>CALSCE010009834.1:1433980-1563805 GCA_943593645.1 Bovichtus variegatus
CACACACACACACACACACACACACACACACACACACACACACACCTGCTGCCCCTGTGTGGACTGGAAGAGCTGTGCCACAGCAGCAAAGGCGTCAGAGTTTTGCAGCTGAGACGTGGATGTCATGGTGGAGTTTGCCGTTACTGGCTCTTTGGCTTGAGGTGGAGAAAAACCTGAGAGAAGAGACACGGCATGAACATGTGTGTGAGCAGCTCACAGATGATTTCTAACAACAGCATACTGATACTGAAGCATATCAATATAAAATAGCAGTATGCATTATGCAAAGTACATTTTAAGTACATTTACAGATGTCTCTATGAAGCAAACAGATTTGTATGTATTTCTTATTATTATTGCAACAACTCAGCAGTTAGGAAATTGTGCTGGTGAAGTTGATATAAAAAAATAAAAAATAAAAAAAAACTGAACAAAATGTTCAATATCAATAAATTCCAATTAACAATATCATGGACTTACAGTAATCACTACTGCCTCATGTGTACCACCACACAAATTACCTGGATCATCTGAGCCTGTGTAGAGTGCCGCAGCACTGCTAGAGCCAGCCGCCATGTCCAGGAGGGGCTGAATAACTTCAATCTTAAACACCCCATTCTTTTGCCACAGGTTCAACACTCGCACAATCTTACTCTACAAAGAAAAACAAGAAAGCAAGGAAACAGGTGAAGGAGATAGAAGCTGAACAGATAGCTGAGGACTTGTCATTAGAAGGGGGCTAAACACTTCAACCGTTTTTGGTACCATTTGTGACTAAAACACTACAGTCTGCCATATTATTCATCACAATTAATCTTTCGCTAACTCTTTCTTTTCTTACCCTGTCCTCTACTGGGCAAAGGCAGAGGTTCTCAAAAGTTCCGGTAATGTTTTTGGTGAACCTCGGCCCAAACACGTCCTTGTCTGATCCAAACTGGTGTCTGGACTGCCTAACAATGGAATCCACCACATACAGGCCCGCTACCTTGTACTCAGGCTTACACTGGAGAGAGCAGAGGGAGAAAACAGAGTTGAGTTTATTCATGTTTGGCGACGTGAACATGGCTGGAACTGGAATTTAGACAGGCTTGTCTCACCTTTTTGATAAACTTTTCCACAATCTGGACCACATGTTTGTATAGCTGAGAAAGAGAGAAACGAGTGAGTCTGTTATGATCTGGATATAGGCTCAAAAATCAGGGTTACAATACAGAAAATATTGTACAAATAAATATAGAAGTAACTTTCAAAACGAAGGAATGCCAAACTTACTTTCATAGCTTTGATGGCCGATTTGGTGATGGAGATCATCTTTGCCCGAGAGATTGGGGGCCTGGAGTCCATCAATGAGAATAACTACAGACAGAGTAGATGATAGAGGAGCTTTATTAGACAGACATAACACTGAGAGGACAGTGCTTGAGGAGTTTCAGAGGTGATGCCACTCATTTCTACTCAATTGATTTTGATTGCCAAACCCTCATGGAGAGACACATTTACAACTGAAGGTTTTAGTGGACACAAGTTTGGAAACAGTAGAATTAAATCTGTCATTACAAGCTTTGAGTAAGGCGTATCCAAATCTTAACAGGCTTACCACCATTTAATGACTGATATATGATAACAAGTGATTTGTTAATTGGATTACTGCTTTTTTATTAGTTGCCACGGCTGTTGATCCGAGGGGTGGCACTGTGATTGTTTCTGCACAGCCAGTGCCTCTGTATCCTGTGCGATTGTTGATTATTCTCTGATGTAGGCACAGGGATGAAAGATTTGGTATAACACGTGCAGACACTCCAAACTGGCATGTTTCCTCCTCAGGACCGAGGGGACAATGATACATATTTGACTGTTTTGAAGTGATGATCCAAGAGGTCAACACACAGCAGCATAACTCGCGTTAAATAGAATAACCAGATACACCATCGTTACAGAATGGCTCAAAGAGATTAGAAAAACAAATCTATACAGGATCAACATCTTCATAACTGTGTGATACGATAGGCCATTGCGTTTCTTATTCTGAGCTAACATATGTGGTGTTAGGAATCACTGGAGTGCACGTTTGCTCATTCAACAGTAGTGTGAAGTATACACTGACATATTTGTCATATGTATGGCATATGTAAAATGTATTTCCATCCATGAACAACTACTTTTTTTATGTTCCAGCTATTGAAAGTGCAACACAATTTTCAAGAACCATGAGAAACAGCTCTTAGGGGTTAGAATGATTTGGTGCAACAAATACATATCAGGACTAGCTAGTTATGATACTATTACATGTTTGTGTTTACCACTTTGCAGGCCAAGCCAGAGTAACCGTTTAAATGCAAGGGTTAAAAAGAGCATCAGCAGAAACGTGAAGAACCAAAAACACCAACAGATGAACTGACCTGGCTTTTGACTGGGCATCAAACAGCAATGAGCATCAGTCCTCAGGCCTTACATCTTCTAAACAAAAACAGGCTGTGCACATTACTTAGGCCTGTATTACCATTTAGTTTGTAAGCTTGCAGTCTGACAATAACACCAGAATGGTGGGTTTGCCAGCAGCATTGTTACCGACACCAACGTTAGTAGCCATGCTCCCACAGGCTAACATAAACGTTGGTGTTTCCGAACTTTGTGCAAGGTTACTGGAGCCAGTGGGGACTGGCTATCGTTGCGTTAGCTTGCTAGTTAGCAGGAAACCCTATCGTTTCTTTCAGTACTAGCATTAGTTGCGCTGCTGGTGTATCTAAAACACAACCGCTAACCCAGTTAGCTCTATGCCAGGTACGATGGACGGGTCCAGCTAGCTCGCAGAGCAGGCCCACTGGTCAGTCCTGCTCGGCTAGCTTCAGAGCAACACAGCACCATGACCAGCACCGCCAGACTCGGTGACTTCGGGGTCTCTGCGAGCTCCGGAGGCAGCTTACCTCTTGGTTAAAGGCGTTGACGGCATCCATGATTGCCCAGCGCTCCGAGCCTTCCTCTTAACTCCCGATTCCCCGCTTACAGCGATGTTTATTAAAGGAAGGGTCGGTACAACATGTCCGCTCCCGGTAGCTAACGACAGTTAGCCTAGCATCGGTAGCTCTCGGGTCGGCGGGTACGGCAAAGCATGATGGGATTCAGTTGTGTCGTGTGAGGCTTTGTCCACTGGGTGGCGGAGTGCTGGAGGGACTGAACATATATGGACAGGGCATGGGACAGGGTTGTCCCATAGACTGTATAAAGAGTGTCATTTTAGATTTCGCCGATTTAAACCATCAGGGCGCCACGGAATAAATAAATAAAACCTTGAATCCCCAGCGATCCTTGCTCCTTCCGTTCCCTGTACATTACTCATTTACCGACCCAAGTCTTCAGGGGCCATCAGACAGCAGACTTCACATGCAATCTTATATTTTACCTACTCCCTGATACCAATCAATTTTACTAAACTGGAGTAGTTTACTATTTTACCCCAGATTACACCGTGAGCAAAGATTTAAACATTGTTGTATTACTTTGTTACACAATCAAAAGTGGCAATACCTAATATTCTTGTCATCATCACCCAATGTTTCTGGGATGAAACTGAGAAAAAAATACAACATCTACCATTAGAGTATTCCAAGTTAGCCAAAGTTAAGGAGTAGTTGTGAAATAATCACTTTTATAGTGGAGTAATGCTTTTCAGTTTAAAACAATGTAATGATATGTGCAACATTTCCAATACAATACTTCTAAAAGTACTTTAAATTGAGAATTATTATTTCCAAATCATTAAACAACTCTGTCACGCGACCCCTCTGCGTTTCCCCTGAACAGATCACCTTTTGGTTCCAGGTCTCTTTATTTAAGGCTACTGTTAAACTCCAAGGACTAATTAACAGACTACTTGTTTTAAGTCATAAATACACTATAGAATTGGAAATGAAGAATGAAAATGATGAATGAAGAATGTAGTAGGACTGACTGTATGTTGTTGTAGTGCAACGTGATTCCAATAGATGGTGGTATACTTATACTTTTGGCTCCATGTCTGGGTGTCTGGTTGGGTGTCTAGAAAGCATGGTCCAGCAGGCAAGTCAAACTGCACTGTGTGCATATGTATTCGTCCCACTCCCTCTATGAATCCATACAAGCAGTGAACAAAACAGAGCACACCTGTATATTAAACCTGATGCAATAACCCCACAAACTACAGCCTCATAAAACACTGCAGAGTTGAGTCAACGCCTCTCTGACATATGCAAAGAAAAACAAATGCTTCACATTGGTCGTGCAGTAGTTATTGCAGGGCTATTCTATTGGATTTTATTATATTGTCAGGTGTTTATGTTATTTTGCACAGCCCCTATAGGAGAGCATCTAATATAGGCTAATTTTATTAGGTCAGATTAACCTGAGCTGAAGCCAAATACAGGAAGAAAAATACATCTAAAACTGTTGCCCCTCTCTGCAGGTGTTCTCCTCTGAGTGATAACCACCATGTTAATTAGACCAGTGGACACATCCATGAGCGAGGAGGAAAATGCTTCTTTGTCTGCAGCTGGTGTACTGGACTACAACTTTCTAATGTTGGCAGAACTCCAAGTTCAGCAACAATCAGATAACACAATAACACATGTCAATAGCTGGGGCGATGGCGCGTTCTATAGAAAACTGACGATTTCACACAGACAACGTGTAATATCATCCATGGTCGACATTTATTTATGATCATTTATTGACTCTATATGTACACCTCTATACCAATGTAATTCAGGATGTGTATGGGCTGCGTGGTGCACAGCACATGGTGTGAACATTTGGATCATTTGCGCACAATTCTACCCAAATAAACCCGACAATACAATTACGACGTAAAAGCCAGATATCATGGTGCGGGAATTACAAAAAAAAAAAAAAGAATAATAAATCGAAATTGTTTTAGTGACAGTGTTGCCGTCTCTCTCTCCCTCTCTCTTCTGCGTACACATATCTTTGTTCATAGCTGTGTACAATGTGAGCACAACATGCGGTAACGGCGGGGCAGCGGTGCCGGGTGGAGTTATCCCCCTTGTTCTCACATGTGCTCCGCCCTTCCTGCGCTGATTGGATTGAAAATTACCCCGGCTACCACCACCGTGCGAGGGGCTGCGTGGGTTTTTTTTTTCCACCCTCACTGTAAAGAAACGCCCACCCATATGACCGGTAAAGTCATTTCAAACTGAAAAACACGCTGCATGCACTCAGACTGTTCAGGAGGCGTTCATGTATGGAGCAGGGACGCTGCCTCTGGCTGAGCTAGATCTTTTTTTAAACCCTCACAGGTGTTAAGACAGGTTGCGTCAGTTGATAACTTTCCATGATTGCGTCTGACATTTCTTCTGTGTCACTTCAATCTAAGCTGGTACACTAATCAAGACTTGTCTCGGAATCTGCTGAGTGCGCTCACTGGATGCTTTGGGCGAACAGGTGGCGCAAGCTCCGGTTCCCTTCATTTGTTATTAGGGGAGAGACGCAGGCAGACCGGAATTAACGCACTTTACCGGACGTTAAGCATTTAATACCTTAAAGGTGGGAGAGAAGTGAGCTGCGTAATTCTGTCCCTTGTTAAAAGGGTACATTTGACGAGGGGAGCTGTGATGCCAGTTGCAGACAGCGACATGGTAGTAGACAACAGCCACGGGTTATATGAGGGTAAAACCCCAAATAGTGCCGGGAATGACAGCATCCCGGCCTCTCTATGCAGTCCTGCGGCGGACATCCTCAAGAACTTTTACCACACCAAACGGGTCGGGAACTATCTGATCGGGAGGAAGCTGGGAGAAGGATCGTTCGCCAAAGTTAGAGAAGGTCTCCATGCGTTGACCGGGGAAAAGGTAAGACCGCGGGGGTCACTCAGTGGAAACGCAACATGGTTTAGTTAAATTGTGTGTACTCTATTTTGTATTCCTTGGCTTTTATTATTTATATTTATTATATTTGCATCTTGGGATCCTATCACATACCATCAGTACCGAAGTTAAATTAGTCCTCCTGACATCTTGCACAAAAACAACAACTTTTGAGCAAATAATTAAACTTTGTTTTCTTCTTTTAGAATACTATCTGAGTTTGTTTAGACTGTAATAGCCTACGTTTTAACATTTAAGATCACGAGTGACATGCAGCATGGGGTAGGTAGCCTTTTAGTTTCAAATTCCATTTTTGGTGGACAGTGTCCGCTGTCAATTCACTCATGCCTGCATGTCAACCAACCTGTTTATATTGACAGTTTAGCCATACATTATTTTTGCAATGTGTTTACCTTATCAGTTATAGACTTCTTAGAGAAAGTGATAAGTCCTGTTTGGAAATGGAAGGCTTTGTTAATGAGCTCATGCGCCACCACCAGCTGTTGAACTCAGCCACATGCACAGCAGGGCTTGTTTTCTAGCCAAGCTCCAGTGACAATATTTACTTTTTGTGTGTAAGAGAGACAGAGAAAGCTGCCTGTTTTTTTCCCCCTCCCAACATGTGCTGGACAACTAGTTGTGCGCTCTGTGTCTCCTTCTGAACCTCTTCTTTGTCTGCTGGTGGTGGTGATCTCACCACTGTGGGCGCGCAAGCCTGTGATAGGGACATAGAGGAAAATTGGCCAGCCTATGAGAGAGCAGAGCTGCTACTTGCATATGAAATCATGTCGTTGATATATGGGCTTCAGCCTCATTATGATTCTGCCAGCGCAGGGCTTTGATATGGACCACCATTGGCCACTGGTTGCCTTTGTCTCTCCAGGCTGTTTTGAGGGGCAACCAGGGCATTTGCATATTGAAAAACAAGAACCCCCTTTTCCTTATGTGTCCCTACATGTAGACCCATGTCTGTTTGTGTATGTGTACAACATATTATGTGCCACTGAAATTCATATTTAGCATATTAATTATTACCTTATCCTGTGGCCCCCCTCCCTTTCCGTTTGCTGTGAGGAGAAGAGAAAGCGCTCCTCTGCTCTTCCCTCACTCTCTTTGTTGAGGATGATGCAAACGCTGGCAATCACACAACCAAGCAGAGCACATGCTCTCTCTCTCTCTCTCTTTGCACTCTCTCTCTCATTCGGGTCCAACAGGCTCTGGGAGGTAGTGGAGGTCAGTGGGTTTATTCGAGCAAAAGGGTAGTAAGGGGGTAAAGGAAATACAGTAGAGGATGCTTTTTTTAGCATCCCTAGAAAGCCAGTGAGGATGCAGGGATGAGAGACTGTTTGTGCTTACAGGCGGGGGTATGAAAGTGAGGAGAGGTGAGGGATGGTGCTGTCATGGTCAGGGGGCTGGGGAGGTCATATGCATGTGTTTTTGATGCCTGTAACCCACTTTCCCCTCCATACTAACCCCACCTCCCCCGTCTTCTGTCTGAGGGGCGCCTGATAAACAACTGAATCCCCCAGAAGCCCCCTGGCAGGGCACACCCTTCCCCCTCTATATCCCCAACCTCCCCCTCTCCACATATAGACTAACCTACTGTAAATACAGTGCCCCCACCCCCCATACACACCCTACACCCTTCTCTTATCCACATTGCTTGGCGTAAACACGGGCCGTCTATTACTGTATTGTGACAGCTCAACACACACACACACACACACACACACAGATACAGCCAGGTTTAATTAGCAGCTGTAAAAAGGTTTTCAGAGGTGAATCAATTATCAGAGATGAAAGGACGAAAGTAAAAAAGAAAGACAAGCTGAAGGACAGAAGAAAGAGAGGACGCTCACACAACCACTTTGGCCCTCACCATTTCATTAATGGATATGGTGATTAGTTTCGCCGGTCATGCCTTTCCATGTCTGTGGGCTCTCCTTGAGATGATTTGCTGTGTATGGTAGCCATGCTCTTGAACCCAGTCTAGACGGGATACAAGGAGACACGGGCAAAGGATGAAATAAAGTAGATGGGTGCGTTATTGAATGTAATTAGCTACAGGGGGAAGTGTTTGTCATAAAGGACATGTTCTGTGGTTTTATGAGGAGAGTGCAGGTTTCTTCTCCAATGAGACAGCAAGGACAGTGAAACACATAAAGAAGATGCTGGGATGAGTAATTCAAGAACACACCTGAACGCATCTGCCAGGAAATCTGATCCCCCCCCCAATCTAGTCTCCTTTCTACATGTGTGTGTGTTTAGCTGCAACTAAACTCTGTGGCAAATGGGGGAATATCAACTGTCCATTTGGCCTTGGCGCCTTCTCAACTGATAACATTTGCTTTTCCCCTAGTTTATGATGGTTCAGTAACCCATCCCACCCAACCACACACCCCCACACACACACACACACATACACACCCACACCTCCCCCTTCGGTCACCTCGGGGTCCTATAGCGCCTGGGTCGCTCGCCCCACATTAGGAGCAGCTGTGAGGGAGGTCAGTGTCGAGTTATATACCCGGGAATGGAGACTTGAATGAAGCTTGTCACCTGTTACACTAGAACCCTCTAGTGAAACCTCTCTCCAGGACACACAGTGCACTAGTGCTGTATTCTCCATGGGTATTATTCACAATATCATATGGTGCAATAGGCAAACTTCAGCTGGCAAATCAGAGCTTTTTTCGAAAATGAGTTCCACACCTCTTATCTTTCTTTCTCCTGTTTTAATTTCACCAGGTGGCGGTGAAGGTGATCGACAAGCGAAAGGCCAAGAAGGACTCGTATGTGACCAAGAACCTGCGGAGGGAGGGCCACATCCAGCAGATGATCCGCCACCCCAACATCACACAGCTGCTGGACATCCTGGAGACAGAGAACAGCTACTACCTGGTGATGGAGCTGTGTCCCGGCGGGAACCTCATGAACCTCATCTACGACAAGAAGCGCCTGGATGAGCGGGAGACTCAAAAATACATCCGGCAGTTGGTGCTGGCTGTTGAGCACCTGCACAGGGCGGGTGTAGTGCACAGGTAAAAAAGAAAAAAAAACACAGAGCCACACACACATTGCTCTCCAATGTTAGAGCAGAATTTAAATGCCTCTGAAAATATTGACAGTTTGCCAAGGAGCTTTGTGCCGTTTATGGGTTAAAGCTGACTTTAAGATCTCTGAGTCAGACATGATCCTCTTTCTCAAAGTGTGCGTTAGGTTCGTAGTGTGCACATTACTTAATCCACAAATAACCACGTTTGCCATGCTTTAAGAAGTCCCCAAGAGGGCTTCTAAGAATTTCTTTAAAAATAAATGCGATAAAAAAAATAAAAAAAAACAGCTGAAGCTCTGTGCACAGATATTAGTCATTCCATTGCATTTGTCCTACAAATATTGTTACATCTTGTAGATAAAATGTTTGATTTAATTTAGGGGAAGAAAACGTAAACTGCATCTGAATCAAATTTCATATATACATTTCACAAAGCTCTCCCCAGGTAAATTAAATTATTTGTCTCTCAGAGCCTGGGAACTAAATGTCTATCATGGTGAGATGTAGATAACTGTATAATAGGATTTATAAGACTGAGGAGGGATCTGGAGGCACACAATAGACCCTGAAAATCAGCCAGCGTGACCCACATTAGGGAGGGGGGGAGAGGGGGGTTGACCTCTCCTGCTGCTTGCATTGTGTGATGATTTGTGGCTTAGATAAGTAGTCTAATGTAAACACTGACACTCTTTGTCTTACAGGGATCTGAAGATAGAAAACCTCCTGTTGGACGAGCAGGACAACATAAAGCTCATAGGTAACTCAAGAGCTCTTACATTTACAGCATCTAACTCACCTCAAAACTCTCTTTCTGGTTCTTTTCCTTGTCCAGTGCAATGCTGCTTCTCTTTAAATGTACTTCCTGTGAATAAATCATGCAGAAATTCCACAAGTTCATTTATAAATACATTTCCCACGGCAAAGAGCAAGAATAATATTCAAGTCGCTAAAAATAAAAGAAGGCTTTTGATGTCAGTCACTTTACAGTAATTACAATATGTTCTCAGTCGGAGCATGACATGCAGAGTGTTTCAGTGTCCAACATGTGGCGAAGAGCTAAGTGCAATTAAATATCCTGTTAAAACCCTTACAAGCTCTCACCATAGTGCTAATCTGCTTCCGTGTGTGTGTGTGTGACACTGTGACGGGGCTGCTTGTTTAACGAGCGAGCTGAAAAGACAGTAATAAACCCAGAAACAACACTCACCCCACCTCTTCTGTCCCTCAGATTTTGGCCTCAGTAACTGCGCAGGCATCTTGGGATACTCAGACCCATTTAGCACCCAGTGTGGAAGTCCGGCCTACGCCGCCCCAGAGCTTCTCTCTAGGAAGAAGTACGGGCCGAAGGTGGATGTCTGGTCCATGTGAGTGCAATCTCCTCTCTTTTTTAATCAAAGTATCGTTGCCAAATCAACTTATTTTAATGACATTTATTTCACGAGTGCACCCCGAGCTGAAGTGTGTGTTTTAATCTTCCAGTGGTGTGAACATGTATGCCATGCTGACTGGGACTCTGCCGTTCACCGTGGAGCCCTTCAGTCTGCGAGCCCTGCACCAGAAGATGGTGGACAAGGAGATGAACCCCCTACCTCCCTCGCTCTGCACAGGTAAACACTGGCCGCACTAATGCACACCTGTGTCATAAATCATAGAGGACAAGGCGTTCATCTATTGTAAGGAAAAGATCATGAGCACTCAGATACTTAGGTGTCACTGCAATAACTCCTCAGGGTACAACCGACACGAGTGTGGTTGTGTCATTTTAACAAGATAAATTCTGATTTTATTTACATGAGTGAAAGAATGTTGACGCTCCAGTGTCTGCCAAGAGACACAAGAAAGGCCACATAAAATGTGTCGATAATAAGCAGCTCTGCGATGCTGGAATGACATGTCAGTATCCTTTATTGTTTAGCCTTTTGTGTGGCTATCCAAAATGCCAAAACAACTAAACAAGCTCTCTGTCTGCTTTCAGAAGCTCTTTGTTTTTCAATGTCATGTCTGTTTAAAAAAGACTAAATGAAAAGCAAATGGCAAAAGAACTTGAGAGAGACTATATCTTGTACTCTACATACAAGACATCAGATGTGTCGTAATTCCTCTTAAGAGAAGACGCCTTGGTTACCTAAAAGTAAGCAAACAGCTCTGTGAGTTTACTGAGAAATTAAACATTGGATCAGTGCAGCGATGCACATACACACATGCAACAAATTGAAACTGATTGTTCGATGGAAAAGAATTTCTCATCAAAGAATAAACTTGGCAGCTAAGGCAGAAATACGAGCCCATCAGTCACCACCATACTAACCTTTGAGATATTTAGTGTATGCCCGAATAGAACACCATCAGACATTTAAATGGCAAAATATATGTATGATGTAAATTCAAGACAATTAGCAGTTAAGCAGAGGGAAGGAAAATACTCAACATGTATGAAGTCAAAAAGCATTAAGGAAACATGTTGGCAGAATATAGATAAACATGTGCACTAACCAAACTGTTATTGTGTTTGTTCAAAGTAACAGGTTTAACCTTTCCTGTTAAAAAAAATAGACTTCTTCTCAATATTTCATCGTAGCCATTACACATGTAGAATCAGAAATGTATTTGCACCAGCATATTTAAAGCTAACTCATTTGACTGAATTCTAACGAATATTCTGTGAGTCAAAATTCACAGAAATAAGGGCGAAACGTTTTTACACGAGAACACAGGTGTGTTCGCTGGAAATAGCGACGCTCACCGCAGTTCCTCCTATGTCACAACATTTTCACTTGCTAGTGTCAGTAAGGGATGGCTTAACCCAACTATGCAAGTCATTATTAATTAAGTGAAGGACATAGATGTGTCATCTCATCTGTCTTATGTTATAAATGAATGAAAGCGGATGAGGTGGATTAAGGCCACGTTTGTTGTCAGTGTGAACTTGTTATCGAAAACACTTAAGTAATGTGCTGAGGGGCGGGGAAAGGAGGCAACGTTAATGTTCAGTCTCAGAGTTGTCAACCAAAAGAACAATCAAGAAAAGAAAAGTATGTCGTGTAAAAACATGTTTCAGTATTGGGAAACTTTCCGAGGCAGCGACGGTGGCAGCTTCTGATTAATCTTTCTCCCTCTCTCTGTCTCAGCTGCCATCTGTCTTCTGAAGAAGCTTCTTGAGCCAGATCCCAACAAGCGTCCCAATATCCATCAGGTGATGGCTGATTCCTGGCTACAGCTGGCCAACAAGAACACAGGGGCACCGTACCTCAACAGGTAGACGCACACACATTTCTATTTTGCAGCAGTAGCCTATGTTGTCAATTTTAGCGTTTTGTTTCACAAGCACAGAAATCCGTTTTGCCTTCAATTTTAAAGCATCACAAAGCATTAACTTTCTCGCTCTGCGTCGCCTTTCTGTGACCAGGATCCACATCGAGGAAATAAACCACACGGTGTTGCTGCATATGACGGAAAAGATGAGCTACAAGCACAGTGAGGTGCTGAGCGCCGTTCTCACCAACCGCGCCTGTCACACTCTGGCCGTCTACTTCCTCCTCAACAAGAAAATGAAGAGACTCTCTAAAGAATACAGGGTAAGGGAAATCCTTGCTAACCCCTGTCCCATGCCATTCTAAATAACAGAGGGTAAAGGAAACAATGTGAAATCGTATACAAAAACATACTTTGCCTGGAAATCCAAATTGAATTCAGTTTCTGTGGCGACAAAGGGTTACAAGATGGCAATAATCATGAGGTGATAATTTGGTTGGCCCTGTCTGTTTAGGAGATGCAGTTCCAAGAAAAGAAGAAAGGAGAAAAGCAGAAAGACGAATACTTCCAGACACAGTGGAGGAAGCACGTCGACAAGCTCACCATCCCTCCCAAGCAGACGCCCGTCTACCTGGCTATTGCCAAGGGGCCCAGCAAGGAGAAGAAACACAGAACAGGTGAGGGATCAAAAAAATAAATAAATAGTCTATAAAAGTACATTTGTTTTAAAAAGTACCATTTATTATATATACCTTTATTCATACAGGGTAAGTTGACTGAGCATGCATTTTCTTTACACATACGTAGTTACCCATCCGTCTGCCCGTCCATCCATCCACTCCTCCTTCCATCCATCCATCCATCAGTTTTTTGTCTGTCCATCCATCCAACCACCCACCCATCCAACCATCCATCCATCTGAGAGGAAACATCCTGGTTGCCAGTCAATCGCAGGGCAAACACTTTTTAGATTGAATATACCTGTTGGCAGTCAGATGAAATTAAGTCCAGAAGTAAGTATATTATGTGGAATCAAACTGAATTTAATCCAGCAACACAGCAGCATGATCAAATTAGGTTGTTTTTTTAAACAAAGAGTGTTAAAAGAGTCAGATCAAACTGAAGAAAAGCTTACAAGTGACAACAAGAAAACAGGGGGAAAGCTGGGGCCTAAGCTCCTTTCCCTCTCCACATTTGACTATAAGTGGTACTGCATAGAGATCCAGCATGTCAGGTCAGGCCGGTCTTCACAAAGACTCCACAGAATGTTCTTCTACCTATTTACACCTGCTTGTTGTAACTGACATGACATGTAGAATCTAGACACGCAGGGCACTCAGCCAAGAGAACATGCAGTCCTTAACCTTACATTCTGTTGTACCTGCGGCGACTTTTGCAAAAAAACGAATATTTGACATTTTTCTTTCTTTCTTTTCATAGCTTTAACAATTTCTCTCATTTCCTCCCTAGGTATATTGCGTGCAATAACTGGTGGTCATCGTAATTCCCCTCTGGCACCACCCGGCACTGTCGCCTCTTCCTCCATGGAATATCTAGAGATCCAACCTCTCTTTTCCAACACCCCTCAGCAACGGAGGCGCTTGGCCACTCTGCCACAAGTCAACACAAGCCCAGAACACAACATACCCGCCCCACCAGCGCCATCACCGATTGGCATGCATTCCTTCGGCTCCCTCTCCAAAGCCGAGCAAATCGAAGACACCCCGACGTCACCCTGGTACAAGCTGACCAACGGGACTCTGTCCCCGCCCCGCCACGTCTCCGCCTTCCAACCCGACTCCTCTTACTTGAAGAAGGCCACAATCCCCAGTCCTCCTGTCCTCATTGTCAACCCGCAGCCCAAGAAGAGCATCTCGTCAGATTGGGGCGGCTCTTCTGACACCAGCGGCAGCCCTCCCAGCACTATAGGAAGCCCCCCAGGGAGCTCTGCTTTCAGCCCTCCGAAGTCCGCCTTCAGTGCCCTCAACCCCACCTCAGCGTTCAGTCCTCCTTCTAACAGCAGCAGCAGCGATCCCGACAGCCCGACGCACCGCAGCAAGTTCCCCTCCATGGGAATCGGACGGATCCTGAAGAAGAAAGTCCAGCTGCAGCCGTTCTCCTTCCGGCCAGAACAGGTCGTGGAGGAAGTGGTGTCCCCGCCTCCCTACCCCATGCAGACTCTCCTCTGTGCTTCAGGTGCACTCAAGACCCTCTGCTGAGGGATACACGACAAACAAGAAAAAATGAAAGAAAGACTGAACTCAAGGCCCCTGTCAACATTTTGTTTAAGTTGGAGAGGTCTTCCAGAGCGGCCTTTTGATCTGTGAACTGTCCCTTTTTTTTTTTTACAACTGAGCCACTTTTCAAGACAGACCTGATCATTTAAAAAGGAAAAAAAAAAAGAAGAAAAGAAAAGGGGGTTTGAGTGAGTTAAAAAAATATCGGATCTCTCAGTACCGCTCTCATTATGTAATAAGAGGTGGTGACGCTGAGAAGATGAGATTTGAAACGGATCCCTGAGCAATGACTTAACCTCGCTGTGGCCTAGATACAGAGTGGACATGGGACATCATGTAATACACACACGTGCACATACATACACACAAAACACTGTATTATAGACTGAGTCAAGAGCTACTCTCTTATGTAATATTGCTGTAACTGGTTACTAAATGAGCCGCAGACTGATTCACACCAGCTAACAGACCCCAACTCTTACCCTTACCCTGATTACGTGTATAAATGTTTTGTCTTTGTGAAAACACTCTCTAAGACTCTCTTGACTTCCAGCCAGCTGGCACTGTTTCCTCAATGCTGACTAGACGAAGAAGCTCACTGCACTATTCTTAAAAACCAAAACCTGTAGTAACAACGGTGTTTTTACCATCTTTTACCTCACAGCATTATTCATACATTAATGTATAACAGCAGTCGATTGTGACATGCTCGTGTGGATTTTGCCACAGTGTCGGAGCGTTAGTGCCATTAGAATCAACAGAGTAGGTACCGAGAGAAGAGTCGTACTCTCACTTTTTATAGCGTTCTCGTAAACTATCACTCAACACTGCTAATAATTCACAGCTATAACTTTTTATATACTAGTGTTACATCATCTCTACGACCCACAGGAAAACTGTCAAAGTCTTAGTTATGACTTTCTAACAGCCTGTTCATAGTCAGCTTTGGGAAAAGAAAAAAGAGAAAAGATAAAAAAAAAAAAAAGAAAGCATCAAAAGCCTTATGAAACTTATGAACCTCACCAAAGGCTGAGGGTATGAAGGTGGGAGAATCACGTAACATCCATGAAAAGAATTGACTTCCTTTTGTCTTAATGCTGTAGTTTGTGCAATAGTCTTAAGTGTTAACTGCAATGACGAGTATTTGCCAAGAGCTCTCTGAGAGTGATGTGAAAATTGTGCTTGTAAATAACAGTACGACTCCTGTGTTTCTGTCACTTATGCCGTTCTGTACGAAGGGATTGTAAAATGTGTGTCGAAACCGACACTTTCACGTCTTAGTTGCTCCATAAAACTATTTGACAAAAAGGCTTCCACTGGCACATGAGGCTTCTCACTGTTAAGACACTGTTGAATCTCTTCCTGTCCAAAGGGGAAAATTTGCATGCAATGTTTCACGAGTCGAACTGTACTGTCAACATTTGAAATTACGTCTTTTTACCTTTTTTTTTTTTTTTTTTTTTTGGTTGTTACTGGGTTTGTTACAGACTCGTTGGGGGGGGGGGTGGTCTTTTGTAAGATTTTCTAATGGATGGTTTTGTTTGAGTGTCAAGAGATTTCTATGCTGTATAAAGTATTTTAAATATTTATACTGAATCCATTATGTGTCTGTCTGGTCTTTCAAATGCACCTGCTTACGGCATGGCTTCCTTTACACGTGCTTTCACACATGCCAATATACTACTTTTTATTAGCTGAAAAAATATAGAATTAATACACTTAAATTGCTACAATTAGGTAAGTAATTTCACAGAATCCAACATCCTTGTTAATTTATGTATAACTTACACAAAGCCTGAAGCGTATCATTTATTCTCTAAGCTCTCAGCCCTGGGAGTACTTCATGAAATTTGGCCTCCCCTGCAACGGAAGGAACTATGTTGCTTTACGACCTCAATGTGCCACTTGTCTCACATACCATGTACATTTCTCACGGGACACCTGTGGTGAGTAAAAAAAGAAAAACACACCATTGGAACAGCTGAAGGATCCTTAGGAGTGACACGCACACACACATTACGACCCCTCCCTCTTCACTCATTCACACACACATACTGTAGACACTAATCTACTCAGCTGTGGCCCCCATCATAAACCTCTTTGGGTGACACTGGTCTGACGAGACCAAAAAAAAGGGGATCACCAGAGCTCTGAGACAAACACAAACAGGGCTGTCCGAATAAATCGGCGTGGCTAAGCTGATAAAAGCCAAGGGGCAAGAGTGGCTCAAAAATGCATTAAAGCCGGAGCCTTTTGTTTATCAAAAACAGGCAGAGTTAGTCAAAATCCCTGGGCGGTCGGGAGCCTAACCATGAGCACCATAGCTTAACCACACCACAGGGCGTGTATAGGTCATACCTGTAGTGTTCAGTGCTGCTGTGGTGACACCTGTAGTAGGTGTACATACACACACAACATATTAACTACTGACAGAGTGGAGCTCGCAGAAAGATAGACGATTATGTTTTAAGGAACATATCCGTGCGGTGGGAGATAGTGATGGGGAATACTAGTTTTACTACTATTCCATGAGACTGCCAGAGCACAAAAGTAATCAGAGACTATTTTCAATCATCAATTGTTTGTCATTTATCAAACAAAAATGTAAAACCATATATATATATATTTTTTAATATGAGGATTTGCTGCTTTTCTCTGTTTCTTATCAATGTCGATCTCATATGTTGTTTGGAAAAAAAGAAATTCTCCTTAAAATTGTGATGGACATTATCCCTACATATGCACATTTATAGGTTCAATTATTAATGGAAAATGTAACAGACAGATGAATAAATAATGTAAATGTAAGAAGAAGTTGCAGCATTAGGATTCTGAATGCGGAGGAAAGTTGTTTACCGTGTATATATAATCTCAGGAAGCATTAATGGAAGGATCCATACTGATGGGATGAAGACAAAAATAAATTATTTTCCTTGACACACAGATTATTTTTAAATTAATCTGTGTGTAAACAGGTCAAATTACAATGACAAATCTGTCATAAACAAACACCCCCCTCCTCATGTCCCAGCAGGGGTGTGCAATAAGTTGATATTTTTCACCGTAATCATATTAGGGGAATTTTAATATTGTGAATCATAGCCATTATAAAACTGAAGAATTTAAGATGCCGGATAAAAATGCATGATAGATGATTTCCTTTGCCTTAACAAACATATATTTAGATATATCAATAATAGAAGTCTTATGGTTATTATGATTATTTTTCTCCATATAACCAAGCCATACATCTTGACAAACTTTGGGTTGAGACTGAGAGAGAGCGGACACATGCCACATCTTGGGAGAAATGTAGGCTTTTTGAAAGAAAATGAAATGGACAATTGACAACCCGAGTGATGGCATTCATAAACGTTCATCTGACACCGTTCACTACCCGTCTGTAAAAACACACAGAAATCTGTTTTTAATATTCAAATCACTTTTAATGCCATGCCAAACTGACCACTTACTGTACATCTATTTCTCACAATCTGTTCAGGCTTAGACCCTGATGACACTAATCCTGTTTTCAGCCCCCTTCTCGTCACATATATGCACACACACACACACACACACACTCACACCAGGGTGTCACTGGCAGCGGGCCGAGCCTTTGTGTCTGAGAAAAACAGACGATTAACTTGCCACGCAGTGCCGAACACCAGGGACCTGCATCCCCAACACACAAACAGAAAACCTGAGCATCCCAGTTCAACCTCACAGACCAACAGTCCTTCTGCAGCAGCTCTCACACACACAGAGGGCGAGGGAAAGAGTCAGAGACTTCCTCCTGGCGTACACAAAGATGTGTGGTGAAATAAACAAGCAGATGTTTCTAATGAAGCAGGAGGCTTGAGCATTCAGAGAGGATTTGGGTTATTCCGTCCGACGAGTCTCTGACTGGCCGGCTATCCTGTTTCCATCACAGACACAGATGAAGGTGATTAATGAAACGAGAAGGCTGTGGCTTATCAGAGATTTTACGCTTTCGCCCTGGAGGTACCGGTAGTAAAAACAAAACTGGGCTAAGTTTCACAAATGCTCTTGACACCAAGATCAAGTTACACCCACTGATTCCTGAGATTAATTTGGTAAACGAAACCTTCCAGACAAAGGGGTTTACTAATTGACCTGCCGTCTAATCTGTGCGACACAAACACAAAGATGAGACCAGACCGTCTTAATGACTTTAGATCTAAAAAGAAGGTTCTGGTGAAGCATATGTCAATCAACCAGCCACGTGAGGAAAAATAGTGGCCATCAACAGTCAGAAGTTGGGTTCTCGACCACATAAAGGTTCTTTAAAAAATGTATATAATATATTTGAATAGTATTTAAATAAAAAGCACCATTTATATGAGATTTATATGTGAATTAACTGGTCCTTGAACATTAAGACACAACGTGCTGAGGTCACGATTAGACCTCGAAGACTGGGTGCTGGATCCTTAATGTAGATGATAAAAAATGTCATGAAATGGCCAGAATACAAGCTGAAGAAGGGCGTCTTGCCCGTGTGGCAATATTACAAAGTCAAATTAGAGTGCTGTCCTAGTCTTTCCTTTCCTTAATTAACTAGTGCTTACATTTCACATGGACAGCACACATAAAAAATATAACTATATGAGACTGTGATGGAACACAATGGAAAATCAAGAGTTAAAACCAGAAATTGGTTATAAACCAGCAATGAGCAACTGGTGCGGTGGGGTTCTTTTGTCAGGGGAAAACCTAATAATATGATAGGAAAGAACATGGCAATTAAATGAAAGAAACAAGTACCAATTAAAATTGTCTTTTTGAAACAGTTTATTTTTTTTCAATCTTTCAATTGACAAAACCCCTCACACATTCACCTCAGGGTGAAAATAAATCACTTTTCTCTGGCTCATTTTATTACAGCACCAAAAATAAAGCTGCATTTAGTTCTCCTAAACCCCTAAAACAGAAACCTTTTCTCCCACACAAAATAATCCTTTCCGTTTCTTGTAAAAAAAAAAAAAAACATATTTTGTAAGTTGGCACACAGGTGGCACTCCTTGAGATATTTTTTCTCTCAAAAACAAGATCAGAAATTCAATCAAAGAGCAGACCTCAGCCAATAGGATCTCAGTGTCTGTGGCAACAGCAGCATCAGGTCGAGCAGCCATTGGTCTCATGTTTCACACAGGGAAAGCTGTAATTGGCTGATAGCGTGCCGAGGCTTCATTGCCTCCATGGCAACATTGCTTCCTTATTGCTTGGGGAAGGTGAAAAGGAGGGAAAGAGGGGAGGCGACTTTCACTCAGACGCTACCTCTGCATTATTCATCCTTTGTCCCCGAGTGCTTGTAGAATGTGTGTAGACGCACTGACTGATGCATGCGTGTGTGTGTATGCGCATCTACGTTGGTCTTGGTTTGGGTAGTAATGATTGGTTGAGACTTCAAGGGGTGATTGGGGTGAAACCGCTGCAATAATTGCACTCAACAGTGCAATGCATCCAGCAACACCATGTCTATATATAAAACAGCTAAATGAGTTCAGAGGCCATTCACGGTGATGCTGACTTCAAACACAGCTACTAACCTTCGAGCTTTATTGCTCTGAATGGAACAACAAACAAACAAGCAGGAAGATATTCTCCAAAATGAGTCTGTTACAGGGCGTAACAGCAAACATCTGGACAGTCACCTGGCCAACTTGCATCATACCCTCTCTTTGAAGGATGCATGCAGGCACGTCATCCTTACGCGAGGACTGGATAAAGGCAACAACACCACCAGAAACAACAAAGACCACGCCGGCTTGTTTGTTGTTGTTTTGACTTTTTTTCCCCGGCAGTTGAGGGAGGGGAGAATTAGAGGGAAGGGGAGGGAGAAAGATGAGCAAGGGTGGGGTTAGCAGAGAGAAAAACATCACACCGAGATTAGGGTGTGGGGGGGAGGTTCACTCAAGACTCCTCCCCCGTGTATGTCTGAGCATGAGCGGAGGATAACGTCTGTTGACGGGCGTGCCGACCAGCAAGCTGGCTGGCTGTTCCTCCGGCAGTGAACACGATGACGAGATGGCAACAGGCACTCAGCATAGCACGTGCTCTCAGTTGCCATCACAACCTGCCCTTGGATACAGCGTGCTGGTTGGCCGTTTCTAACTGTTGTTGTTCTGTGAGGCTGATGAAACCTTGTGGGTGAGGGAGGGCAAGCAGTACAGCATGTAGCTGCTTTCCCGCCTTGGTAGAAAGTGTTGCTAGGCACATTAGAAGTCAGTTGGTGAACAAACAGTCAGCCTTTAAAATATAAACCCCCCCCCCCCCCTTAACCTTAAACGTGCTGTTTAACTCTTAAATCCAAGAAATACTTCTAATTACAGACAAAGCAGGATGAGCCACTGATCCCCAACAATCCAACTGCACAAAGTCAAAGAAAACATTTAAAAGGATTATCCTGGCAGTTTAAAGTTGTCTTATTTGTTTTAATCCTTTTTCTAAAAATGACATTAAAATGCATTTTTAAAATACAGTTGATTACTTTATTACAGAAAAATACTTAACAAAACAAGCAAGTATAACTAAAAAAAAAAAAAAAACTAAAACGATAAAGAGTCAATGTAATAACAAATTAAGGGACACAAACTACTGTCTGTTTGTGAGAAAATTCTGGCAATATTTGAAAAAGACAGAAAAGTATTTTGATAATTCCTTATTGAAAAGATAGCCAACAATGTGCCTAACTGAGATGACACTAATATTAAAAGTGGGTCTTTTTCCAATACAAATTTTTTAAATGTTGTTCACTTGTAGCCAAAACAAGGCGATGAAAAGCATATATACAGAACTCCTTCAAGGCTCTATGCACCAGGAAGAGAGGAACAAAGAAGGAGAGTGTGTGTGTGTGTGTGTGGCCTCAAGTGGCCAGATCAATACAGCATTGTGCTGAGTGTGCAGCCTGCCTGATGAAATCCTGCACAAATAAACATTCTGCTCACAGCGTACATTCACTCTGCACCGAGACACGCAGAGAAGATGGTGCCATGAGCCACAGGAGCCGAGCTGACAAGATGATTGATTACATGTGCAGGCAGTCTTTGTTTCACCATCGGTAATCAGGACAAAGCGGACTGGTAGCGGTGTGTGTATGTGTGCACAAGGTGAAGCTAGGACAAAACGTATCACTGAGGGAATGTGGTTTAGATGAAATTTAGAGGAGGAAGCATTAATGTAAAAAACGTCAGGAGTCACGTTCAACACCTGGACAAAGCATCCATCCAGACAAGTTGACGTTCATCAGCGTCATTCCACATCGCATCCCTCCTGAAGGCCAGAGCCAATCTCCTCCAGCCTCTGTGCCATGGACATGACCAGCATTTTCATCTGGGGGCAGGGGAGAAGGGGAAGGTTTTGAAGGGTGCAGGTTTCGGGATGTGAAGACGAACAGCAAGTGCAGGAACATTATTAAAAAGTAAGGATGGAATAGGTGGGTAAGAAGGAGTAAGGATGGAGAAGAAATGAAGGAGAAAATGTACAGGTGGGAAATGAAGGGAGCAGCAGGAAGCAGTGAGGAAGAAAGAAGGGTGGGGTAAAGATAATTGGAAAAGGGGCACAGCGAGGGAGAATGACAAAACCCAGAGGGGAAGTGGTCAGGGATGGATGGGTATGAAGGGGAGGAGAGAGAGTGGGAGGGGTGGGGGAGACAGGTCAGTGAGTGTACAAGATGAAGCACCCAAACAAGTGTCTAGGAGTCAGACAGACAGACAGACAGAATACATTAACTATGGCGGCAGGGGTGATGAGCACCTTCATCAGATACAGCAGTATAGCCGAGGACAAAGAGTTTATGGCTGGGTATCGTTTGAAATTTTAATAATAGTGACGATATCTCAGTTGCATGTACCGATAAAGACAACTTGAAGTGTTACATTACTTCCAAGAAATAGAAATGTTTTTCTACAAAACCTTTTTCATTAACAATGAAAAGCCATTATTTTTTATCCAATTTCATAACTTGTCAATTATTTTTTCAGATTAATGGATTAGTCTACAAATTGTCGGCAAAACAAGCAATTTAGCAACAATACTGTGAAAAACAGCAACTCTTCACAGCTGAAAGGCTGGAACCAGTGACTGTTAGTGAGTTGCTTGACATCCGACTTGAACAATTACCAAAATTGTTGAGGATTAATTTCCTGTTGAGCAAGTAACTGATGACTCCATTAATCATTTAAGCATTAAAAAGAAGCTAAACTTCTCAAACGCTAAATATATGAATGTTAAAATTGTCTAAATACAAGTACAAATAAAAATTGGCAAAACACTTTTTCTGAGCGACAGTTTTCGATACGTTTTGCTACTCAAACATTTAACTGAGCAAAACTATTGACGGACAAGCTGTTAAATACCACTTATAGAGGAAATATTACTTTAAATTTTGTTGAGAAAGTTGATTGATTGGCAAAACAGCTTTGGGCCCAAACGCAAACACAATGCTGATGTCTTATGCTGACAGACATGTGATGAAAGAAAGCACTTACTTTAATTCACGACCTAGTCAAAAGCCTTCATAATCTTGTTACAATGTCCCAAAGGCTAACGATGAATGATGGCTTATAAAACCACCTAAAGTTAATACAATCAGAGTGTCAACATCAGATTAATCTTCAGCCTACTCACACAAAGCAACTAAACAGTCAATGACGAGGTGGATTTAAGTGGTAACCTACATATTAACAGAAGGGAAAATGAGGTGCGCCTGCTAAATTCATAATACCACACACCCCTTTGTTTGAGTGACACGTGGTGTATCAACATTATCACAACAGTGACATGATGTCTCCATAAGGACTGAAAAGCACATCTAATGCTCTATTAATGCTCGTGTGTTTGTTTTTCTTCTCGTCTATAACAAAAATAACATCTCATAATACAATGGATCAATTGTCACCTGCAGGAAATTGAGATACCACTGCAAAGTGAAATAAAATACCATGCATACATCCAGCTATATTGACAAAGACACTTCATGATCAAAACATGTTTTTCCTCTCACAAAGATTCCTCAACATGCTCCCCATCATATTTATTGTCCTTTGTGCAAGCATGTGGGAGGGCTTGCAGGTATTCCTGCCCACTATCACCACCTACTGGCCAATCTGAGGTTTTGTGGAAATATATTTTAAACAAAGGATGATTTAGAATAACTTTGGGAACCACTACACTGTTTGAGTGAAACATGCAAGTACCCTCTACATTTTCATAACAATAATAATCCTAATGTGGCAAACAGAAAAGGAATTCAAAGTTGAAACATACAGAAATTATAAACAGAAATGGATTTGAAGACAAACATTTACTGGAAATATACTTATTTATTTTAATCTAATCTAAAAGGGTATAAATAATAAATCACTTTGCAGGGGGTGACATGGTGAGATGAGGTAATGTCTGATACAAACATCTGCCCGTCACAGGAGCGAGGGCTTCCCAGAACTAAGCTGATGTCACCATTAGTACAACCTGTGCATTAATGATCAATGAGAGCACTGTCCGCAAGACAATGCAACACATAGAACAGTGACTCATAAATGGACATGTGTTGGACCGATCTGTAGTTTTTCAAAAATTTTACACACATTACAATTTAAAAATATTAAACTGAACCTGTGTTGGGAGAAATAGTCATAGTTACAAATTGCCATGAGCTTTAGAGAAGACACATAGCTCAGGAGATGAAACATTTTAAATCTCAGAGATAGAATATCAGAGGAAATAGACAAAGAAAAGCAGCAGCAGTAATTTACCTCTGTCAGCTGTTGTTCAACAATGCCTCTGTACTCCAGTGTGACTGGCTGCTCTTTGGGGCCCTCTGCTGCCAACGTCTGGTTTGCAGAGCCGAGCACATAGCTGTAAAAAGATTCAGTGTAATATTAGGGAGCTAAATGCAGGTACCGGGGGATATGTACCATTAACAGCTGTGCAATTTGTGAAATTCTATAACCGTACATTTATCACATTCAGTTTTTGTGGAAGCCATATTTTGTGGTGTGGAATTAGACTCCTGCGTATAAAGAATTACTGTTTACAATTTGGAACACAATTCACAACATATTTCATCTAGACCTGCAAAGATCAATTCATTAAATCGAAAAGTATTTTGACAGTTGATTAATCAGTTTGAGAAATTCTCTTTCAGAAATAAAAGAAAAAATCTGATTCCAGCTTCTTAAGTTAAATTTTTTTTTTGGTTTCTTTACTCCTCTATGACAGTAAACTGAATATCTTTGAGTTGTGGCAAGACATTTAAAGACGTCAAATTAGGCTTTGGGAATAACTGATTGACATTTTCTCACCATTTTATGACAATTTATAGACCAAACAACTAATCGATTAAATCAAGAAAAATAATCAACAGATTAAATCAACAATGAAAATAATTGTTAGTTGCGGCACTAATCTAATTTTATTTTCAACTCATTATTTTAAAATCACATTAAGTTTGGCTTTTTCTTCCTTGTGCCTTTAGTTGTTTGTGTGTATTCCTGCAAACACAACCAGCTGCAACTTCACTTACTGTATAGCTACAACATTTGTTACATATTATATCTTCCACATCAAATTAGTTTCTATTTCTACCTGATTATAAGAAAATGCTTAAAAAACACTATAAATGACTGTCCATGTTTTCAAGTTTTAAGACAAAACAGATACTCATACTCACGTTTCTAGATACAGCAAGTGTCTGTGGAGACCATCTTTTCAGATAATGTACATCTTCTAAAATAACTTCCTAGCTCTACAACATTTTTCTGAAATTGATCAAAATGACATTAAACAAATGTTTCCTATATCCTATAAAAACATTTCTACTAATAATCCAAACTCTTAACATACCTGTCGATGTTTGCAACATTAAAACAGAAAGCAAATCTTTTGTGGTCCAGGTTTTTAGGAGTGGATGCGTAAACCATACCAAGCACAGAGTGGCAGCCTTGACAGAATAGATCCACGATCAGACTGCGGAGAGAAAAAACAGTGAGACAGATTTAATTCAACATGTACTGAGATATAAAGGACAAAATACAGGTAGGTTGTGCGTCTTTGCATTCAAAAACAACACCTGTGCTAATTTTCCTATCCATCCATTAGCCTATAATAAAGGTTCAGACAACTTAAACTATTGAGCAGAATATGAGTAGAAAAGCGAAGGTGTATGGAACAGGACCAGTGGTGGGATATAACTAAGTACATTTCAAGTACTGTATGTAAAAACAGATATTAAAAAGGTACTTGTACTTTTTATTCCACTACAGTTATCTCACAGCTAAAGTCACTAGTTCATTAGCAGATAAAGATTTCACATACAAAACATATACTAAGCTTACAAAATGTGATGCATTGTTATAGTTACAACTACCCAACAATATATAAAACATTTATAAGTAAACTATTCTATAAAATAAAATGTTGCTTACAAGATAAAGCATCAATTGTAATAATCCAATAATATATTGTATAATAGTACAACTCTGACAGGGGCAATCCTGCTGCATAATGAGCACTTGTAATTTTTAAATGTTTTTAATGTATAGCTGTAAAATGTAATGAAGTATTTTTTGTTGTTGTTGTTGTTGCACGAGTCATTTCAAATGAGTAAAGGATCTGAATACTTCACACAGTACAGGGCAGAACCTTCTTACCAGAGAGATCGTTTACTCGCTTCATGCAGGCGAGTGTCTGTTCCAACCACGACGTTGTCAGTCACCCCTAAGACCAAAACATCACATGTCAGCAAAGTAGTGCAGTATTGTATTCATAAATTAACGTCGATAAATGAAAATTCCCAATTACTAAAACTGCATTTGAATGCATCTTTCTATCAGACTGTTGGAACTGCACGAACAGGCTTGCTAGCTTTCCAAGTTAACAATTTAAAGTGATAAATACACGAGGTAAGATATACATTTCGTTGGGGGCAGTTTGATAAGTCGATCAACTGACTTATTTTGTTTGTTTAGCTGTAACGTTATATACAAAATCACTCAGTTTTGGTCACGAAACAAGAAAAGCAAGCTAACCCCATACTCACGCTTCAATCTGATTTGGTTTTGGCCGTTTTCACTTCCATCCCAGGACATTGAATCACCGACAGGTAACTTGCATTTCCCGCAGATGAAGACCACAGGTCCGTCGACTCCGTCCTCGTCCTCCTCCACTTGGCCAAACAACTTTTCTTCGACGGCAGTGGAGTCTATACTGGACTCAAACGTTGTATTTACACATTTCTGTCGGTGTTTTAACGGCTTTCCACTCGACGCCATTTCTACTAGTTGCTCTGAATCAAGCTGGTTTGAACTTACGCGGTTGGCTGTAAGTGAAGTAAAGATCCATGAAGTATCAAGACAACGCGAGATTTTAATTTTGTGTACTTCCGCTTTCGTCTGTTGGAGAACAGTCTAGTGTAATTTAAATATAAATTGTTCTTTTTGCACAGCTCAACCTGAAACCGTGCCCCATCTTATCTGCTATAGTCAATACCATGAAAACATATATGGAAATATGTTTTCAACTGTATTATTGATATCTTGTACAAATATGTTGCATTATTTTATGAACATGTTATTCAGCCTATTCAGGTTATTTATTTATGACCGAAAGATAGGCATATATCAAAATGTATTGGTTATTCTATACAAATGTGATATACTTAAGTGTAAGATTACAAGGCAAAGGCCCATTTTTACTGTTTTATTTTACAAAGATGTTGTACTTTACATAAAAAACTATTAAATCCTAAACCAATAAAAAGGCCATAATAAGTGTAAGGGCATGTCTTGATTGTAAAGTATATATGTAAATATACAATTACAAATTGTAAAAGTATTTTTTATCTATTTATTATTTATATACTTTTTTAAAATATTGTTTATATATTTATTTTTGCAGCCTGTTCATTGCAATTGCAATGTCTTATGGTCAACATTTGTGACAATTTCTTCAAATAAAAATAAAAATAAAAAAAACACAAAAAACTTAGATATAACCCTGATGCTTTTTGTTTTTCTTTTTCGTTTATTTGGAAATGGCTATATCCATGGGGAACGTGAACTATCTTGATCTGAGCTTTATCTTTGGTAAATGTGAACCGGAAAAACTTTAGCGAGAAATTGTAATTACGTAATTCGTCACCTATTATGCTTTTACTTATTCAATTCGTCACCAATTTGTGTCTATTTGTTATTGAATTTAAACATGAAAATCGTCGTTCTTACAAGAAAAAAAAAAAAAAGTAGCTAGTAGTAGGACATTTGATCCGTCTTCTCATTGGCTCATGACCCGGAAGTTATTATGAAGATTTTCGGGGGCGCGAAAACTGTTTATTTTTAGGGCTGCGGGATCTCCTGAACGTTTAAGTGAGATAACTAGTTGTGGTTTATGTTGCCTTTTCATTTGTCATGTGTGAAAAGATCAATAAGGTAAAGTTCAGTGTCTTGGTAACTTGACTTCATAAGTTAATGCAGTGACTGCCGTTGGCGTTTGTTCACCATCCTGTGTGATGTCGCTTCTCAGGTAAACAGCTGGCTCAGCGAAGTGTTTGGAGATCAGCCGGTGCCACACTTCGAGGTTAACACAAGGACAGTGGACATCCTGTACCAGCTGGCACAGTCCAGTGAAGCCCGGTGCAGTGACACAGCTCTCCTCACACAAGACCTCAAACAGAAAGCATCAGAGTATCAGGCTGAAGGTGAGTGCATTTGAAATGTCAGTGGTTTTGATGCAAAGTGTCGGTAATTTAAGAAGGCTACCATACAGTATTAACCAACAGGACTGTTTATTTTAAAGGAAAACTTCACTTTATAACAACTTGGTTCACATTTGAGTAGGTTTGGCCATCATTTCTCTCAGTTATGATAACATAATACTCACTAAAGTAATAACTGATATCTGGGAACACAGCGACCGCGCTGCAATAAAGTCTGATGAGGTAAGAGACATGATCTATCAAACAGGTTGTAAACAAGCCACACTTTAGCCTGTTCCCAGCTGTCAGTAAGGAAAACATACATAGGTGGGATCACTTGTCTCACGTACTTCCTTTTTTAGCAAGACACTCCATTAATGTACACAACACAGTCTTTACATCACTTTCACAGAACTAAACTATCTTTCCTCCACCTAGGTACTCATCTCCGTGATGTTCTTCTACAAGGTGTTGGCCTGTCCTTTGCAAGCTTGTCAAATCCCGCTGCTGACTACTTGTCTGCTTTAGTGGACACTGCCATGGTGCTCGGAGTCAGAGACACGTCACTGGCCAGGTACACTGTCAAAGTCTTATTTTCTGTCACTATTTTCTCGTCAGTTGTTTCCTCTATGAAAGACGAGGGATGTTACCATTGAAAGATTTCACAGTTGGATTTGTAATGTCTTGTCTAGCTTTATGCCAGCAGTGAATAACCACACCAATGAACTGCTGGAAGAAGAGAAGTCAAACAGGAGACTTGAGAGGGAACTCAGGGCCCTCAGAAAGAGACTTGGTGCCACTCTGGTGCTGCGGAGCAACTTACAAGAGTAAGAAAATGGATGCAGAGAATGATGATATTACGGCTTTGTAACATTGTTATAGTGAAAACAAACACTCAGTCCCTGGGCCGTGACAAACTGTGTGTTGGCACATCCAGTTAACATACATAAACTGTTTGCTGTTACATACTGTACATCATCTGTAATCATCTTAATTGTCTTCAGGGATATCAACAAAACTGTCAAATCACAGTCAGTGGAGAGCGCTAAAGCAGAGGAAAGAATGCTCAACATGGATTTTGTGACGGCAAAGTCTAAAGAGCTCAGCAGCAGACGAGAGAGGGCAGAGGTATGTTGTGGTGTTATACCTGCATCTGTTATAGCTCCATATTGCATTGAGCTGCTCATACATGGTACAATATACTCCTGTTTATAATTATAAGGCAGAACATGCCCTGAAAGGTTTGACATTTCTCCCTGTTTTCTTTCAAATGTTAATATCTTAGCGGAAGGTTTGCTCTGTGTGAGAAAATTAAGCTAAGTTGTACTAATGACAACTTGCTATGCAGCCTGAAGAGGCACACATTATTGGTGTCCTCAGCCACCAGTAAGACAAAATTACAATCAACACAAGCCAACAAAAATGAAATCAAACAACCACTGGCATAAACAAACTCAATTAGAAGGGTGAGAGATGGAGAGGAAGGGGAGAGTCTTTTAGAAAAGCCTCTGCCGGTATCTAGCCATGGGAAAAGAAGCAAACATTAGGGAGTTTCTTATAGCTCAGCTATTCTCAAGTGGTCCTCAGAGCGCCATCTAGTGGGCCGCGGAGGTTCGTCTAAAGCAGGGGTCTTCAACGTGTTTCAGGCCAAGGACCCCCAAACTGACAGAGAGGTGGAGCAGGGACCTATTATATATACTAAAGGTGCAGAAATTGCTCTGTGAGAAATTGCAAATAACCTCCTGGCTTGCCACAGTTCTTTCCCTTTGTTGTGTTACCACTTTTATTTTGTTAAGAAAGACAGACTGTAGTTTGACCCGGGTATAATGTGGGCATCAAGTTACTGCCTCTGGTTTAGAGCCCAGATATGATGCTGCGGACAGGCCCAACTGTTAACGCCCTGGGTATCACTGTCAGGAGGGACCAGATATTCTAAATATGACAGTCGCACAGAAGCAACCTGGACAGAGTTCTGTGTTTGAGCGTGGCTGGCTGTTTTATTCTCTTCTATCAATCCTGCAGGCTCAACTTGTATCCAGGAACTTGGACAAGTCTATCACCCACCAGGCTATTGTGCAGCTCTCTGAGGTAATTTCATCTGTACATGCAACACCATGGTAATTAAAACGTAACACTTTCTGCTTTCAGGGTTTGTAATGTGTCATCTTATTTTTCTCTCTGTAGGAAGCCACAGCGCTGAAACAAGAAATAATCCCCTTGAAAAAGAAACTGGAGCCTTACATGGACTTAAGCCCGGTACGTTTGGTTCCAGTTTGTCTCGTAACAGTGCAACAAGCGAAAGGGCTTTCACATTATCCTAAATATTGTTTTTGAGTAATTCTTTATATGTGTATTTGATGTAATTGAACCAACTTGACATAAATTAATTAACCACATTTTGGAACAACTGTATATTTCTGTATTTGATTTTTTTTGTACCTTCTAAACCACAACAGAGCCCATCTCTTGCTCAAGTGAAAATAGAAGAAGCAAAAAGAGAATTGGTGAGTATCTTAATACTTTATTCAATAATTGGTTATGTGTATTTGCTTACTTCTTCTTTTTTTTTTTTTTTTAAAATACCATTGTGTTTCCTCAATTACAGGCTGCAATTGAGTCCCAACTTCAGATGAATATGGATTTCAAGTGAAGATCTTTGTAATGTTAAAATCTTAACTGTTATGAGCTGTAGATTCTCTGTGTTTGAAAAATAATAAAGTAATTGTTCCATGTCATTGACTCTTGGTAATGTGTTGCAGCAGCCAGCCATGATCGGACTCTATAACTGTCTGAACAGTGAAGTGTTAGTTTGGGGAGTTAAAGTCAATCTGATCATTAGCATTTTAATGCAGTTTCTTTCTACAATTGTGTCCCCCCCTCAAACAAATCACATGACTGTCTCCCTCTTGAAAGTTCCAAGTAAATAAAGCAACCTCCCTAGACAGGAAATGTATTTTCCTGCACAGCTCATTTCTTTGAAGAGATTCAGCTTTAAAAGACAACTTAAAATATTTAGATTTATGAACAATTCAAGCCACGGTCGAGGAAAAAATGTAAATCATGGTCCTTCTTTTCTTTGGTTGGACTTATTGCGTTTATCGCTCCCTTTTCCTGTTTGTTACAAAACGTCATTAACACTAATCAAATGTTTTCTCTTTACTTTCCCGTCTCTGCTATCTAATCAAGGGGTTGTGTTTTAACAACATGTCGTGAGAATTTTTCTATTTTTCATTTGTCATACTTGTATGTCATTTCTTCCTTAGTTTTAAGTGTAAAGACATTTGTGTCATTAATTGGAATTAAAGATTGCTGACGAGCCAATGGGACAAAAATGACATACCGACTACACTGCTATAGGGTTACACATAAGACTACACATTTTTATTTTCCCTTTTGGACTTACATGACCGAATCTTGTCTTACAAGTGCAGGAAACTTTTTTTTAAGTTTGACAACAAAATTCCACAGGCTTTGGAGGGATAACAGCACATGAAAGGGGTTTTTGAGCCCCTCCCTGGGTGCCTAAAGCTAAAGTACAGGGAATGGAACAAACTAGGGGGCCTGTGTCCAGTTTGTATGCAAAATATCACCTCTCAGTTCCTCCCCCTGCCAGTCTTCCCCCCGTGGAGCCGAGCGTGGAGACTAATGTCTCTGTCTGTTTGACTGTTGTAGGTCTGCGCTGCAGCCTGACGTGTTGATTGACCGGTTACCATGGAGTGGGTCATGGATGTGGGCCGGGGAGCAATTTACTCAGTAGGCCCCCAGCTTCATTCAAAGGCACCACGGTTAGGACATCAAGACCTTATGAAAAGAAACAGAATCCAAATATAATTTCACTGAAATCATCTTGGGACACACACACACACACACACACACAGACCCACACAAAGTATCATTAACACTATGATGTCTGTTTTGCGCGTCTTTTGCCTTCTAACTCGAGGGTTGCTTTCTTGAACAAAATATTTGCCAATGTGCTGTGCCAGTATTTTTCTTTGTCTTCCAGGTGTATGTTAAGTATCCTTATAACTATTCCTGTTTATACTTGCATATTAATTTTGCGTCAGGAAGATACTACACAATCTGCAAAATATATAGGCCTATATATAAGAAGACACATCCCAGTCAAATACAACAACCCTATAAATAAATATGAAAAAGACTGTGCAGGGAGTAAAAAATGCCTTATTGATGACCTCTTCCTAAATAATATTAAATAAATCCACAGTGTTAGAATTAGGCTATAAAGACCTGTCAATTTATAGCAGTGGGAAAGAAGGAAGAGGGTGAAAAAGGCACAAGAGAAACCTCACAGAACGCATTTTGCCATAATCCAAAAGGTAAACATGTGCCTCATGAGGGAAAAAAAAAAAAAAAAAAAAAGGTCTTCCCAGTGCGTCATAGTATTGAATGTGTCGCCCCTGTTCTCTTTAAAATAGTTTTATCTGCCACGCCCACACCATAATACCCACTCAGCTGTTACTGTAAATCGCTTTCAGCTTCCACATGCATGTCTTCACAAATGTGCGGTGTTGAACAGTAGCAGAGCCGGACCGGGAGCACCACCACCACGCGTCAGAGGAACCACCACGTCAGTTTGGACCAACTTGTTGCGCAGCTGCTATTTCTAACCTCCTGTGTGTGGCAGGGGCGGCACGAGGCGCTGTGTTGTGCTTCACAAAATTGATATTTTCTGTGAAGCCGACACAGATTTTGAAGCTGCTGCTTTCCAACTGCGTGTTACAGTGCGTAGGCTATAAGAAGATGACGCGTTTGTAATTATTATTATTATTATTATTATATGAAGTCCTGCAGCCTACAGTGAATGTTCCAGTCTCTTTAATATGATCTCAGAGACAGGGGATGCGAGTCATGAGCCGGACGCGTCCTTGCCACGGACTCGACTGGAGCCACAGCCTCTTCTACCTGACTTTACTCCTGTGGACCAGACGCATGACAGGACTGGCTGACTTTTCAAGTAAGATGACGGTGATGGTGACGGTGGTGATGGTGGTGATGGTGCAGTGGGAGGAGGACTGTTAAAGATCACGGAAAATGTTGTTGTTACTGTGAGTGAAACGTATTGTACAGATTATGTGTGGTGTAATATAAGATGAGGTGGTTGTACAAGTCTTTATCCCATTGCCAGTGTTTCAAAAATACCAAACATCTTTTCCCAAAGCTCTTGCTTGAGATTGGATTTGGGACTTGCACACTTACACAGTGTGATGAGCATGTGTTTTTGATTAGCTTTGTCATTGACACAGTTTGTCATTTTGTTTGTCAATTGTTGACAAAATAATGTCGTTTTCAGTATTGTCTTATGTAGAGAATGGCGGTCCAATTCTTTCCTCCAAACTGTCCATCTGATCTAATCCAATCGCTTCTGTGTCCTGCAAGAAGCCTTTCCTCTAAGAGAGATAATGTAAACATCTAAAAAATAAGGGACTTTGAATCAGAGGTAACTTAATCCCAATCTGCACACCATGCAACAAAGGTGGCTCTTATTAGGTTGTATGCCAGTTGGCGGAGTTTGCCACCCAGGAAAAAAGATCTGGCAGTCAGCACTTTGATGGGTGAGTTTTCAAAGCAACATGAGACAACTAACAGAGAGACAAAGAGGCCAAACAAACTGATCCGGAACCACAGACGGAGTAGATTGAAGGGTTCCTGTGGTTGTTTATCCCTCATATGATTAAGTGGTTTTCAAGGAGTAGGCACTTTTGTATTTTGTATTGCACTTCCATAAAGTTTGGGTTTTTTTAAAAATGTTTTATAAATAAAAACGTATTGGTGAACATGGCCAAGTTCCAAAAATGTTGAATCCTACATTTTCCTTTTTGTTATAATAATTTTTTACAGTGTATCGCCCTGAGATAACCCTGAGGACATCATCGGGTTATTGTTTTCAAACTTTAGAAAGCTCCCTCCAGAGCCCCAGAGTACATTAAACCACTCTTTCTACAGGCTGAGTAATACTCCTCATCAAAAGTAAATAGGTCTTCATGTGTAAAATCGGTGGGATGTCCCTTAAATATGTATCTGTATGTTTCCATGTGCACTCCAGCCCAACCAATGCCTTTTGCTTTACAGACTACCTGTCCAGGATCATCACCAGTCACTCTGCTCAGGCGTGTGACGGACAGCCTCTGCGACTCCACTGTCCACGTCACTCCACCATCTCCATCCAGTCTGCCTTCTACGGCAGCGGTGAGGCGCGGCTGTGCAGAGCAGACCCGGACCCTCCGCTCAGAGCCCACAACCACAGCTGTTCCGCTTTTACTGCTCTACAGGTGCATTTTATGTGTGGGATATACAGCACTTTTCACTGGGTCACTTGTGTATAGGTGGGTGTTCACCAGGGATTCATTTCCTCCCCTGTTTTAGTTTTGTAATGAACACACCACCCTTAGATGAGCTGGATAGTAATTCTGCTGACTGTTTAATAGTAGATTTATGAAGGCACAGCCCACTGTCTTCCATTTGTCAGCCGTCAGATTTCCATTGTGCTCACTGTGGATTGTATCATCAAATCCTAAGTACCGGTAAATGCTGACTGTCCCTGGTGTTTGCTGTGCAGAAGCTGCTGTCGGAGTGTCAGAGCCACAGAGATTGCCAGCTGCCTGTCAACCACCTGCTGTTTGGGAAGGACCCCTGTCCTGGCACTACCAAATACCTCCATGTGGACTACAAGTGTAAACCAAGTGAGTCCAGCAGCTCTATTCCAATTCGTCCCTAACTTTTGTTACTGTCATATCCCCTCCCAGTCAACTTGTGCTCCCTGTTTCAGCACCAGTTCCTCTCATGCATTTACTGTTGGATGAGCAGGAAATAACTACACAGCTATGCACAAAAAATCCTCCCCTTCCCCTTCCCCCAATCCTAACCTTTCAGTTTTCCACTCCAGTCATAACCTTTGCCTCTTCATCCTTATTGTTTTTTTTCTTCCCCTCGCTCAGCCGAACACAAAAGACATGTGGTGTGTGAGGGGGAGACAATGATTCTGCGCTGCAAGCCCCCCAAGGTTCTGAACATCTATGCAGCTGTCTATGGGAGAAGTCTGGGCCAGACTGACACCTGCCCCTCACACCTGACAAGACCACCCCCATTTGGTGAGTCAACGGGATATTCAGTGTTCTCATATGGTGGTGACGAACAGATGATTCCCCTTATAAGGCGAACAATTAAGCCAGTCATGTAATATCTTGAGAAACCACTTTATGTGGTGAAAGATCAAAGTTTTAAAAAAGAGAAAGTCATAGCATGCCCAAAAAGTAATCAGCTGTTAGCAACATAGTCCCACAGTTTAAACAATAATATAGCATTTTAATATAATTGAATAATGTTCACATTCATTTTGAAACCTTGGTAACAATAACTGTAAACAGACAATACCATCACTACTTTAATTAGCGGCATCTATTGGTGTCTTTTTGGTAGTTGCAATGATGTTTCATTTAGTCATATTATGCAGGAAATTTGCTGGATTGCTTTGTGGCACGAAACAGGAAGAGGCCACAAAGCTTATTAACAATAGGGCTGTCTTCTAAATCACTCCCTATTAACTATATAGTGCACTATATTTACTGCCCGACATTTTATTCCAGTTTCCAAATTCAGGTGTTACTAATAACATTGACAACGTTCTCTTATATTCAAGTGTGTCCCCGTAAACCATGACAGTGTGGCAGGCAGCCAGCATGCACTATACCAGGACTCTGAAACCGAAGCAGTTAAATGGAATTCAGCCATCATTCATTTGACTATTTACAAATGTTCTTTTTGGACTGTGGATGATGATGCCAAGTTGTCCCTAATCTGTGCATTACAACACAATTCAATAGGGATTTATGGGAAGTGTGACCTTAATTAAAGATAAACACAAGCAAAAACTATGCAGTCTGGATTTTTTCACAGCATATATTTTGACATGCCATAGCAGAAAACGCACAGGTGTAACTAGTAACACCAATAATGATTGCATTCCTTATGGGTGTTTCCCAGTCACTATTAATGTTATTGCGTACATCTGTGCTTTTACTGCTATGACAAGTCAAAGTCTGCTCTGAAAAAGGCCTATACAGTACAAATCGTGTGAGATAAAGGCTAGATTTCATAGTCATTTGTTAGTTCTACCAAATTATGAAAATCTTACAGTGATAACACAACTTAACTAATGTGGACATTGAATGCTGTAGAATAAACAAAAAACAATTAGGAGATGACATTAAACTCGCGTACAGTAGATGCATCGAGTAAACTATTTGCTTAGCCGAAAGAAATGGCTGCCAAAAAAGGTGATTTCATTGTAGTTAAACCACATGGAATCAGTGGTTCAGCTATTTCAACTAACACACGCACACACACACACACACAAAACAACTCTGTGCTCCTTATTAAATGACTTGCTCTCTGAGTTTCCTTGCTGTTCCCTACAGAGTGTCTGAACCACGAGGCTGTTCACTCGGTGTCCAAGTCCTGTTACAGCAAACAGAAGTGTACTGTTGCTGTCAGCAACCAGACCTTTAGGGACCCCTGCTTTCCAGGAACCAGGAAGTACATCAGTGTGGTCTATTCTTGTGGTAGGACTCTTTCTGTTTCCTCATCCACAAGGTACAATGACAAGCATGATTAAATAGAGAGAGGTTTCAAAAGAACAGGCTTTTGTGAAATTATTCTATACATAGCTCCCGTCATGTCTGTTTTAGTTTTTGCCTTATTCATTATGTGACAGTTTTTCTGTAGTTTCCTATTGTGGATCCTTATCTGCAGATCTCCCATCAGCTGTTCTTATCATACGACAACCAACAACACAGTAGTGGGAAATAATAGACTGTGAGCTCAGATTTGCGTGTCCCGGCTGGCATCCCGGTAAACTTCCTGCGATTGGCACAAATGCCAGTGAGGTCATGCAGCAACATTGTTCATGTATCAAAAGTTGTTTTACTTCAGCCTGGTTGACAGAATTCTTCTGCCTGGCTCTGTTCAAGTTTGTGCAGAGGTTTGGGTGTAGGAAGTAGCGTGCTGATGAGTGGATTACTGTAGATCCCCCAGTATGCGGTCACCGAATCTGTATCAATTTGTCCTCAACAATATGACTCTGAAGAAGACTCTTCTGTCTTCCTTCAGTAGTACCGCAGACTTTACTCAGAGAGGCAGACCCTTACATATTCATCTCCACCTCATCTCCTACTGTGGACACAGAAAAAGGTAACCGCATCATGCCATCTGTGGCAATTCCAGGTTTTCTGTGCCATTTTAGCTCACATAATGATTGTTATTTTCACAACAGCTCCTCCTGCAGATCTGGAGGAGCCTCTCCTCAAAGGGTCGAGAAGGCCAGACAACTCAGGAGCCATGATGAGCAACTCTCTCCTGACCTACGCCTACATTAAAGGTATGCATTACTCGCATGCCTGCATGCACTCACGAATGCACATCTAATCCATGTTTCATTCGTGCCCTTCCTTTATTTACGACACAGAGCATCCAGAAATGGCAGCGTTGCTATTCACCTCCAGCGTGTGTGTTGGTCTTCTGCTCACACTGCTGGCTGTATCAGTCCGAGTGACCTGCAGAAGGCGTCGGCCCGAAGATCACAGGCTCGCACCAAAGTCTCCTGGACGGGCGGTCAGCTGCCAGGAGCGTGGCGAGGATGAGGACGAAGAAGAAGAAGAAGACGACGAAGAGGGAACAGAAAGCTCTTTGATCTCGGCCGCAGAAAGGAAGGCGATACACGGCTGGGAGGAAGTGACTTACGTAAGCGAGGCAGCCGACCGGGCGGAGAGGATTGAGCGCAGGGAGATGATCATACAGGAGATATGGATGAATGCCTATCTGAATGGCAGCTCATGTTAACTAAACCGTGAAATCAATGGATGCTGTTCAGCACCTTCAGGGTTTTTTCAGGATTCTCAGCAGCCGCTCCCAGCCTTTGCTTATTAACAAAACAAGAAACTTGTTCTCTTCTTTATTTTACATTGTAGAGCAGTTTGTCTTGTGTTTAGCCATTTTTTTGCCGGAGCTCTGTTTGTAAAGAATGTAATGTTTGGGTGAAATTGCAGTACTGGACACTTTTAAAGGATCAACGGGGGTTTAATGCTGTAAAATGGGTGGTCACATAAACTCTGAGATTGTTTAAATGTTGAATTTATTCACCTCTACCAAAAAAAGAATGTGTCAGGGAACGTGATCGGTCATAACACCTCTAGTATGTCTAAACACAGTTGCTCTCATAACTTATTCTGGGTTTTTTTATGAAGCCTTTTCCTCATTGACAAATAAGGCCTAATAAGTGTCAAGTGTTACCTTTCCTAACAAAAATAGGCACATTACAGTGTTTTCCCCACAGTATAACTACATTAGCGGTCATAAAAATTGTCGGATGTTCATACCATAGACCCAAGGTAAGTGTTCCAATTTCCCTTGCCATAATTAATGATCACTGTCTCTTTAAAGAGCCATCTGCATTCAATGTTCAAGAGGTGGAATTGAATCTACACATTACATCAAGGATGTTTTTGTTTTTTTAACGCGGTGTTCCTTGAAACCGGTCACACCTCTCTGAATCACTGCATCCACTTCGTCAACAGTTCCACACAGTGGAATTAAACTCTCTCACTTTGAACTCTACAACTTCCTCATCACTGCTGGGACAAGAGTTGGAACAAACTACTGGTGTGTGACAACTTCCTGCCTCAAGAGCATCAACAACTTTCATAGTGTGTGCAACTGACGGGAGACAAAGAGAGGAAAGGTGCAGCATCCTTGTGCCTGCACTCCAAGGGATGTAAAACTGTGTTCCAGTTGAATCACTACCTCTGAGCATTTGTAAAATGTCAACATGACATTAATAGAAAAATGTATGAATATTGTTTATACACAACTATTCGATTTGATTTTTTTACTTAATAAAAATGCACAATAAATTCAGATTATACTTACATTTAATTTTGTTCTACAATAAAAATTTAACTTTTACAACAGGTTGAAAACAATCGGGAAAGGAATACAGGGATACAATTTAAGTCCAAATAAAGCAGGTTTAAAATGACATCAGCCTTCGTGTGACATAATGACCTCTTCTGTCATACGATGTAAAAGAAAGAAAAGAAATACATGTACTCCAAGGCATATGAACACATCTGCTGTGTATAATATTCTCTGGAAGACCTCGAAGAACATACAAAAATAAACAAGATTTTAGGATTGTGATAATAATGCATCATAGTCAGTTGCATATATAGCTGTGAAGGACCGGCTGGGTATAAGAGGTCTTTATCTGGGCCCCCATTTGATGTTGGTGAGGCCTTGAAACTGTTTTCTGAGGGCCTGTCTGTCTGTCCACTCCGAGTCCAGGTAGCTATCATCGTCTGCTTCCTCCAGTTTCTGCAAATGTTACCAGGAGAAAGTTAAAAAGGTGCATTCAGCACAAACAGGAACATGGTTTTTAATGCGTGCACCTATTTAAAAGTCCATGAGTGTTTTGTCCCTTTAGCCTTTTCCTTACCTTGAGCTCCTCCTGCCTCCTGTATTGATGCATCATCATCTGTTTCTGCTGGTCATCAGTGATCAGAGGCTCTCTCGCTGGTGCCCCCTGCCCTTTCTGAAGGGAACAGCAACATGGATTAGAGTAACAACATATAAACTGCCTACCATATTCTACAAAAATACTCCCTTTCAGATTGGCTGAAATGGCTCTCACCTTTTGGATTTTGACCACAAGCTTTGTCTTTTCATTTTTACCAATGTAGTCCTGCAGTTTTTTCCCCCTCTGCATCTCTTTGGCAGCCCACCATAGCTGGCACTCGTCCTCTGTGATCACCTGCAGAGATGCCTGAGGTACAAACAGATGGAGAAGGCAGATGCAGAGGAATGGAGGGAGAAAAAGAGATTATTAGGGAGACAGTGAAGACAGATTCACCTCCAAATGTACCAAACAATAGTAACTATAGTAACTTATGCTCTTGTTGTTGACTGAAAATGTATGTCAAGTGGCCATCAGCCACTAGCTGTTTACCTGTGTTCCTGAAAGATCTTCCCGGTCCTCAAACTCCATCCTGATAGGGTCATGAGGCGGCAGCCCCATGGGGTACACAATCATGACAGCACCCTTTAGCGGGTCCAGGGCTTCCTTTACCATCTCCATGGTGAAACAAACGTTAGCTTGAACTTGTTTCTGAAAGATGATGACATGAGACATATTGAATCAAAAGTATTGACCCTTGTAGGAACAACACAATCTGAGATTCCGTGTTTTCACTAATACTCACTTTGGAGATCAGTGCCTTTGCCTCTTCCACAGTTTTCATCAACACCTCTTTCATCTTATCATTTGGAGCTGGTAGAAGGCAATAAGGGGGATTGTCAGCATTTTTTTGTCCTGCTTTCATAGAAATTAAATAACTTTTTTTACAACATATTTTTATGCAAATTAAAAGAAATGATTGGCAAATGAACCTCTTCACCAAACAGTTTACAGTAGGAGATCTGTATCTTATTCACAGTAGGGATTCACAATCCTGGTGCAGGGAAATTACATGCTTACAATGTTTAACGTTCCTTAATTGCAGAGTTTGTAAGTCACACGATTTCATATCAGAGGTATAGGAGGGGTCTGTCCATGTATGTCACAGTTTGCAGTTTAAAGCCACAACCACATATGCAAAGGACCTGTCTTCCTGACAAGGTTAAGCATGCTTTTAACATAACGTTATTGTTAAAATACATAGCCCACAGCCAAGAGTCATAGTCTCACCATGTCCGTTCCTCCTCCCAATCTCATCCTTCCTCAATACTGGCCCTCCGCTGGGCACGCACTTGTCTTCCCATTCATCATTTAAGTTCAGCTCCACAATCTGCTCCTCTGTCAGCCCCTGGATGTTGGGTGGCAGTGTGATGCCATGGTCTGCCAGCTCTGGAATCTCTGAGGGTGAATAAATTAACAAGCGAATCAATGTCAATGTGTCCAACGACACCGAAATATCTTATTTACTAGAGCCTTTAGTGCTGAAATGTAGTTGGAACCTAAATGTTCAACAGAAAGGCCAACAGAATACCAATACTGATAGTCAACTATATATAATAAATGAAGACACATTTTGGTTACAACTTAATAGACGTGTATATTTAAACCACTTCTTCGTTTCTGCTTTATATCAATTTCACCAGTTATATTTTGCCAGCAAGCAGTTGCCCAGATTAAACAGCAGTAAAGCAGGATGTGTGAGTGCAGCTGACAGAAGCTTCTCCCTCCTGTACAGTGTGAAAAGAGAGCTCTGGACATATCAACTTTACCTGAACATATTCTGTCCACTTTAAGTCTCCCGTTGTAAATGGCTGTAATTTGCTGGATCACCGTCTCCAGAGGCGCGTTCACGGTGGTGTTGAAAAGAAACTGGCTCTCGTCGCCACGCTTCACGTGCAGCTGCACCATCTCGCAAAGAAGCTCACCGCCTGTTGTTACCAGCTAAAAAAAGAGACGTTTAGGGAAAGTTTGATGCGACTTTTGTTGTTGAATAAACCCGCAACGACCAGAAGGTTTGTCGGTGTAAAGGCAGTGCCCGGGGTCGTGAGGAAAACAGTGTAACCATAGCAACAGTTGTGCGCAAACGTTACATTTCAACTAGCTAGCTAGTAGAGCTATTTATATTTTATGGCTCAATTTATGTACAGACACTGAAAACGGTAACACTTACCTTTGCAGGGAGACGACAAGCACAAGACGGAACGTACAATGTTCAGACTGAGCTCAGACTTTGTTTACAACCGTCAACCGGCGACATTACTACCTACATGAGTTTCCTCGCGAGTCCAGATGCTTCTTCGTGTGAATTATTTACGGCAGGTTAGAAAACTCCAAGCATTACTACTGCCCTCTAACGGTAAATAATGGTAACACTGTGGCCAATAAGGTGCAACCATAGACTGTATTTATACTATGTCTATGGATGTAACCTGAGAGACGGTTTAGAAAGTTAGTTATGGAGCGTATTTGCTATTTGATGTTTTAATATAAAGGGATGGTGTGCCTTGCTCAAGCAGGGCAGATTATTAAATGTAACCTAGGTCATGTTGTTGGAAAAATGGTATTCCCTAGGTTGTCCTGCTACACCAGACGACCAGAGGACAATTCATCCACTTACCTAAATGTCTTCTTTTTCGCATAACATTGGCATACAAAAAAAAAAAAAAGGTAGGGTCCAAGGACAGAGGATGGTGTATGCTTTACAGATTCTTAAGCCATCTAACATAAATTTGTGATATTGGGCTCTATAAATAAAATTCACGAGACACACATTAATATACATGTAATGTCTGTGCAACTAAATTTTGAGAAGAGGTATGATAAGTATATGATGTTCATATCTTTATGATGTGCAATACAGTTACAGCGTGCAGTCAGAGAAGACCAACATCAACACTCAGGGTCAACTTACATTTATTTTTGCATACATACAACACAAACTGCTTCATACATAAATGTGCAATCAGCTGTGCACTTAAAATATGGAACGTTGGATATTAACACGAATCGCAGCGTCATGTTTTCTCTTTAATACATACGGAATATGTTCAACAACACAGACTCTTTATTTACTATGGATTATAGCCATAAAAAGGGACACCAACCTCACAAAAGGAGCAATTTGTTTCCTATAAAATCTCATCTTGAACAAGACATGACACAAAGCGCTGGCTAGTCACCTACTGTTAATGCAGATACAGTATCTACTGCACACATTTGGATAACACAATAAACGCATTTTAGAGTTGACACTGACATGTAAGCAAAGGCAACCCTCTACACTTGCTTACATAGATAGCTACTGCATTCAGTGCAGTGAACGAAGATTAATTGTACGTATTTTACATTTGTGTTTAAACAAGGCGCAGAAGCGTTAGTTAGCTGGTACCATCTTGGGTCAGATGTTTTATCCTCAAGGAGCCATCAAAATGCTTTTAAGACATATCATCTGGTTACATCATTTCTGAGGGTTGGGGGGGAAACAACATCTGAATAGATTACAACAGCTAGCATGTGTCATGGAAGGGACAATTGCACTCTCACTGATCCTTTTGCAAAACTATTGCTCGACATCATTGACGCTGATCTGTACAACTCAACAGCAGTGAAAGAGTGAATTTAGGTGGTACAGGGGAAAATACTGACACGTCACCTCTGACAACACCACACACACATACACACACACCTCATGAATGGTCACGAAATCAGCGAGGCTCAGTAACAATTATTCTCAACTGGAGGAAACAGCTATGGGTTAGATATCACAGGCGAACCTGTCAACGCTGAGAAGAGTTTGACACTCAACACTCCAATCACACTACTGTCTGGAATGTGGGCCACACTGCGCCTGGGAAGGACACAACAAACAGTCAACTGGAAATGATAATCTGGTGATGCATTCAAGCATACAGGGTAGTTGAGTCTGTATATTCAGTCGAGGTGGAGGGTGCTTTGTCCAAAAACGGTCCTTTGTCTTGTTTTGTTAACATTTTGCTTACACTGAGGCCCCTCCACAGCCCTCGGCAGGATGGAGAGCGGAAATATAGTTACAGCCATGCGCGAGTGAATACAGTGGCTGTTCAGAACCTGTAAGCAAATCCACCGTGTGCACTTCAAACAGGAGACTTCCGAGGGATAAAAGCGCTGATATTCCACTCTTACACACACACACACTCACTCACATCCAAACACAAACACTGTCAAACACGACAACAGACAATATGCAACTCAAACACAACACATTACTTCTCACCACAGTTATCAACAATAGATTATTTAGAGTAAATGTTCATAGAAATTAAAAGCAGGACTTTTGCAATAAACAAAAGCTGAAGTAAAAAAATGTGCCCTCTTAATATTATGCATGGCTTCTCCTTGGCGCCATGTCTACGGACCGAAAATCACACCATCTTCGTACTTACAGTGAAAATAAGTATACACACGCCACATTCTCTGAATTTACAATATTGTGGTTAAATGCTTTGGATAAATCAAGAAGGGTCAAAACACTACAGAGGTGGAAAGGTCATCTGTTCAATCCGCAGGCTCTCACTTCTGTCATCCTGCCATCAGCAAGAATACAACCAAGAGAGCGCATACAGCCATTCAGTGCATATCAGTTACATTGTGCAAACCACTGGTACGGTCATCACAAAACACACATATGCACATTTAGCGAGTCGTTTCCATGTTGAAAACCTACATTTATACATAATCACTATGTATAGGTTTTGATATAGAGCTACAAAATATATTCAGCTTAGCGGAACAGCCCATAGACAAAGACTGATGACGGAATAGAGAGAGAGAGCCAAATGTCTTACTATCAAGTGGATGAGAGGACATTGCAGAGCATCAGTCCTGCGGCAGTGAACAGTTTGACTGGCGATGACACTGTTCTTGTTTACGCTGTGGTGTCACCAAGGAGGCAATGACAAAACCCAGTGCAACATGAAGTACATTCATGATAAAAGCAAAAGCACAATATGCATTAGAAATTTGCACCCCTCAGACACAAAAGAACAGAACATTACATACAACAAACTATTTTGGGGGCAAAAGTAAAACCTGCAGTGCATAGCCTTCTACTACTACATGTAAACTGAGAAGGTAGAAGATTTCCCTCTACTCTGAGAATCCCGCTTTGATGTACAGGTCAGTCAAAATGATGGATATGAACCGCAGTGTGTCAGGGAATGTAGCAAATGCCAAGGTACCGCTGGACCTCGCAGGCGAATGCAGTGTGCTGCACGGCCACACAGAAATGTCTCGATATTGCACAGGTGGTTAAACACATGATTTGTGCGTATAGATGTACTTTATATAAGTCTATACTGTAGACACATGCACATGTTTGCTGCCCTGAATATAAATGAAACTTCAGGACGATTCATATTAAAATAAATGTTAATATCAGGGAATAAGCAAACATCTCTGTGGTAAAGTTAGAACACACGTTTAGGCTCATACACTTCTCATGTTACTGCTCAAGATATAAATCCTGTCCTGTGATTCAGAAGGGGATTGGTCTATACTTCTTAAATACTGTCTCTTTTGTACATACAGACACACATATACACATTTATCATAGATCTATACATATCTGGATATGCCCTTTACATATTAAGACTGATCCCATCTTTCTGTTGACCCCCCGGGGAAGAAGCCGTCGTCGCTCGGTACCTCTGGGAGGTTTGGGTTACTGGTTACAGTTCTAGTTGGGATGGGAGGAGGGAGAGTTGGGAATACTGAAGGGGCCGACGATAACCAGTCGGGCTCCGAGTCAAACACAGAGCGGGAGGGCTGAGTCTGAGTTTGGAACACTAGGGAACTTGAAGGTAAAACGGGGGCCTGTGGTGTTTTGGTTGGAGGTTGAAAATCCAAATCATCATCAAAAGTGACCCAATGCTGGGTTGGTTTCCCTCCTGGGGGAGGTGGCTGGCGACGAGGTGCGAGGACGGGCGGAATGGAGGAGGGTGGTGCCAAAGGCAAGGAGGGGACAGGAGATGGGGCGAGGGGGAGGAGAGGAGCAGGTGTAGGGTTAAAAGAGGCCGATTGTCCGAACAGGGATGTGGTCCTTTGGAGCTGGGAGGTGGGTGCAGCAGTAGGGGCTGTTGTTGGAGCAGGGGTGGGGATGAGTGGCTGAGTAAAAGCTGACATGGTCCTCTGAATGTTTGGCGTCGGGGCAGGACGCTGGACACTGAAGTCCGGGGTGAGCGAGCGGCTCTGCTGATACTGCTGTGCCAGTGGGCCCGTGAATGGATTGGTGCTGCTGGGTCGGACGGGAAGCTGGTCAGTCGGGAGGGGGCCAGGGGAGGCACGCAGCGTCTCCTGCGAGCGGCTACGAGATGGGACCGGAGGAGGCGGGAGCAGGGACGAAGCGAACGGTGACGGGGTGGAGAGTGAGGAAGAGGAGGACGAATCGGGGGCCTGCAGGTCTGACAGAGCAGAGGACTGGAGGGAGAAGGATAGAGGGAGAGTGTTGGAGAACAAGGTAGATGCAGGAACAGAGGGGGGAGTACGTAGAGAGGAGCCTCTGGTCAGGGACTGGGTGTTGTGCCAGGAGGATGAGGAAGAGGTGAGGAAGTCAGAAGCAAGTGCGTCGAAAGGGTCAGGCTTCCATTGTGCTTCTCTTTGGATTCCATTCAGTCCATTGGTCTAAGGAGGAACAAAACAAAGACAATGACATTCAGTTGTCATAACAAATGCTGTGTGAAAATATGAACCATAAGTGTTTTACTAACTAATGGTCCATTAGTTAATTTACTATAATCTTTCTTTAGCTCAGAAGAAAGTTTAAAGATACCCATTGGAACTTTCTTTTTAAACAGTTACATATTTACATTCCGTGTGTCTTTATCCATAATGCTAATAGGGGTCAAAAAACTCCACAGGGTACCTTTAATGTGGTCAACTTAAAAACACACTGACTACTGCTGACAATGGATGTATGCATCACAGTCCGCTTACAATCATGAGCTACAATACACAACTACAGTTAAATTAAACAAAATATCAAATAAAATGATGAGGTCATTGCATATGTGCTCACTCTCAACACCTGAACCACAGTGAGCAGATATGAAAGGACTAGTGAGGGGGAATGGCCAACAACAAAACATCACATGTTCATCGTTTTTTCGTGTCATTTAGTTTCATATGTTGACCGACAAAAAGAAGACGAAAAATGCTCCATTTAGTGAGCCTAACACAAAACAATGCATGGCCTTGAGGTGGACTAAAACATCCAGGTTATAATAACAATAATAAAGGAGGAGACGTAAAAAGGAAGGACATTTCATTACGAAACGAGAAAGGACGAGGTTACTGGGTGTAATGTATGAGAGGTAATAACATCAGAGCAGAGGACTGTTGTGCTATGGAGGATGAGACAAAGAGGTGGTTTAATATAAAGTACCTGTCACCCTGAGGGCTTCTCCAGCTTGTGAGAGAGAGACAAATGTATCAGAGAGACAAAAGCAGAAGCAGAAAGAATGACACGACAACTACGCTAATCCGACTTGAGACAAACGAGCAGAAAGAGGCTATTGTTGCAGTCTCCACCTCCAACACATGTCATAATTTAGCATAAAATATCTTGTGTATAGAGCAGAATTTGAGTAAGACTCTCAAGTACATTATTTAACCACAAGCAAGCAGGAACATCTCAGTGTATTCAATAGATAATTATGTTAGTTTTCATTGTTCCGTTGACGAAAGTCCAATAATTCAATGAAAAGGAAGTTGGCACCAACCTGCGCAGCTGGGGCTGTCTCAGACTTGGCAGCATCGGGTGGCAGAGCGTGAGAGGAGCGGGAACGCGGTGGGGGTTTGGGAGAGGCTAGACCTTGTGGAGACCCAGCAGCAGCAGCAGCAGCAGGAGGAGGGGGCCCCACTTTAGGAGCTTGCTGTGGCAGGAGTGGAGCTTGAAGTGAGGGCTGCATCGGTGGTGGGAGCTGGGACTGAGCTGAAGGGGCAGCTGGTTGGGGCTGCATGGGTGCCTGCATGGGTGATGGAACCTGGGGTCTCACTGCAGGGGGCTCTGTGGGAGGAGGACCTAGGGGAGCAAACAGGACAGAGTTCAGGCTTAAATTCACTGCATCACATTAATAGCATTCTTGCGTTGATAATCTCAAAAAACATTTACCCAGAGGCAGGTCAGTCGGTTTGGCCTGGGCACTGGGCACAGGTCGTGGGGCTCCGGGGTGGTTGTCTGGGATGGGCCGAGGGGCCCCGGGATGCACCTCTGGGATGGGTCTGGGTGCTCCAGGGTGAGAGGGAGGTGGTGGGCGAGACTGAGGGGGCATACTGATTACCCCAGCTCGAGGAGGGATATTCTGGATGACAAAGAGGGAATAGAGAATAGAAAGAAATTGACAAGTTGGGTAAAAATCAGTAAAAGATCAAACTTCTTTTGTAATAAATATTTACAGTTGTAAACTCACCGGTCTGGGAGCACCTCCAGGTCCAGGAGCTCCCACTGCTACCTGGCCTCGTGCTGAAAGATTTAATACAGGCTACATGAGCAACAAAAAAATATCTTACTATTACGTATTTATCATGTGGGTTGTACCGCCGAGAGAGAGAGAGATGTAAGGAATAGCAGGAGCTTTTAGGAATACGGGAAGTTCCAGCGAATGAACAAAGATAACTTTTACAAATACTGTAAATCACACACGAGTGCACCACAAGCTATGACTGATAGACTTGATTATTAATGATAACTCAGTACTTCCTGAGCTGCAGGAGGTCTGGAGGAGAGGCAGGCCTTGTTCTGTGAGCCTACTGTTTACTACACAGCTTGCAAGCACACGCCTCTTCTTCCACTATTCTCTTGCTGAACCCCTCTCCGTGCCTGCGAACATGTTCCCACGCGACTTAGATGTCTGCTTCCGTGTAATACTTTACTGTAAAGCCACCAAACCTAAGTCAACCCTGCTGATCACACACACCGTTACTGTGACAGAGGGATTTAGCTACACACACACACGCTTAATTTGTGTCAAGGTATAAACACATAACACGTGATTATAGTAGACAGACTCCCAGCAAGTACAAGACAAATCCCCACTAAGATGGACCCTAATGGGTCAAATACAAATCTACATAGCTGAGCAACAACCCTTTGTCTTCATTGGTACACTAATGCTAAGTGGGGCTACATCATGCTTGTTGCCGGCACTCACCTGCAGAAGCATCTGGCCGAGGAAGAGCGGGGCTTTTTGGTCCTTTGCAGCACAAAGGAAACCAAACCCACGTTAGTGTTATACACACAGTGGAATACTGGTCATAGGAAGCAGGAGTTCTCAATGACAGCACTTTACAAGAAGCACTAGGAATAGCGTATGGTGGTAATAATGCAGCAGAGCAGTGAAGCCTGAGATGCTGTGAGTCTATACATCTACCAGCCTGAGGAGGATTGCCCCACTAATCACAGTGGATTACTGCAGCCGAGCTGACTTTAAGACAATTTTAAGTCCGAACCAAAGGGATTTTCCTTTAACTCACGTCATCTCATCAGTTATAAAAAGACTAGATCACCAAATCAATACTTGATTGAGTGCACACTTGTGAGGTATCCTGTTCCATACTATGTGCAACCAATTCAGTCAGATGGTCTCCTGCATTGCGTGTACCTCATGACGACTGATTTGAATGTGATTAAAGCAGACGTGTTCTGATGCAAATCCTCCCTCTTGCTCAAGTTCTGATATTTACTTTCAGAGCTCAATACAAACGTCTACAGTAAAAAGCATAAAGTCTCATGAGGGAAAATGACTGCTCTTTTTTATTGTATTGGTTGTTTCTATTAATCTTTAACACTTGACACCAATTTGTTTGGATGTATTAAACATATACCACCACTGCATATGAAAAGTAGAAGAACACATTTTTGATCTTATGAATAGAAGAGTCTGAATTGTCCTCCAGTGGCACAGTAATTGTGAAAGTGTATTTGCCGGAGGCCATTTAACCCCTTTGTTTTTTTCATGCCCTGCGTAAGCATTTAAAATCAGCTAAATATCTTTTTACAGCAGACTACCAAACACATCTCTCCCACACAAACACAAAAGATGACCCACAATGAAGAATTGCCCAACGGGGAACCATCAATGTCAAGAAAAGCATTGATGACTTGGTGTAAGACTACAGGGTTCAGATGACATTTAAAAGACACACCGCCTGGCCAGTTACCTTCACTGCCTCTCCTACCAAACAGTGGGCGGGGACATTCGCCACAGTCTTAAAAGTCAAAGAGGGGAAACAGTATTTCAATATGAAAAAAATACATCATGACTTACCAGCTACTTGTACATTAAATACAATCAAATAAAGGCAACAAAACCTAGGAGAACATCTAGGCTAGTAAATAACAAAACTAGTATAGTACTCACACATATACGACAGAGGAGGGATATTATTGTAAAGCTAACCACATTTTTTCTATAAGAATTTACATCCACTAAAATGACTAATTATGGGGAGTGATTGTGATGATGCAAAAGAAGCACTAACTTTTGAATTTGACCCAAGTGGTCATTTAGCACTTGAAAACCTTAATCTAGCAGCTGTTCACCTAAATTCAAACATGATTTAGCAATCTCATTGCCCATTTCCACATCAAACCGTATTCTGAGATTGATTTGGGTGGGTAGTTTTTGCCACATACTATGCATCAACAAGTTTGAAAGGCTGAAACTAAACCCAAGCACAGCCCCAGTGGTGTATACATCCAGTCAGGTGTAGGAGAGGGCTCATGTCTTGTTGATGGTTAATTAAATAAATACACTTTTTTTGTTAAAGCATCATACAATCTTCTGCAAACTAACTTTGTTCAATGCTGAACTGAAATGAGCATTAGAAATGATGACAGCTTACTGAATCAACACTAATGCGATGTGCTTCTGTGTGTAGCGTCAGATGGAAAATAGCAGCCACTACGTTGAATGCTTCAGCAATATAAGCACATAATCACAGTTTTACATTAATCACTTTACCTCCAGACTCCCTTCTAACTGGCAGAGGGCTCATGCCTCCTTCAGGAATGAGGCGAAGCAGTGGGATAAAGGTGAAAATGTTAACACCTACCTAAAGTATTTCATACTGTACCAAGCTGAAAAATTTAAAATCTACACTTCCAATGTAGGACTTTATTTGGTTGCTCTGACCAATAGCATACTTCTGTGATTAAAAGGTCAGAAAATGAGGCTTTAATTAAGTGTAGACAAGAAGGGCAGGGATGATATTTTACCTGAAGGTGGTGGAGGGCGTTGAGGGGGTGCTGGTCTGGCTGGGGGGGCGTGGGGACGAGGGGGGGGCGGGCGTTTGGGCTCTGTAGATGTGGGTGCACCAGGCTGAAAGTCGACAGGAGGCCCTGGAAAGAAAAATGCAAAAATGCGCAAATAAAAAAAAGGGAGCTATTTAGCTGAAGAATAACCACAATACAGAATAATACTTCTGTACCATTTCTACTAAAGCATGACATAATGCCTTAAATGTAAAGCTTTTAATTATATGAACATGTTCTTTTTATTGTCAAATCACACTGGTCAAACATACTGCATATCAAGGCATGAGCCCTGTTTCTGAAAGTCTAACAGAAAAAACATACAACAAACAACACGGCACACATTTTAACATGTAAGTAAGTATAATAAGTAGTATACTGGAAGACACACTACAAGCCCTCTAACACTAAACATAGATTCAATCATCACACGTTACATTTTACCTGGAATTTCTCTCCTCAATGATGATGGGCTTAAATCTGCTTCAGTGCATTACAAACAGAACAGAATAGATTTATATTTATATTCCAGCAGGCCGACTGGAGCCTGAGCTGATTATTGGACTGTGCTTTAAGCAACCTGACACCAGGTGTGTGTCAGGCTGCACATGTAATATTTACCCTGTGATGGTCTGCAGGGTTGTCCTCCGCGACTAGGCCTGCTGGGGCCGGCAGGCTCTCCATGGGTAGGGGAGGGACAGGGACTTCCGCGGGGGGAGGGGAGAGGGGAGGATCCGGGACCGGTGCCTGCTCCAGGCTGAAGGTGCTGGGGAAGGATCTCCTCCACTTCGTCGTCCACATCACCTGGTAAATGAGGGCAGGAATTCATGTACTTGAAACTGGTTATCCATAAAGATGTATGTATATCAGTGGCAGCAAAAAACGTAAACATAAATTGGCATTCATAAAATCCACATTTCGGAGGATAATGATTGGGATTGCTTGGCCGTCATCCCTCACCTTCCATATCGTAATCATCATCGCCCATGTCCGTGTCTTCAGCAAGCAGGGTGGAGCTGGCCGAGGTGGGGATGCTTCCACAGATCCTCTCCACGCTCATCTCATCTTCCAGACTCTTGATCCAGCCTGGACTCTTAAGACGGATGTCAATCAGCTTGCCAAGGACCTACAATGTAACAAAGAGACATAGACAAGAGAACAGTAGACATTAGTTAATAGGTACACAATAGACGAAAAAGTATTTTTTAAAAAGTGCAAAAAGGGGGATTAAAACTCTGAATGACTCTTTAAATGATAGAAATGGATACAAATTTTATATTATTAAAGTTAAGATTTAGAATAATTATTCTAAATCTGTGATGACTTACAGTGGAAGCGCTGAGAGAAAGAGCAGCAAGAGCAGAGTAACCTTCCAGGAAAGTCACCCACATCTTCTCCTCAACAAACCTGCATAAACAAGGACATTGTCAATGCAGTCTCACTGTCTGAAGGTGATACCCGCACTGTCTGTGTCGGGATGTCAGGCTCACCTGATGAGGATGACCTCTCCAAAATTAGAAAACTTGTCCAGCAGCTCGTCTATGAGGTCATCGCCAAAGTAGTCGTCGGGGCCGGACGAGCAGAGGGACACCAGGATGGTGCCGTCTGGAGGCCCCTGCAGGGCAATGACGTCTTTGTAGACCTGGTGCCGCGCCTCCGGATCGACCTCCAGGATGTCCACGTCTATTATCGACACGACAGGCCTAAAGAAAGACAGGAGAGCTTGAGGACGGTGGTGCTTGAGTAAAGAGAAACACCGTATATTGCTTTGCAGAATCTATGTGATCAGTTGGTTCTTGACAAGACAACATAGACTTAAGAAGGAAATTCAGCAAAATTATAAAAATTGCTGTGGTGAAACTTAAATGTCATTAATTGACTCCACACTTACAGATATATATCGTATATTACCTGTGGTCTGAGGTCTTAAGCTCAGCCCTGTCATAGAACTTCAGAGTCCCCGGGTTCCAGGGGTTGTCTGAATCGTCTTCATTGTCCCCAGATGTAGAAGCTGCCCCTACTACATTCAGCTCCTCAGCTGCAAAACATGCACAAATGCATATATAAGACTAAAACATACGTTTGCCAGTGTTTTAATGTTGTCTTCAGTCATGAGGTCTGAGATAGAAGGCAATGAGATTTATTTGGGTTGGTTAGACTTATCTGCAGTGGCTCTGCATCTCACCTGTTTTGTTAAAGTTCCACTTCCTCCTCTTCCAGAGAATGCGGTCAGTCCAGGCCGGGGTGCGGCACTTCTCGCTGGTGTCATAATCTTCTGAGAAGAGGTCATACTTATAGGTGGGAGCAAAATCTAACTTTCCCTCGATAAAACCTCGGAAAACCTGTCGGGGATGTTTCTGTATTAATATGCGCAATATAAGCCTCAGTGTTATGGTACACAGTATTCTGTTGAGAGGAAGTGAAAGATATTAAGAGCTGTAAACATGTGTAAGCAGGTGAACTGTAGGTCATACCAAACCAGCGTTCTTCTGGTCCACCAACTGGTCCCCAGCTGTCAAGGCATCCCAGTTCTGCTGTTTGATTAGCTCTTTCACTTCCTCGTTGGGCAGGCTGATTCGATAGTTAAAGTCTCCACACCAGAAAACGTAGTCATGCGAGTACAGCAGACGACCCTGGCGAAGACAATATGGATGCGGTTACTCTTGCGTTATACAAAAATGTGTTGATGTCAAAAATCGCTTGTTAATGTCATGGTTATTACCATGGGGAAGCTGAGTCTGCGTGTGATCTCATTGTAGTCGTCATTCCTCTCCTTGACTTGTGACTGGCCAGCAGCAAAGTGGGAGCAGACGAAGCAGATGCTGGTGGTGTGGAAGAGCAGGCGGATGGCCACACCTCCTTTATTCCCCGTAGCCCCGCCCATCCCAGTTTTTACAGTATCCACAGCAACGTCCCTTGAAAAAATATTGAATAACAAGGTTACATTTGTTACAATTACTGTGATATACAGTATAACTAGAGACGGCTCTCGTGAGAATGTGTCCATACCTGATGAAGGGTGCATGCTGTGGGCGGATGAAAACAAACAGACACACTCCCACCAGCTGCTCTGAAGCAAGCAGCACATACTTGTGGTCCCGTGATAAGTTTTTTTGTAGCTCAGCTGCCCATAGTTTCTGGTTTGTAGTGCTGAGAGAAAAACAGAAAAATTTTAAAAGGGCAAAAAAAAAAAAAAAAAAAATAGAAAACACCAAGACAAGCCAAAAATATAACGTAAGGGAGAGGGACCATTAACAATTTATTATGTTGAATCTTAAAACGTTACAAAATCCTCTTTGTTCCTCCTCAAGCTATATAACCAAACTAATTTGTCAGCTCAGGTATAAGCAGTCCAGCTCAGCTCAATGATCTGATTATGTCAAGAGCAAATTCAGGATCTGAAACAATCATGGCGACCTTTGAAATCAACTTCCTTTTCAGGATTGTATATACTGTATGTTTCATACCCTTTTTAATGCAATTCATGCATTTAAAAATGTCATAACTTTATATTTTAAAAGTGAAAACAGCATTAGTGTTCTCAATACTAGACAAAGAGTAGACAGGTATATGGTGGAATATAGCTGGAATATTGCACACATACCTCGCACTGACAATATTGCCAGCATTCAGTTCAACCATTTCCTCAAAACCGATGGCAAAGATATCTATGGGGTTGGCTTTGCTGTCTGTAAAAAGAAAAAATACACAATGTTCAACATACTGTCTGATAAAAAAATGTTTTTATATATAACATAATAAGATTTTGTGACCAATATACAGTGACTTAATTAAAATAGTATCTTTCCTCTTGTTCACAAGTAAATCCATTCACCTAGCAAATGCTCAAGTAAATATACTCTTAGCCCCATTTCCACTTTTTATGCTAAGCTAATGTTAACCGCCACTGGCTGTAGATTTATATTCATCATACAGACAGGAGAGTGGTATCGTTATAAATAATAACAAATAACAAACAACAGTATTTCCCAAAATATTGCTTTCACCTAATAAATAAGAGCAACCGTATGAAAAAGGATTTCCAGTCATGACATTTACCACCAGTGAGCAGATAAATAAACACCGACGTACCCTGGAACTCAGGATGCCCTGCCTTCTTTGGAGCATCCAGCAGCCAGTCGTTGAGTGTCTGGTTGCGGAAAGCAATGCTGCGAAACTGTTTACCCCCGTTGACATTCCAGGTGCCGACACAAACACGGATCTGCTTGGGCCTCGTGTATTTATGGTAGTTCTGACACATTCCCAGCAATACTCTTGGGGAGGCTGAAGAGGGGAGGAGAGTAGGATTAGAGTGTAAAATGGTTGAGTATGTGTGTGTCTGCAGATAGGGTGGCAACAGGAAAACAAAGAAATGTAAAATAAAAAAAAGGGGAAAAAATCTAAATCAAAACCAATGGGAGGACATCCAAATACAACAGAGGAAGACTAAAACACTATCCTAAAACATGGGGCACGGGTAAAAGGATAAACCAAAACTCTTGTGGAGATACAGATAACACTTAAATAATCAACCTTGGTAATGGTTTACTTCTGTCTGCAAATTTCCACACAAAGTAATGTTACATTTCATCGTAAAATTCAGCATCCTTTCATTAAACCACTATTTCAAAAAGCCTGATGACGTGCAACAGACAGAGGGTTAAACCGCTACCAACATTGGATTTTTAAATGAATGAACAATAAAGAGTAGCAAACACAAATGGTAGGACAACTATGTGACGGGATGAAATGATCCATCCACTGGGGGCAGTCTGTCAGTTACTATACCTGATTGTAAGATGGGCTCAGTGACTAAGATTGCGGGCAATGGGGAGAGAAGGGAGAGAAGGGCGGGTTAACCAGTGCTTTAAAAGATAATTCTAGCAGAGCAGTCGGTCAGCTTTAATCTAACTAGGACAGAGAGCTGACACATGGAGATTACACTTGACGTGTTGCAGATAAACCCTCCGATGGTGCAGAGTAGTTTCTGGCTAACATGGCTCCAAAAGATACAGGTCAAAACTCGTGAAAATATTCAAACAATTCCTCCCCGATGGAGCAGAAAGGAATATTTTTCTTAAAATGACAAAATATGGAAGCTGCAACATGTAATTACAGAGGAAACTTGCATTTGTTATTCATAAGTACATTTTAGGGAAGATGTGATCTGTTCACTCAGTAAAATAATACGTCATATGTTGAAAATAATTACCGTAAAGACTGGAAGTGGTGAGCAAGGCCCGAGCTTTGTCTGCCAAATCACTGTTGAGTGTGGAGCCCAGCCGCAGGATGTCTATAGCCTCCTGCTTAGAGCTGTCAAAGAAGTTGTTCTGGATGGTTCTTGTCACAGAACGAGCACCATCTTTTAGCTTTCCCACCTACAGACACACACACACAAAAAAAAAAAAAAAAACACACCTAAATTATTAAAAAACTATTGGTTGGTGTAAAAAGTCTGTACTTCCCACTCCAACCACAGAAGAGAAGAAAAGGAGGAACACATCAGGGAGGTCCAAGTAATATAGATTTTTGAACTGACTGGGAAGGATCAAAACTTCACAAAACACAACATTTCACTGATTGATGTGCAACAGTTTGATTTAACGCCACACGGCGATCATTTAAATTGATTCCTCCAAGTTCATCCAATCAGGACAGATGTTGCAAGATAATGTAGGCAACAATTGGAAATGATGCAGTAGTAAGAAAATGATCACTCAACAAGCGAGGGCAATGGCTATTTTTCCTTTGTTTTCTTTTTAACTAGATTTCTGTAGATCAGTAGAGATCTCCAAGGAGCTTTCCAGAGTTGCCAGGCCAAGACAGTATGTATCACATGGAGGGAAATAAAATCAAGTTTTATTTAAAAAAATAAGTAAATAAAGAGGTCCCATCTATCCCATCATCCATCTTAATCATATAACCCACAGACACTGACATCAATAATGCACCAGAAATAGACCCACGGTTCAAAAACAACATCGACTGGCTTGTTAACTTACCACACAGGTAGAGAGGTCCAGAGGACAGCAGAAAGAGATAGCACACAAGCGTTAAGAAACTGAAGCACACAGTTCTACACACAGAGGATCAACTGTCACTGCATGCACAATGGCACACAACTAGACATTATTTTAAGTGCTATTTATGGTTCAAAGTCAAAAGGTAACAATTTAGGTCCCCAGTTCTATCAACTGACAGGGCTTCTAACTTGCCAGTGCCAGAATTTGTGCCATTTCTTGAAGTGGATATTTATGTTTCCCTTTTTATGACCTGTTTATCTACTAGGCTACTATGCGCACGCTTAAACTGATATGAATTGCTTAAAATGTGTTATCTGACAGTAGTTTGTGAAGGACAATAGTGAGCCTTTGTGATCCTCTCTCAAGCTAAAAAAGGACCACATTTGCAAACACATTTTCTTTAAATGGGGCAAAACTTCAATAACTTCGCCTTCACTAAGGCTTTATTTATCTAGTGACTAAAAATCTAAACACCTTCAATACTGATGTTTGTTGAATTAGCTTCAATCAAATGTTGTCATTCACTGCTTCATGTCTGCAGTCAGTAACAACAATTGGGAAGAGGTTGTTACAGCAGGCTGAGCTATACCATAAAGTGCTGAAATTCATAAATTCTGACAATAAAATGCCGCTCTGATAACCTGCTGAGCCTTGCCTCAATGATGAAACTGTGAATTACTTTGAAATCCTCATTTGTGTATTTAGCGTGTCCATATTTTGTACCTTGGCCTTGCCATCCAGGGCACCAGTGCCCGCGTAGATCTTACTGACGGAGTCTCCGTTGGCAGACCACATGGTCCTAAAAACCTCCTGGAATCTGGCCACCAGCTGGGGTTTCTCTGTCAGACCCATTTCCTCTAGCTGCTTTGGCAGCATCTGGTGTGGTGAGGAACATGGGGTTAAGACTATAAGCATCAAAGCTAAAAACAATAGAAATACTATTTCATAACATAACAAGAGCATACTGTGTCAGACTCTTACCTCAAGGGCAAAGAAGGCCTGAACACTGTTGGTTCTGTCCAGACAGTCCAGGCAGTTGGTCCTAATGGTCCCACCTTGAGTTCTACAAAGACATGTTATAATGATAAGAAGCAATAACACAAATTACATTTCATACTACTTTAGAAATGTTTGTATTCATTTCTCACCTTGCGATGCCCGTCTCTCCAGAGTAGTAGAAGAACCCACACTCATCTATGAACTTGCTGAGGTAGGGTTTGAGGACACTGTGGAGTTTGTCTGCCTTGCCCCCTTTCACATTTTGATGGTAGTCAAAGTTCACCATTTTCACTGCTGTTGCATGCTCTGATGCCTTCAGGTGACTCTGAGAGTGACAGAGAGAGGAAGAGGACTTAGTCCCTGAAATTCAAACTGAATGCAAAAATGTTGTGCCTGCAAGGTGTGTTGCCTATACCTACGAAAAAGCAACATTTGTTTGCATTCATTAATGCAAAGCAATGGCTTGAATTCTAAGGAAACCTTTGATTGTAGTCCGTGAACATCGATGTTTCAGAATGAGGGCTCAGTTGAAAGCTGGCAATACTATTGACTTTACTTTGCTTCCTCAGTATGCAACAGATTGACATTCAAAAGAACTATGACTGATGATGATTGTTGGAAGTTTTGCCAAATAGATCAAATATTTAAAACGTTTCTAAAAAGGACTAGTCGCAGCTTATGAGCCACAATATTTCGCATACAAAGTGAAAATGAAGTGATGCCCTGTAATTTTTGTTATTGCACTCAAATCCACACTTGAGACAACATGTGCAGCTATGCCAAACCAGGAAATGCTTTTAATATTAATAAATGAAATCTAGTTGTATACCTCAAAAGTAAGTTCCTAAATGTCAGTGTTAAGGGACAGAGAATGGCTCCTCTCACCTGAAAAGCTTTGCTGAGCATGTGTTCCCCTTCCTTACTCCCAAGCAGGTTGATGATCACCTGCTTGCCATACAACCTCCGCAGTGTAGTGAAATGTCTGGACAAAACATAATAAAACAACAAGATACGCTTTTTTAAAAAGGTCTAAAATGTCATCACAGACTAATAATGTACCTATTCCAGCATTTATCACAACACATTAAAGTCTCCATGCTTGTTACCAATGCTTAAGCTTGATAAATACACACAAGATCTCTCAGATTAATAAATCCGGGCTGCAGCAGCTCAGCAACGTCACATCTCATCACCTGCCGGGCACAGCACTGACAAGCCTGTGTCCTGTTGGGGTTTTTTCCAAACTGTTACTCGTACATGTGTGGTAAAGGAACGCAAATGCCTTTGAATGGGACATGATGACACATCAACAATGGCAAGAAAATGTGGATTCAAGCTTCACTTTTGGAGTCAACAGTGAAATATTAAGGTGCAATGAATTCAACAGCTGTATTATGTCTTATATATCTTATTGCTTATTACCATTTCAATGCATATTTCTTTAGCTGTGACGCTTGCTCCCTAAAACGAGGGAATACAATTATGTATATGACGAGATTAATCCAAGGGTGCACTTACTAAAACAGTTTCTTAGGTGGGGATGTGTTTTTGCAAAGTTGTACAGACTTGAGAGGCAAAGGAAGAGACAGTGCCACGAAAGGACACGTCAAAAACAGTGGGCCTCCGTATCAAATTGGTTAAATATATTGCAGACATAAATCAAACAGCAGGAGCATCCAGCTGCGAGAATAGCAGACATAGGCTACTGTTACAGTGTTTATAAAAAGATGTTGTTAGCCTTGTACTATCTAAAGCATTTCAACACAGACATATTAGGATGTCACTGCAGATAAAACTGACTACATATAACAAAGGATGAGTCATAAATCCCGAGCTGGACAGAGATTGAGAAAGACTAGCTGCATTGCCAACTACTAAGTGTGAAAAAAAGACCAGTTTGTTACAAAATACAACTGGTGTACCATCTGACATGCTTGTCTTGTCATGTTCAGGATACTAATAAACTGAGTGAACAGCATGGCTGCTCCGAGACCGATATGTTGGCTACAGAAAGTAGATACGATCAAGGAGTGCCACAGTGATTAGCGATTATCTTTCCAAAAGAAATGACTGGTATCAGACCGACAGCTTTGCGAGTGTTTACGTTTAAAATGATGTTGTGTTTTTTTGCCTGTAAAGAAACTAGACAAATGTTACGATCCGTTTTAGATAAGAATGTGGATGATTCCATTTGAGGAGGCACATAGTTGTCACTGACCATCTGGTGTCTAAAATTCACTGCCAGTTAAGACAAGATGAGTCCAACTTTCGGAGTAGAATTTGTAAGGATACGATAAGCGGTTTGTTTAAAAAGTTAAGAAAGGATTTTTGCAAAGAAACTCTAGGCAATAAATAAATAACACAGGTTATTAAGGTCGACAGCTGATTAAGGGCTACTAATGTGTCCTTTCTGTTCCCTGCAATAAACCGGCCTCTGAGGACACGCTTCAATTAACATCTTCTCCTTCAAGAGTCTGGAGAGCTTCTCTCTATTGTGCCTTGGGCAGTGACTGCAGGAGACATAGTATTATGGCGTCTCCTTTGCTCCTCAGAGGAATGGAAATCTGTTGCTGGCCAGATAAAGCAGCTAAACGGCCACACACACACACACACACACACACATACACACACAGACACAGACACAGACACACATTACACAGAACATTTTAATTACCTTTCGAATGCAGGCGCATTTGCCTCAAATCCCCTTGAGAGTTTGACACGATGAGAGCCGACCTGTGATGTCAGAGACAGCAAGAAAAGACAAGAAAGACACAAGTCACATTGTCCTTCTAAACTTAAAATTTAAAAAGGAGAGTTTCACTAACACACATACTGTAGATGACCAGAAAACCACCTGGTGGTGAAGACTGAAGTTGGGATAGAAATGTTAGATGACATTTGAACAGTGGAAACAAGACCCTTATAGTGGAAAAAAAAAAGGCATAGGACAACAGCAACACAGGGTCAGCATAGGGAGATGTGTTCATACAGAGACAAAGACACTGAGCAGCAGAACAATCTTGTTTCCTGCCACCTTAATTGGAACTTTTAAGAAATTTTTTTCTATCGCCTCTCTGCTTTCTTTTTGTCTCACTAATTCTGGTATATACTCTCACATTTTGAGAGTATGCTGGTCCTGACTGGATCACGAGAAACACCAAAGAGCCTTATAGAGAAGTAAAGGCAGACATGACCGCACATGACCGCACATGACTGCACCTTGACAGGCTGAGCAGGACCCTGGCACAGAGGCTGTTTTGCGGAAATCTACTGACTCTGGACTGCAGGTCCTACCTTGTTCCCTTTTTTTCCCCCCTACCCATCTCTGACTGTGCATAAACAATTCTCAACTTTATTAATCTTCTCTTGCTTTTAAAATATATTATCTTCCTGTCTCTAATGGCTTGTCATCAACTTAAAAGAAGAAAATCAAATGCAGTCATGCCCCATTTAGTTTTCCTTTCTCCTCGTTCTGGTCTACTGTAGGGCCTACTGGTCGCTCAATTCAGGTCACAAGCAACATATACACATTCTGGGTCTATACCAGTCAATGATTATTATTACCACGTTGTCTCTGGGGACATTATCTGCCTGAAATTGTGGAGGTGCCCATTTTGGCTAGGCTTGTGTTGGACAGGGCTAAACACTTTGCTCCATGCGTCTGCCATTTTGTTACTCATTCCCCTCTCTACTGTTGTGGATGTCTACTATGCATATTTAATAACTTCCTGAGATAGCATCTGAAAGGACTCAGGTTACAGTTGTACACCTTGGACCAAAACCCCTTTACACCTTACTCCAACTCAACAGACAACACCGGTGCATTAGAAATGTGAATCTGTAATTCATTGATGAGATGTTTGAATGCAGTCGTTCAGAAGGATTTTATGAATCATAGTATTTAGCTACAAAGCATAGTTGTGAATATTATTGTGATGACACGTGATCCTTTTCCACTAATGACTTATTCAAACAATGGCTCTTTCCCCAAAGCAACCGTAAATAATGATTAACTAAGATGTCGTCATCAACCAGAACTCTAACAACTATTCGACTAAGAGCAGGCAGCCCTACCACTGTACTGATTTACATCTTTTCCAGCCCAGTTTTATGACAATACACTACAAGTATGATTAAACTATTTCTAATGTAAACTAACTGTAGAAAGATCAATATCTGTATATTCTTCTGGATAAAACTGAAACTATCCTTCATGCTCAGGCTATTAATTAAACAGTATGGGGGTGGAGGGAAGTAAGCCTACAAAGCCATAATTGGTAGAGGAGACCAAGAGCTAAAACGGTGCTTTGAAAGCAGGAAGACTACATTTCTATCTGAAAACAACCCCAAGCCAGCAACCCTGTGTTTTGACCAAACCATAGACCTTGTGGACTGAATAGGTGGCCAATAAGGTCTTGGCTTCTTTTGGTCGTCGAAGAGATTTCACAGGTTTTTCATCCATATTATCCATTAGCACCTATCCAGTTTCCTGGGGAATATCACCAGATTAAGTGACTAAGTGAAGTGGTTAGGGGATGTTTTCAGACCAGGCTCTCACCTGACCAAAGAAGTCTGGGAGCTGAGGAAAACAGAAAATGCCCTTTACCAACGAACCACTATATCTAACATTGACATCCCCCACGTTTGATTTAAACCACCAGTCTGTGCAATGTCAGGACAAGGGCAGGATAATCCCAATGATGCTGTTTATGGTGTGCATTTAATGGGTGATCCTAGTTCCTGCTTGGATCTCTAAAATGGCATTTCCTAGACAGGTACTGTGTATGGGTTCTGGATAAAAATCTATCATGGGATTTCCTTGGTTTTCACCCCTGGCTGTTGGCATTGCACAGAGAAAGCCCTATCTGCAGTATGAAAGCACCAGCCCCAGCAATAGCCAAAAGAAAAGTTATACCAGGTGGGGGTTCTCATCCATTCCATTACGGTGCCGATTCTCATTCAGGTGCAACAAAACACCCTTAATGGACTTTTTCTGAACACAGCATGGACAAAATGTGTTAAAACTAGGATAAAGATATCCAATGTAATTACAAGGAGGAATAGGGTTTTATTCCCAACATATACAATACAATGTACTTTCATGAAAGTGTTTTTTGTTGTTTTGCAAGAGCTCCATGTAGGGTTCATCAGGGTTCAGCAGGGTTCAGCGTTTACACTTAAGACTGTGCAACCAACTGAGACTGAGTGAGCCTTATCTGCAACTGCAGCATTTACAAAATGGGCAGGAGTTTAACACAAACATGAGGGCCGCTATATGATTTTCATACAATGTGGCATAATATATGAAAACCTCACCATCACAATTCTAGGCTGCCTTTTTTTTTTAGGACAGGTTTAGTTTCCATTACCTGGATTCCTGGCTGTTCCCAGAAAAGAGGAATGGACCCACGGATCTGTATGAAGGATGAGACTTTGTCATCCAAGAAAATAACCTGTTCAAAGCAAGAGGAAAGTTTGGTTTAGTTCATTTGAAATGTGACAAAACACAGATTGTGAAAACACAGTACTAAAACACGTTTATAAAACCTTTAGGAGGATGAAAAGAACAAAACTAATATAGCCTTCATTATCTGTTAAAAACATAGGCAACTGACAAAATGTACATTTTCCTATAACTGTATTTTCAAAGGCCCAAATCATTAATCAGCATGACCAAAAACTGTCAGCCCTACAGAGGGTGGCCAGAATAATCAGATCACTATTCAGACTTTGACAAAGAGACGTTAAATAACCTCAATGGTAATTTTTGAAGCAGGAACTATTAGTGTCGTTGTACTGCATTCATTGTATTATAATTGTAGTAGTTCCAGTTATTCTGGCCAACCTATAGCTTCCTGTTTGTGTCCTGAAACAGGAACTATAAAAAAGGGAAAATGCTCATTGAGTAATTTAGCAAAATAAAGAGCTGAGAAGTAAGTTTGCATGTACAAATATACATGGGTCTACTGACATTGTCCTGACTCGGCAATAGAAGCAAAATACTGACTGCACTTGTGGAACAATTTATTTCCACAGTGACAGCACAATATACTGGAGCAATAGTGTTTCACTACAAGGCTGCACTAGGTTTGCTCAATAGATAACCAGTGTTTAAACAGACTGTATTAACAAAGGTCATGTGACCATGCACAGAACATATAGAAACTGATGCAACTACAGTATCAAACTGTTCTTTTATCAGCAGCTTTTACCATAACACCTCTCAAACAAGAAGAAAGATTCAATAAAACAGTCAAACATCTGAGTCACCTGTTCAGTCTCCACAAAGTTGGCCACCTGTCCGTCGTCATTTGTTCCTCGGACGTTGAATCGCGTGCCGGCCCGCTCTGAGCTGAGGCGGGAGAAGATGCAGGCCTTGGCCTGTTTGTGCCCTGCATAGATGGTCCTGACCTCCACACCACCACACATCAGCCTAAACAGCCAGTCGTCACAGTTTACTCCGTAGTGTTTCAGGTGCAGGTGCAGAGATTGATTCCTATCAATTAATCAAGACAGACAACAGTAAACACACAAATAAATTCAGTGTGAACAGTGAATATTCACACCTTTGCTGTAAATGACACAACCCCCATGTCACAAATTCCGAAGAAACTATTTCACCAGAAAGACCGCAGAAGATTGCAGAACATGTACTTAGTTCATATCTACTACTTAAGAGATTGTTGGAGCCAAATACCTGCTTACTACTCTCCTTAAAACCTTGGAACAGTAATTGTTTTATGCTCTTACCAAAAGAAGCGGTTATCAGTTGTGTCCTCTAGGATCCTGCGATGTGCATTGAGACTCAAGTCCATGCTGGCTCCAGTGGCAGACCAGGCAAAGTAGAAGTGTCCCGAGTTCAGGACCTTTCGCACTTCAGCGATCCGGTCCTCATCTCCTGGATCATTCTTCAGGGATATAAAGTCTGTCTGTGTGACCCTGAAAACCTCAGAATCCTGCACCTTCCCCACAGAGCTGCATCCTGTCACAACCACCAGACTGTGGAGCATGGAGTCACCTGCAGAAGTAAGGTGGAGTATGGCAAAGAGAAAGGGTATGAAAACATTATATATGGTGGATTGTAAAGAAAAATAATAAAGGAAAGAACAATGTGGAGGATATATGAAGCCTTGCATTAAGAAAAAAATCATTTTAGAGACATTAAGAGACTGGACAAGAAATGGTTAATTCAAATTTGGTGCCAATCCTGGAAAAAAAAAATTCACCAGCCAGTCAAATCTGAGCCATCTATGAGACTTAATCTTTTACGCAGCTTTTTCCCCTTGTTGTGATAACAACAGCCTTCAAGGTCATGTAAAGGGCAGGAGAAAGCAGCTTACAAGAAAGCAGCAACAGGACTTCAAACCAGAGGGCCTTCACAGTCACACAAGAACCTGGGAGTCAGAATCTGGACTGGACCTGGGAAAGTTTTGCAACAAGGAGCAATAAATAAAGAAGATGTGTCTGTAGCTTACCCAGGTTGAGGCGGAGTACGCCCAGGATGCCATAGGCATCAACAATCTTGGCGTATGTGTTTTTAATGGCATCCTTCTCTGCTGCCGCTAGAAAACAAACAAAAGCAACACAATGTAAGCAAAATATTGGTAGTGATCCACCAATCTCCTTTAAACCTTGAGGTAAATGTAGCCTGTGACTTAATCATAGAACAAAACCATGTTCATCACTTGGTAGTCAATGATGCGTCTCTTAGAGCTGTACTTTTCTTGTAGCATCCTTATTTGGGGCAAGAGTTTAGAGTATATAAAGCATCTCACATTACAGTGCAATCAAACAAGATGTCTTACACAGAACGGCAACAGCCCCAGATTCAAACATGAGGCATTCTTCCCGGGTCCTAGTTTCCACTATGACACTGTACGGGGGTGGGTCCAGCTTGTGGTAAATGCGATATCCCTTGCTGAAGGCCATTATTGATGCAAGATGAAAAACCTAAGTTATGACCTGGAAACCAAAAACAACAGATGACAGCATATCAGATAAGAAACACAAGCAATCAGATACAACATCTGTAATGTGATGGTCTACTGATTATTGGTGGTAAGAGGTGACCTATGATATGACCATACATGGCTTGCTTTTTAGGAAGACAGTAGCTAATGTTGTGATAGAACCAGGTATAAAGACTTTTAAAAAAAAACCAAATATAAATAATTGTACACCACTCTGACTGCGGGTAATACACTTTTTGGGTTTTCATTTTTTGAAATGTTAATGAATTCCCCACAGATTTTGGAAATGTATCATTATTAGGCAATGACATTACAAATTGCCAAATTCAGAAAACTTTCATTGCGAAATCAGAAGCCTAACATACTATCAATTACGGATATCGCCAAGGCCCAAACATATGACAAACTAATCTGTTAAACTGAATATCGCAGGTAGCTGGAGATTATGAGGAGCACGAACACTGTGAACGATAACGTTAGGCCGGGGGACTGAAATATCATCCATCCTGACACGGACAGTCACGACTTTATAATGCAACTGCAGCAGGCGAAGCTAACGCTAACGTTTACCCTCCAGATAGCTTTAACGCTGGATTCTGTGAGGTGAGAAACCACCTAAGAAAACGGGAAAGATAAACTGATAGAGCTGTCGTTTACCTTTCTAATGCTAGCTGGGAACGTTAGCTAAGTTAGCTAAATTAATCACAGGGGTAGCTATGGTTCGCTAGCTGACGATATGTTGAAGGTGGTACTACCTGCACGTCCGGGATGATAAACTGACATTTACAAATACATACATTGGAGCAACTCGGTAATGTAAAACATATACGCTTGTGCATACATTTGAAATTCGGCTCTATGTTTCTATAGTGTATTTTATTTAAATTACACAGGGGAAGGACTGAGGATTTCGCCTTACCGTCTGCCCCCGCCGGGTTGTTATCCCGCTGTCACAACAAAATCCTTCCCGGTGTGTTTGCAAAAATGGTACATTCCGACGCAAAGCACGCCTACCTCACGTTACCGTAATGCCTAGTGAAATTGTGCCGTGCGCTTTTGTACGATAGCGACGGAAGAATTCAGAGTACGTAAATACTACATTGTTCAAGTTAAATTCATGAACATTCCTTAGAAGTATTTAAAATACACGTTAATATCTGTTAATATGCAATTAATAGCCTGTTACAGGAAGTCACACAATGTTCTCGCCCGGCTTTGTCTATGACTGACAGTTCCACCGATCGAATAAACGCAGCCTTGAAAGACTGCTATCCAATCATATATGGTGAGGGGCGGGACTTTGCAGTTTCATAATAGCGGCGTACTCTTCTGTATAAAACAAGAGCTCTGATCGAACTCGTAAACAGAATGTCTTGCAGGGGTTAATTGATAGACTAAAACATGACCCAAGCGATCTAAAAGGTAAGAGTTAAACTGTATGTTCTCGTCAATATTTAAAAAAAAAAAATCAATCAAATAAGGTAAAAGCTAAGCTGTTGTTGTCTTCCCTTGTGTGTTATCTAAATAATGACATAGCACTGCTCACCCTGCAGCATTGACAGGAACAAACTGCATTACAAGGTTATATAACTGTCAGATGATGTTGGATAGATAACGTATGTCAAACTCTCCCCTCGATGGTCTTCAAAAGGCAAAAACATCCAAACAAATATTTCTGAACTTCCACGTAGACTCTGTGTTATGACTTGAATCAATCAGTCAAGTCATGTCACCTGAATGTCAAAGTGAAATGTTGAAGGTTGCTACTTACAACAACAGAATACTCTTTGTTGAACTTGTGAATATTCTAACTTAGTCAAAAAATGTTTTAACTGTTGTACACATTTGGTCATATGTTTTAAAAAAAATCCACCTAAAATCTGCTCAGACATGCACAGTTAACCAGTCTGTTTTTTTTTGTTTTTGTTTTTTTACCTTATTATCTGTGTTTATGTAATCTCTTAATGTGTTCTCTTCATCTCTTTTCCAGGGAATATTGTAGCCCCTCAAAATGAAGGGTCTTTTCCTTGTGGAGCCAGTGGTTGCACTGTACGCTTTCTCCAGTTTTCTCATCTATCCTCTTGTGCAGCAGTATGTGTACCGGAGGCTCTGGGAGGAGCTGACAAACACCACCTATCCCATCTCTGATAATGCCTCCAGATGTGCAGAAAACAATAGCGCCGACAGCAACCATTCCAGCTACCATAGAGTTAGTCACTCACTAATCACTTGATGTAACATAGCATGCATTTAAGTAACCCAAGGCAAAAGGAATATTATTAATTGCCAAAATAAGTATTTGTTTCCTCCCTCTTAAAACACGCTAAGAATGAATGTACTCATATTAACTTTTCTAATATCTAGTACTGATATTTTGTAATGGCATTAATAATGTCAAATGTGTTTGTGAAGTATGTTTGCACTGACTTGAGAGACAGGAAAAACAACTTTTGCTCTTCCTGGTGGTTTCTATCTCCTACTTTTCTGGGCATGTGATGCTGACAATCATTGTTGTGTGAGGGCTTTCTGCGTTATGACGTAAAGAAATGATTTTCTGACAACAACAAAAAAGTCAGACTTTCTAAAGTAGCCTGGAGCTCAACAAACAACAATGATTTACAGTATGCATAGGTGCAATCTATTCTTCCACATCTGCAGTTGCTATCCGTGTCTACGGTCAATCTTTACTGTCACGACACAGCACACATTTTCCCATAAGCCTTTCAGTTTTCCTCTCGCAACACAGCTCAGGTAAAAACAGCTGATACCACTAATGCGGCATAAAGCGATATGTAAGTGAGACCTGTGAGTAAAGTTTATTGTTCTGAATTTGACACTTTTGCTGAAGAGTGAAATCACTTATAATTTCAGAGCACATAATCACTTGTTTTTTCCCCAGGAATTAAGGCAGCAGCTTATCAAGGCATTCAGCATTATAAAAAAGATTTTGAAGAAATATTCTTCTCCAAAAAGTATTAGTAACGGCATATTTATAGAGAAAGACTGAAACATAATAGAGAAGTGAGAACAGACACTGATGAAAAGCCTGTTCTTCTGCACCTGTTGCCGTGTAGAAAGCTTTGTTCCTTTTGGCCTTGAATAAGAAAACCCCACATGGTGCACAAAACGAAGTGCTTACATTCTGTGTTGGTTTCATGACATTGGATTGTCACTATCTCTTTAACGTGTGTCATTTGTAGGATAGTGACCAACTTGATGGTAGTTATTGTGCCTTCATGGGCCTGTTATTACAGTTATATGCAGACAGTGTCAGACCATGCATGATTTTTAGACTTAACCACGCTCTCTTTTTCTGTGTTTTCAGGAGGTACAAAGGCAGGCATCTCTCTTCTCCCTTTACACAGAGCTCTTCTCCACAATCCCCTCTCTGGTTGTCACCCTCATGCTTGTGGCCTATAGTGACCGGGGAGGACGCAAGATCACCATCATCATGCCTTTGATTGGCACGTTGATCTACACCTTGTCCTTCCTGACGGTGTCCTACTTTGAGCTCAACATTTACTTTCTCATTGGCTCCTCGCTTCTCAGCTCTCTGTTTGGCGGCTTGGGCACTTTTCTGGGAGGCTGTTTCGCCTACATAGCGGACTTGTGTGAGGATGGGAAACAGAAGACGCTGCGCATGGCCGGTGTGGACATGATGATTGGCCTGTTGTCTGGGGTGGCTTCCATATCAACAGGCTACTTTCTCAGAGCTGCAGGCTTTAACTGGCCTTTCCTAACCTCGGCGTTGTGTCAGTGTTTGATCCTTCTCTATGCAATATTCATCCTCGAAGAGACCGTGAAGAAGGCTCCCACTGGTGCCATTATTCTAGATGGGGCTCCTCAGCCCTCAGCCATGAAACAGATGCTCTACGGGGTCTACCACATGTTTACAGGGGCCAGCCACAGGAGTATCTTGGTTCTCCTAATACTGATCTTCACCAGCTTCTCCTTCGCCTATGTGGGAGGAGTCTCCTTGATTACGCTCTTTGAGCTGAATGAGCCACTCTGCTGGACAGAGATTCTGATTGGCTACGGCTCAGCACTGTCCACCACTGTGTTCCTGGTCAGTTTTGTAGGAGTGTCTGCGCTCACGTACTGTGGCGTGCCACAGCTGCTCATTGTCCTGATGGGGATTCTGTCCGTCGTATCAGGCATGGTCGTGTTGGCGTTTACTAAGACCACTTTTATGATGTTTATAGGTGAGAAAAACTTAATAGCAACTGTGCTGCTTGAACCAATAATGCAAGATCGTTTTGAATCTCCTCTTTAGTTCAAATAAATACTCACAAAGCCTTGGCTGTCAGTTGTTTACAAGGTTTACAAACCTGCATCCAGTTGTTTTTGCTTGCCCTGTTTTCAGAGAAGTTTAATTGTTTTAATGAGGACAGCGGAGCATTAATAATTATTTTCCTAATATGCCTCTGTGTTTCTAACCGTCTCGTATATAAGAAAATGTTTCTATCTCTGTTTATGTAGCACTATCCAGTATATTACATGTAGCTCAAAGTGATTTACTCCAAATAAATAGGTGTTAAAAGACAGGAGATATTAAAAATAATAATAATAATAATCCTTTTTACTGAGGACTAGGGTTTAGTCAATTAGACAAGTAATTGGTCAGTTTGGTCTTGGTCGACAGATATTTCTTTAGTTGAGTCATTTTTAAATGCTTTTTTCATGCTGATCGACTTATTTCCAAGAAACTTATGATCACATATCTGGTAAACACAAGATTTAAAGTGGTGCTTTTACATGATTCTTTGTGGAGGAACTCAGTTTTACAGATTTGTCGATTAAATCAACTAATTGTATGATTGTTAGTCAACTAAGAATGTATTTAGTCGAGGACAGCCCTAATGAAGAGTTAAAATGCATAAATAAACATTACATACCGGCTTTACAAGTTGTAGAAATGTTACCATGGTTACAGTATCAGTATCTTATCTATTTTATTAGATTATTGTATTGTAAACAGATAAAACAATATCTGTATTATATATTATCACTGCATTGTTTATTTAAATTGTCATTCATGTTTTCACAAAACTCATCTTAAACCACTGTGAAATATGACTTTACTTTAATTATGATGTTTGCATTTTACAATTTTGACGTTATTATGACGTGTAATATAAAGTCTGTCTTCTTCGTTTACCACAGGGAGGGTGCCAATGCTTCTGTCTATAATGCCTTTCCCTGTTCTGCGCTCCATGATATCAAAGATCATCTCAAAGTCTGAGCAGGGTGAGTGAGTTTCACGGAAACCGTATCTGCGTGTTTGTTTGTAGAGTCAGAGTCCATTGAAGAGTTGCCTGTCCTAGCCCCTTCATGATGCACTTGAAGACGAAACACTCCAACTATCTGTTCCTCACGGAAAAGGGGAATCTTGGTCCTAAACTGTTCAATTTCTTCTTAAAACTTGTTGTCTTCTCTCTCTGCTGTGTTTCTGCAGGAGCCCTGTTTGCTTGTCTTTCCTTCCTGGAGAGTTTAACTAACAATGTATCGAACGCCGTCTTCAGTAGCGTCTATGCTGCTACAGTGGCATGGTACCCTGGCTTCGTCTTCGTGTTGGCTGCAGGACTCTGTGTCATCCCTTTGTTTATCTTAGGGTAAGTTTATCATGTTGCCAATGTAGATAACACAACATTAAAGGACGTACGAGTGCGTTTGCATGTTTTACTATGAAGAGCAATTAGTTTACACGATTGAAGCATACGGTCATACATTTCCAAACTTCACGAGGTTGTCAGAGCGTATTCTACCCAAAGTTATTTGTCCGTTCTACAACAAAAACAGAAGTTTATGAACAGATTATGCTGATATGCTTCACGTGCATAGTAAAGTAAATTCCTGTCATTATGTCCACATCAATGCTGTATTATTATTTAGAAATGGAGGCCATAAGATGATCTGCGGTACACTGCGTTCTTGTATTTGTTTTGTGACACTGAGTTGGCAAAGTAGTGCTGCTGAGTCTGTTCGGGAGGTGTAGCGTGAAGCAAACTCCTTGAGTGACTCCATCTCTGTCACATGCACTTCTTCTTCCGTTACATGGTGAGTAGTTATAGAATAACAAAGCCACTGGTTCAGCAATCTCTAACAGCAAAGAACAACATGGGCTTCACATGGTGACTTCGATAGGTGAAAACGTGTGTTGGAAATGTCTCTAACTCAGGCAAGCTGATGCAGGTGTGCAGAGGGAAGCTATGCTGAGAAGACAGTTGCCCGGTGTAGTTGGAATTGGTAGAGACAGCTATGTATCCCATTTGTGTCTACCTCTCTTATGCCTGTTTTTCCACGTTTCAGAGTGGTGGGTCTGATGGGAGTGGATGTTTCCGATGAGGTCAATAACCCAGAGCCTGTCTACTCAGAAGAGGAGAATCTTATTCAAGATCAGAACGACACCAGTCCTATTCTTAGCTGAGCCACATGGACTGTCAAAACCTCACCAGCTCTTTTTAAAAAAAACTAACTTTTTTTTAACTTTAATCATTTGTTACAAGACACTTTTCCCAAAAGTACCTCAATGAGTGTTGATCTCAGTTTTAAGTTAATAAAGCAGGTTACAGATTCATCTCTTGAGTTGTATTGCTGTAGTTGTTTTTACTATTGAACTTGAATATTATGACGATACAACAGATAGTTGTAGGCAAACAGGTTCTAAAACAGGGAATTTTTTATACAAAAAAAAATTAGGGCCATGTCAAGATGGTAGCATACATAGGATACAAAGCAGTGATGGGAGTTTAAGTAGCATGCATCCTAAACCTCCAAATGGCCTGACTGTGACATTACTAACACATTCAAAATGATTTAATGTGTTTGATACAGTTTTAAAGTGTGATATGATTTGCAATTTAAAAAAATATTTGCTTTCAGAGTGTAAGTTATGTTAGGTGATTCAGATCTGTCATACCTGTTGTCGCTTTGTCTCTTCTTTATTGTGCAATGTTAGTTAATGTGTTTACAACAAGCTTTATTGTCACTTTATTGTCTCTATATAAAGTTGTTTTTTATCTTTCAAACAAGTATGCAGTTTAGAGACAGTTTATTATAAACCCTGCTTTAAGTGAAGTAAAAGTAAACAAATATTATAGTATACATGTGAATGTATAAAGAATGTCAAGTAACCCCTAGAGGGAGGGAGGTTTTTTTTTTAAAGAGAACAAGGAGTTTCTTTTTAAGAAATGAATGGTCTCTATTTACAACATAGATTTTAATGGTTGTCCTCCAATCCAAAGATGTGCCGACCTAAGGGATGATAATGAAGGAAAAGATCCAAACAATATCATCATGATGGGAAATCATAATATTTAAAACTACAAAGAGACAACAATTAAACATTGATCAGTGGGTTCCCTCAGCCAGGATGTAGGTTATAGTTAAATGTAACAGAAAAAATAGTGGGTCATTCATCAAATGGGACTGGAATATGTTATTTCTATGTATGTACCCTTAACTGTGCCACATTGATCAAGCTAAAACAGGATGGAAATGTAGGTGTCATAGAAGTGTAATTGGAAACGCAGGGATGTAGTTAGTGTATTTTCCTTCTTTGTTTTGCTTGTTTGTTTAAAAAGTGCAAATAATCTAACAAATCAAATGACAAATGATTTGTATTTATTTGTTTTTTTTTTTACCAGTGCTATCTATCACCCTGTTCTTTTATGCTTTAAGTTCATATCTTTGTGGAAGAACAATTTTTAAAGTAATAAAAAAATTTTTTTTTTTAATGGAGAATCCAATGAGTTCTTCTAACACTGTCCAAAACAAGACCATCAAACCGCCACTAATGAAGATGTATGTGCTGTGTCTTCAACAGCCATAACTTGCTCAAGTATTACAGGTCATTTAGCAGACGCTCTTATCCAGAGCGACTTACAGTGAACTAACTACAGGGACAGTCCCCTGGAGCAACTAAAGGTTAAGTGCCTCGCTCAGGGGCTCAATGGCAGCAGTCTGCTATTGAACTCACAAACTTCCAGTGTTTTTTGTATTTGAAAGCCTGACCACTAGATCACTAGATTACCACCACCGAGTATTGATAAGGACCTTTCCTTTCCTAGAATCAAGTGTTTTTGAAGAAAGATCTTTATCTTAAAGGAAACTAATTAGACATCCGGTCTATGAAACTATGCAGACTATGTTATCATGTCTAATGTTGGGTTTGGCTTGTAAACAATAAGAAAAAACCCCAACCCCACACCATCAAGAAATAAATAAAACCTTGAATATTAAGCATCATCTTTTTCTCCAGGCTGTAAATATGTTGGTGTTTAGGGCTTTGACTTTTATTTAAATATGTATGCTGAATCACAGCACTACATGTTTTTAATAAGTCTGTCCAAGGGAAATACTAAACTGATTAAAATTCCCATGCAGGTTAGGAACAGAATTGTGACATTGTCTTTTACATATTGACCACTAGGCGTCACTCTTGGTCCAGACTTACAGGCTCGCTGACATGCTACACCTACAAATATCATCAGCCAACACTATATACACTACATAAAATACCAGCTTTTGTAGATATGGGAATAAGGAAAATATCTATCTTTTTTATCCTTTGATCCTGTCCTACAAGAAAGGAAATTGTTGAAAACTGTAGCTGTAAACCTCCTATATTTATACACAAATTTTCACGCATGCTTAAGGCTACAAAGGGACTATTGACGATTCTAGGTTTAACCACAACAAACTTGATTATGTTGTCAGTGCAGTCATACTGCGTGCTGTAATGGTCTGATAAGTAGTTAAGAGCTGTCTCCACACAATGTCATGGTCCACAATTCAAGAAAAGTGCCATTTTTTTAAGCATCATATAAGTCACCCAGTGCATTTAATATACCAGAAATTAAGTTGGCGACCAATTCCTGTTGATTAAAGCGAATCTGAAAAAGCCCTTTTTTCCACAAATGTATGCTCCCTACACTTCAGTTTCTAACTTGTTACTGTTCCTCATTTGTCTCACAATTCAAAGTTATTGTATTTGATTTTCCTGTACTGAATTTTCCAAAGTTCACCCACCTCCGGTCTTTGTACTCTACAGAAACGGGTCGTTTTAGAAATACAATGCCCTCACATGAATCGACATTGAATATGCTTCATCACATTTGACGTATACATGATGCATCATGGGTATTAGTTATCAGCTCAGATTCAAATTGGGTTATTTGTTGGGATGTTTCATGTGCACATTTTGATTCTATCTGTTAAACTGAATTGAGTGATGTGATTTGCACGGGAGGATGGGAAACCCCCATGAGATTTGAAAGGACAGACACTTGCTTTGAAAAAGTTTTTTTTTTTATTTTAAAACACGAACACAATTTGGATGATGACCAAGCCGGCTCAGTGGGAAAACATGTAGCAAACCTCCTTGCGCTTCAGAAATAAAATGTTGTTGCTTTTGAACATTGTTGAAGTAGAAATATTCCAGTGAAAGTGTGTTTCCTTTTTAAAAATTGATAATTGGCATGTCAGTTTGAATTGGCTTCATTCACGGAAACCCAAATGACGTCTGATCATAATGTGCAGTTATTTGATTTCCATCCTCAAGTCTTGAGAACCGTGACTGCAGCTTGATTGTAAGGTAATGTTGACACTGCGTTTGAATAAAGCTTGCGGCACTGGAGGTTACATGAGGGATCATCCGAGGCAGGGCTTACTTGGCATCACACATGAGGTTTCTGGTTAAATTAGAGATGGAGGTGTGGTGAAGAGTGACGATAGTTTGCAAGCTAGGAGACGGTTTTCCCAGGGGTTAAGAGCCTTGTGTGTGTCTGGCATGCATGGGGTCGTTGAGGATTAAAGGGAAGCGTGGAGGCAGGGGATTGAGGGGTCTTTGGTTTCTGGTTTCCAAAATAGCTGAATCAGCAGTACGATCATGTGCACCACACCACATCACATCACCAATAGCTCAATCTCTGATGTTGATCCAGTAAGTTGCTAACAGACCCTCTCTTTATCTCAACCTTCTGCTCCCCGGGAGAAGATAATTCACTATAATATAAAAAACCATTTGAGGTGGTTTGCGTGACTGAAGTTTGCAATATGGAGGGTCTTCCCAGGCTGGAGTGATTTGATCACACTATCCACTGCATATCTATTTTCATTTCAGTTTTCAAACAGTGAACAGGCTCAATAACTCAGGGAATTAACTGCACTATAAGACTGACAGTTAATATATAATATATATAGGTTGATTTTGCTGGCCACAAAAGCTGTTTCCGACCCCTTTTCTACACGTTTCACACGCACACACTGCCTAATACAAATACATTGTTGTAGAGTTTTCCAGTGAGCAGCTTCACTGGAGCAGATACAGCTTGAATGCTTCCCTCAAAGGCATCATGACAGTCGAGGTAGTACAGATATTATCTGCACATTTAGCGCAGTTTCCCAGGCAGGTTATGAACTCTAGGGTTGCATGTCTGCTTCTCTGCGCTCTTAACAAGCCTATGGTTTGTAGTTTACCATATCACAACTGTGCCACTACTTGCACTGATCTTTTTCAAATCATTTTTAATTGTACGGTTACAGGACCGACAGTAGAAGATTACCCGGGACAGTCTGTTCCGCTGTTGTTATTCATCTTTTCATTTTTCTTTCACCCCTTTTACCCTCAGCAAAGGTCACACTGCTGTGTTGGTTTCCCCCTGCTGGCTTGTCTTGCACTGCAACGCGTGATATGTGTTGGTTAAGTGATGGTCTGATCATTCCATGGTCCCCATGTGTTATCTGCGCGCGCATTGTAGGTTGTGTATGTGCTTAGCAGGATGTTTGTCAGAGGTAGAGCAGCCCTGTCCCTGACCCATAATTACTGCCATTCCCTGCTATGTTTTTACTATGAAGGGTTATAATCACTTGTCATCTTCACTTTTTTCAACTTTCCCCTCAATCCCTTTTGCACGGTTTTCCTTTGATACTTTTTTATTTATTTTCTGTTCTTTATTATAAACACATTTGTCTACCTGTTTCAGTCCCATCTGGACCCCATGGCTTCATGTGTTTACCCACTCCCTCCACATATGTCTTTTCTCTGTCTTAACCGCCAATAATGTCGATTCCCCTGTCGGTCCTACCTCCCTCCTCCACATCCTCATTTTCTCTCCACTACTTCACTTAAGAGAATTGCCTGACTTTTTATGATCTGTTTCAAATATAGATCTGTAACTGCTGTTATTGGCACACGCTTCGACCACAGACCCCTCTTCTCTCCTTTGCCATCCTACCAACCATGCTTCAGACTCCAGAAGTGGTTTTACAGGCACATCTTCACCTCCCCCACCCTACATATCTGTACGTGTCTCCTCCCTCTTCCACAGACACACTAACAGCCTCAGCCAAATGCCAGTATATTCATTATAACCACTATTGATTGTTAAGGTCACTGCATTGTAGCTTGTTTGGTTGCCAGGGGTAAATAAAATCAAAGTAAAGTGCTAATGTTAGATTTTAGGGGTGGGTATCATGGCAAAAATGATTACGTATGATTACATTGGTATTGTGTTATTTCTGTGAACAGAGTTATGTTAATTATCATCCCACCCCTACCGCCGAGCTGAAGGTTGCTGCACGACGGTGCCACCCCACTGAGACCTCAATGATTACGATTTAGTGTCTGAAAGCTATGAATGTCATTTGTGCGGAGAAGTGCTGCTGTCTTTGGCCACGTCGGCTGGTGGTGAGCTGGAGTCTTAAAGAATGGCAACCCCCCACATCTCTTAGAACAGTGGCAGAGGAAAGGTCACGGTGACAATCAATACACTGCTTCTCTCCGTTTGCCCGGTTCTGCTTCAGTGCGTCAGACTAATCAGCCTGCTGCCCGGATTGGAGGAGACGTCAGGACCTGAGAATCAGAGGAATAAAAAGGAGAAGGCTTGACTAACAGTGATACATGGACCACATTCAGTGTCGGTACTGTTAAAGGATTACAGTGGGCATAACTGATCCTTAAAGTGACGCTGGTATTGTCGTCATCATCCTTTTCATGATTTCTTCTTTCCAGATTCTTCTTTCTTTTGGTCTCCAGTCTCTTTTTTTGGGTCTCAATTATCCCTGTGAAGGTTTTACTGTCTCCCTGGATACATTAACAGCAATGTGTGTCTTAAGTGGGTTCACACTAATTGCATTTGGTTGGGGCGTGTTCTTAAACACACACAGACACAAGCGCACAAACTGACAAAGAGAGGTATCTCTGGTCAAATCAGAAGCTCTGACATTACAGGAACCGCAGAGCTAGTAAACCTTCTGTTTAGCCACACTGGCAAACAGTGAGCCAGCATGCCGTGGAGTGATGTGAGAGCGCACAGTCACATCTGTATTTATCAGATTTTCTCTGACCCAACCCATGCCTCTGTTCTTTGCAATGAGCTCATTTTTACGGCCTGCAGTTGGCTATGTCTGGTTTTAACTGGTCTATTAATAGGCATTTTCATTTCAGTTTGCATTAGCACGGTTTCCGCAGCGCTCACAAGCATCAGGTTTCTAATTATGGCCTTGGAGTGGAAATTGCCCACAAAAAAAAGTTCAAAATCAGTATAAGCAGCACATGTTATGTCAAGCTATTATCTTACAGATATTCAATTCAATTGCCCCGTACACTCAGTCTCTGATGACATATTACAAATGAATAAAATCCGTCTGGTGTTATTCTATATTTTAGTTATTGTCAGAAAAGCCCTTGAAAAGACCAAAACCAACAATTTGTCTGTGGCTCTTGGTTCCTACTGAAGATGTTAATCTTTAAAATGTAGTCACAATTATTAAGTTTCTTTGTTTTTAAAGGCTCAAAATTCACTAAAACAGATGGCCACTGTCGCTTAAGCAACTGTTACACAAACCGGATCGATAGTGCATTTGTTAGGCACTATTTTTACTGTCAATTAACATATATTTAGTTCGCTAGTGAGCATTTTCTGCATCAGCATGGTGTATGTGGGAATGACTAAAATAAACATTAATGAAGGAGCTTATTCCCAGAGCAACTTGGTGCTCATCGATGTGTTTTTAATATATTGTGGACAACAATTGAGCTTTACGGCACTGATGATTAAACTTCAACAGACTTTAGCTACACAGACAGCACTTGTTGTAAGGGAACAATTCAGCTTTTTTGTTGACAGTAAGAAAACATATCCGTCAAAGATGAAGAACTGAATTGAGAGAATTTCTATGAGCGCTGTATCCACCTCTAAGTTCACTTTTGTGTCAAAAGTTCCACAACCAACAATCTCTGGCTGGAAACCACCCTGTCACCGATCCTTTTAAATATTATTGTTTTGCTTTCATTTGTCTGAATTAGCGAATCCCTCGATGTTCAACAATGGAGTCAAATGATACATCTGGACCACATTTTAATGAAGGCAGCTATTCCAGATAGATTGTATTTTGTCTATCAAGCCAGGGCCATGAACCCAAACATGAGAGAGGAAGTCTCCTTCACATTTGGTACAGTAGTAGACGATATTACGGGTGGGTGTTGGGGTGAGGGTCGGGGTGAGGGCGTGATATTAGGATGAATTTATTGTCCATGCAGCCCAAAGGGATTCCTCCCTCTCACCTCTCTGCCTCTAAAACAAGGAGAGATTTCGTGGAGGGAAAATTTGCAGCAAGAGTGAGACTACTGCAATGTCTTTGGGGCTTTCTTTGTTCTTCATCTCTAGTAGGGAATTACTGAGACAGAATCCCCCTGTTGTGTGTAAAGCCTAGAAGCAAAGGCATTTGCAGAAGCAGATACTCTTCCTACCGGTAGGGTAAGTCTAAGGACACAAATAATATCCGGAGGGTTGTTTTGCCCTTATCTTCCTTCCAGAGGTCTCTTCTTCCAGCTGTTCAGATTTATTTGTGTCTACTGGAACAGTGCTAACATATGTTCCATGTCTGCCAGTGATTGATGTCAGCCATGTGAGAGATATCAGCAATATCACAAACACATATGAACATGAACATATGCATCTGCAGTATGATAACCAGACATGTGTACATGATAGCATATCTGTTCAAGTACACATTTTGGCATATTTGCAATCTTTGCAGCCAGATTTCTTAGAACGTAGTGTGATGACTGAAATGCATCTTCCTGTGCATTTAAAGTGAGTAAAAATGTGCTGTCATTGCAAGGTCTACATAAAGGAAGTAAGACAGACAAGACAAAATGCATTGTCTCACACCGCATAAGCCTGGCGACGTCGGAATGTATTATACATTTGACATTTTTTTGCTAGCTTTTTACTCATTTAATCCAAAACAAAAGCCAGGACACTCAAAATATATATATTTTTGTTTTACTTGCCCAAACAGAGTTGTAACCTTAACCCAAACCTTAAATAAAGTTGTTCAAGTTGCCCAATCAAAATCTGCCTCTAATTTATTTTACTTGCTGAAATGTAATCACAAGCTAACCCTTCACACACTACTGTCGTAACTACTTTCAGTCTTTCAATGTGCGGTGTTCTCATTTCATTAAAGTCCAACGTTTGGTATTCATAAATTATGTAAATAATCTGATACACACAGGACTATACTAACTAACTAACGAACTAACGAACTAACGAACTAACGAACTAACTAACTAACTAACATGGTCCTCTTAGAAGTAAATATCATCACTGAGAAGGCCACAGCCAATGTACCTTTCATCTGTTACACGCTAACTGCCACACTAGGAGGTGAAACCAGATGCTTTATGCAGGACAATTTAGTCCCTTTCTTCCACTGTACTCACTGATAAAATGGAAATGACCTCTCTGAATAAAGCCAAGAAACCTTAATCATAAACTAAACTTGTTTAAAAAATGTTAATCAATGCATGGCATCCAAGCTTTTTTGGACTAAATGTCTTTGTTTTAAAAACATGTTGGTGTTTCCTTCAATTATAGTGAAATAATTTGCCCCGAAAAGAAGCTGGCTACTTGTGAGTTTCAGATTTTACATGTGTTGCCATTTTAAAAAGTGAACTTATGTGACCCAAATTATCTGACAGTGAACTCTTACCAGATGCAGGTTTGTGATACAGCTTGCATGGTGCTGACTGTGAAGTTTAGCAGTGATGCAGAGGGGGGTGGTTAAACCTCGTTTGACCTTATTGATTATCCCTTTATCAGCTTACTGTTTAGTGTTGCTTTGTAGTGAAACATGAAACAGAGATGGGCAGTAAAATGGTGACATTTCAGGAAAACATACAGCACATTAAGAGGGAAAAAAAGACTCTATCACATTCCATGTGAAACCCCGACGAGCGCTGTTAATCATTAGATCCCTTTGTCGTGCCAAACTCTTTATAAAGGAAGGTCAGTTAATCCGGGGTAGAAAAGAAAGCATTTATGCCATTAGTTTTTCCATTCCCACTGCTTCACAATGGTTACAATTTCCTAAAGTCAACATTTCCAATCTTGACAAAAAAAACCTATTAAAATGTTTTGAGCCAAGTACCTTCTAGACTTCAAGCCAGATTTACAGAGGGACCACAACACTATTGTTCTCTGAGATTTATGGACAATATGTTAATATGTTATTGATGGCCTTGCTGAAATAGTTTCTTCCACACACCGACTGCCTCAGTGACCCCTCTTACTGGGCTCAACATACGTCAACTTATCAATACTAAACCTCTGTAGTAATACAGTGTTTTTTAACTAACAGATGTGTTAAGCAAGTAACCATTTTCAAACTATAGTTTTTCATCAAATTATTTGTTCCACATTTTGGAAAATATGCTCATTCACTTTCTTGCCTGAAGTTAGATGAGAAGATACCAAACCATAATAATTATACCCCTGATTCTTTTATGCTAATGCATAGCTGGCTATAGCTGGGATCATCCCTATGTTCCCAGGGTCCTACTGTATGTTCCCAGGGCACCCAAGGAAACATTCATTGAGCACAAATGGGCTAAAAGCATTGCTGAGAACTGCTTTAAAGGTCTCTTTAATGTGTCATATTAAGAGATATTGAGCTGGGGAACATAGGACCCTGGGAGCATAGATACGCTCACCTCTAGCTTCATATTGAATAAAGAGATATGACAGTGGTATCGACCTCTTCTTAAAGGAAATTTCCCAAAATCTTGAAGCTTAAATACTACCTGAGTGGTCAGTTAAAAACACTTTCTGCAACTGTTTCGACTCGAGTCATGCCTGTTTAAAATGCTAAGCTCAGTCTGAAAAATGCCTTGACCAATAACTATTTTCTTTTGCTTAATTTCTCCTGTGCATTGGTTTGCACTGTGTGTGTATGGTTTTGTGAGTGGACCTGACCTTTGAAATACTCCAGCGAGTAAGCTTAGCATACAGCAAGAGTTTTACACAGAAGTCGAGCTTTGATGAGGTCTGCTACTGCCCTTTGTATTTTAAGAAAAGAAAACGCAGCAGTGCCAAGCACCCAACCAGCACATGTACTGCACCAGCTCCAAGCACACGTCCTAAACACAGATTTAGCAAATTACAGCCTGCGCTTAGAGCTCTTTAAAAAGCTAACACTTTCTCTGATGCAGTGTAATGGAAAGCAGACCACATGTCATCCCACATACAGTACAGTATATGTATGTGCAGTAGACTGAGGTCTACTGAGGTCAGCAGTGTTGGTAAGGGATATCCTGTTGATGTCCCCCCAAGGATGAGGATGGTGTCGAAGGAGGGCAGACACAGCTGGAGTGCCACCTTAATCATGACGTGTTTGTTGGAAACCCCTGGCAACCCAAACGTTACCGCTCACAAATGTCTCTTCTGTGTCATGCTTTAAATATTACAGTTGAATGAAAACTCTGAACGTCGTGTGAATGAAAAGATAAGTCAAGATAAGATGTGTCTGTAATGAAAGCGTAATCACAGCCTGGAAATACTCCTTGATACTCGGCTTGAATGTTGAGTTAAGAAGACAAATTGACTGTCTGACATCACAAGCCCCGGCTTGCTCACATAGTTATCTTGCTTTCTCTGATATGTTCGAAAACAAAACCAAGTTCCTCTGATCGTATGTATTTAATTGTGTTGTACATATCTGTGAAGATATGTATTGGAATCACTGATAATCCAAACAGTCTCGCTATCTCAACATGGTGATTGCATGTGGACCAGGAATCCAGAGCTTGAGCCATTCCAGACCTCTTTGGTTTTTCACAAAATAAGGAAATGATACCATTAGGCGAAAGAAGAAAAGAGGGTGAGTGTGTCAAGACTAACTACTCCATGGATCAATATACTGAATATATACTGAAACGGTATTTTATGCTAGCCACATTTGCTAGCCACATTTGCTAGCCACATTTGGAGCAATGCATTTAAGTGTTTCAACTTTCTTAAGTTTATTTTAGGAGACATGCGCTTCACCATGTCCCAACAATAGACCTGAGGCTTAGCGAGCTAAACCTTATCAATAACTGAGGATGAAAAGACTCTGGAGGATTTGCTGGTGTGGGTTCTGAAAGTTTTGGCGCCGGGCTGCAGCACGGTGACGCTGCTATTTATAGCTCATGTTTCAGTACGTCAGACCTAATCCTTCGAAAAGGCTGCCTTACAGGTGACACATGCCGAACTTTTAAACACCAATATGTCATTGTCAACATAATTGTTTGTCTTTATCTTTGTGTAATTACAAAAAAATGGGGCCATAGTCAAGATGATTTGCAGCTTCTAACCCACAGCAGTGGCCGTTTACTGTAAGTGTCTCTTAACATTACGACCACATTTTCCATAAACTGCTTCCTTTTGCAAAGAGCATCTTTATTTCTTCTGGTTGAGGAGTTTTCATCTTTGCTTTACTGAAGAAGATAAACACACTGGATAAACATAGAGATGTTGCTGAGGATCTTTCAAAATCCTCCCTTCTGCCATTGTACGAAACTACTGCTCGACACACTGGGAGAGCGGAGCCCTTTTCTTGATTTGAATCTTTATCTGATCCAGGGCCTGAAGACACGACATTTGAAATCATTTCTGGGGACTGGTATCTGCTGCAAATGTCTTTCCAGTAGAAACGTAGGAATAACCTCATAATTATTTCCTCATGTTAAAATATTTGGCAACTGGGTGACAACGCTCTCGAATGTTTTTTTATTTGAAATGACTCATGGCTGACTGCTAAAGAGTGCCTTCTTCTGTAAGTGAAGAAACTTAGGGAGGGACAGAGAAAAACCTAAAAAGTGGAGAAAAAAAGTTTGGAAAGGCCAAGTGGGGACACAGGAGTTAGGTAACGTAGAAAAAGAGGGTGGGTCAGGGTACAGGGGCCAGGCGGCAAAGAAAAATCTGAAGATGATGTAAATTAAATCACTGAAGAAGCCCAAATCTTCTTTGTAGCCTGGGACAGATCACAGTGTCCTCAGGGAGGGTATATTTGCTCTGCAGAATCAGCTCCAAATGAGACTCAGTCTCACACTAATAGAAATGAGAGACTGTATCCAAATAAAACTGCCACATATTAACATTCACACGCACACACATAGAATGCAGCCGCACAGAAAACACAAAGTACACTGTGGTTCTTTTCTGAAAATATCCCTTAAGGTTTTCTGGACTCACTCTTCACTTGCCTCCTATCAAGTACTATCAAGTCCCTCCAATCTCCCAGTGCACCACAGTAAAAATCTCCCTCAGAGAACCACCACATCAGAGAGTGACATACCATTAGCATTAGCCACAAAAGAACAATGCTGGCATGTTCAGCAGTGTGACAGATGGACAAAATGAAAGAAAGAACAAGAGTAGCCACAAGCCATACAGAGGGTCTCGTTAAAATCACAGCCCCCTGCCATCTTTATTGGGCCGCAATCATCACAGCAACTGAATAAAAAGCATGGATGACTGGCAGATCTTCACAGGAAAACTGTAGCTTTCAGGGAAGTGTTTCATATAATTAAAACCCATGGACATAATGCACAGTGAAATATAATTATAGTATTCTATTAGTATAAACAAGAACGCCTGTGTTCAGTGTCAAGCGTTTCTTTTATGGTCACACCTGGAACACACTGCGAGGTGCACGAAAAATCATCAAAGTAGTTTTACTGTGTGCCTATAGCAGCGGGCCTAATGGTGTACAAATGAGACGGCCTGCTAGGCTTCCTCTCACACCTTCAACCCCACATGGCGCCCATATTTCCCTTCACACACACTCATGCACACATAGAAGGAGTGCTTAGCATAGCACGATAAGCTCATAATATCAAAGCCGTCCGTTTTTCAAACTCTTTCCTGTCTTTGTTGTCGAAACCACCCCAGCTCTCTCTCTGATGTTCAGGAAATTAACCAGTTGGAGAACAGGTGAGTGTGTGTGCAGCGAGTATCAGAGGCCAAGCTGGTTGCTGGGAAATGTGAAAAAGCTAATAGCACCACTCAGCAAGCACCTAAGGCTATAGCATGTGGTCACAGTCCAGAACACATACATTTGAATTGGATGACCAAACCCAGAGAGTTGTGAGAAGGAGGAAAGGGAGTTTTTTTTGGTGAATTGTCCTTTCAAGTTTACCACTTCTGCTTCCAAAAGTTACTAAAAGAGAACTGAACTTTGTGTTTGATTTGGTAAAAAGATTTCTTTAATACCTTCTACTTAAAAGTAATTAATAAACACACTCGTGCTGATTAACAGTTTAGAAGAAACTAAGATGAATAATCCCACATGCAGAAAAAGACTATTGCAAGCTGTTTGTTAAACCAAAGGGGTTTAAGTACTGAATGTGTGACTTCTGCCTTGAATTATGCATCTTTGTTTTGTTAAGTATTTGTCTGGCATTTTTGCCTTTATTTGACTGGGGCACTTGAGAGGTGACAGGAGAGAGAAGGTGGATGACATGCAACGACAGTCTTCAGCCAAACTCAAACTGCAGGCGTTGTAGTTCCATGGTTAGTGTCTTATATTTAAAAACAAAAGGAAAAAAAAGTTTTTAATCAATCCTAGTATTAGATTTTTTTCCTGGAGGCTGATCAGTAACATAAACAAACTCTGCGGACGACCTCATGAGATCATCTTAATGCATTGACTCTTTCAACACTCAATGCATCCATCATGTAATACAATTTCCTCACAATTGAAATCATCACTGAGTGTATTTTTTTTGTGTGTTTATTTCCCTGATTCTATGAAAGCTGTCCCGCGTGCTAATCTATATATTCCTCTCTGTGTACACCAGTCTCTCAACAGTCTGCCAGTTGATGGGAATCCCATTTGATAAATTCTGGCATTCTGAAAGAGTGTTCATACTTTTATTCATTAAAGGAGCTAATTATTGGGTTGGACTGACTTTTATGACAGTTCTGACCGCAAACTCTGTGATGAAATCCACTTTGGGAAGACTTGGGACAAGTTTGTGGGTCTCCTAAACAGATGTGTGAGCTTGACGGAGTATAAACATTTATGGCTATGTCAGCTAGTCATTACACCCATATGATTAATAGTGGATGAAGAAGAAGTCATCAGTTAGACATGCACAAATGGAGGTGATTAAGTGTGAGGCTGTAATAAAGAAAGTTGCTGTGTTCGCTCAGCTTTTTAATGTTCTGTCCCGTATAAAACCTTCTTGTTCTTCCCATATTGCTTTTAAAATAAACACACACATCATAGATACACACACAAAAACGTACTCCTCCAGCTGCCACCGCTCTCAGACCGTCACGTCTAATCTTAATCTAACTGTTTATTATTCCTTACAAGCAGCTTCCACCCTCTCCATGGAAACGCTCACTATCCCTGGCAATTTGCTGTCTAATCCGTAGTCAGATTGCACTAAAATAGTCCTGTGTACGGTGATTACAGAGCTCAAAAATCAGTGGTCACTGTGATGTGGACAGCCGGTGGGTATCCTAAGCGGTGCAGCAGACTTTCTGGTTGCGGTTGCACACACACCACCTTGCTTTTCCATTTAGGGCTATCTGTGTGTGCAGAGAACGATGGGAAACACGGTGACCACTCTGTCCCCATGTAAGCTCTGTGCACAACCTCCTCTATGGCCCGGGCATGATGCTGTGCATGTGCATGGTGTGTTTAAGTGTGTATGTATGAAAACTGCAATAGTTAAATAATAACTGCCTAATGCATGGAAAATTTGAGAATACAAGAGTGGCTGCCTGAAAGATACACAAGCAACTTCCCCCCCCGGCCCCCCTTTCCACAACCTCAATATCCCGAAATCCCCGCACCCCGACACACTTCAACAACATGAAACAGACTGCCTCTGCAAGGCACCGTGATATTTCAGAAGAAAGCATTAAGTCGTGCCTCTGAGGCAAACTCAAAAAGAAAAGCAACAATTAGGTTAAGAAAGGGGGGGGAGCGTCAGAGAGGGAAAAGACGTTTGGAACAACACAAAATAAAATAGCAGAAGGGTGCCAGCTGGGGCCACGTGGGTTGTTTAACAAATGTCAGCAGCCTCCAGGTTTACAGAACTCTCTGACTGTGAATTTTGAAAAGCAGAGAGCATGCCAAATGAAGTCATGAGGATGTCACCGTCATGCTGAAAGGTGACTGGCAGCTCACTGTCAATACAGGAAACAGGGAAATGAAGAATGCCTCTTAAAGTTCCATGAAGGGACTAAGAAATGTGTGTAATTCTCCCAAAGCATTCAAAATAAGGAAAAAGTGTCAGTGGAATCACACACACACACACACACACATAGAACGATTCTACAAAACCTGAGAGGAATACATTCAGCCAAATTAGCACTTTTTTTTCATTTTCACAACAACTTAGCATTGCGTGCCAACATCAGAGTAGGCAGGTCCCATTGTGCTCAATAGTCCCTGTGCGATGTTATGCTGAACCCTCCACTAATCATACACAGTATAACAAATTATTAGAATGCAGTGTTGTGATGTAAACAGATACTGGACACACAGATGTGGAACTAAAACCACTCTTCTTGTCCTACAACAAAGATTTGATCAAACGGCTCCCCTGCCAAGATGTCAGAGTGATCTTTTCAAGCACTTTTTCACATTTGCTGAACCATGTAACCGCATGTATTATATTCCAAGCTCATATGGAAGTAGGCATACTGGGAAAAAAATGAAAAATTAGCTGCCAAAGTTGGCTTCTTTGGACATCCATTGTGAGCTCATTCATTTGCTATCATTCAAAAGAAATATTGGAGAAATAATAGCTGTTTCAAATGGTTCAATTACCGTAATGAAGGTCATTTTTTTTTTTCTCAGTCTTTGGTTGAATCATTATAGAGCATTTGCAAATATCTGTACTGCAAATTGGAAAGCTCACTACTTTGTGTTGTGTCCTGGCTATTCATAAACTTATGGTGGTATGCATACTAAAAAAACAAATGTTGAATAAAGGAGAAATACGGCTGTAAATTAGAAAATATCTCCCTTGTGGTAGGTAATCGCTGGTAGCTCATACAGTGCTCTTTGTAAAGCCAAAGGCATTATTCCAAAAAACACCTCACCATATTGTCGGCTCCAAGCGGCCTACCTGGACTTTGAATCGTGCAAAAGTAGTGTTTATGATTTCCTCACCAGTCAAAATGGTTTACAGAGAATATTTAACAAATGTCATACATGCATCCAAAGTTTCTCTCCGTCTGTTTTGAATCAAAGCCATAGGGACTATACAGTTGTTGGTGGAAAATGCTCACAACTCGGCCCAGGACCTTTCGGTGCTTTTTTTTTCTCTGTGAAATGAATCATAATTGAATAAATGTGTCATGTAGAAAGGGTGTTTAGATGGCAGACAAGGCACAGTAAATATTTGGGTCTTGCTGACTGCCAAGCTGCCAGTAGACGAGAGAGTTAAAACCTCTGAGGACGAACTCGCCGGTAAAAACACGACGTGAGCTTGGTGCAGTTAAGTCATGATGTCACAATTTCTTACGCCGCAACAGTATAACTTCATTAAATAAGAATTGATGTTAAGCTATACTGCTCATTATTAGAGTATATGTGACTGTATATACTTAGCGTTCTGTTATTTCCTCCTGAGTAATAAAATAGGGAGACAAGAAGGCTAAGCTTTAAATTCAGTTTAGGGAGTTAGTTAGTTTGGTTAGTTTTGGGCGAGAGGCACAACTGGCTTTAGAAATTTGAAAAACACACACCGCATCATCAGTGGCTCCTGTCCGTCTCCAGCTTTTATCAGTGTGGAGTCTGGACTTAACCTTGTTAACCATGTTTACTATGCACACAGGACTGCCTAAATGTGCTTACAAAATGATGTTCGTCTCTCTTTTCATGATCCATTTAGTAAAAGGAGACCTTGGATGATGCGGACTACACGCTCTGGCAGGTCACATGCTGAGGGACACACACAGGTCACAACTGTACTTCGGTGGATATGCACTTGATGAAGTATGAATAACCCCTTGTTTAAGGGTCAACATGCCTTGAACTCTCCAAAGTGGATCTACTGTAATACAGAGGCTCTGCATTGCTGAGGGGGTTTCAGAACTAAAAGTAAATCAACCTCAGCTTGTTATTTAGACTGTTGGAACGACCTTTTGTGGGTTTTATATTTTGTCATATTCTGCTCTTGCATGCTTTGTTAATGGCTGCAGCAGTTGAGAGCGCAGGGAGTCCTTTCTGCAGTCCAAAACAGATCAAATATGCATTTGAACTTGCATCCAGTGATCAGTTTTCATAAGAAATACTTCTGTACAGAACCTGAGCTGTTATTTTTTTTTGTGTTTCTTTAACTGTGGCCTCAACTTAACTTCACTGTTGCTCTCCATCTTTCTCCAAGTCTCTGTATATCTTTGTCACTTTGCCAAACTAGCTCAAACATCCTTATGAACAATAATAATATGAGCTTTGTTGGAGCCTTTCCATCTCCTGGCCCTAATCCCTCTAAAAGCTCACACAGCCCTCCATAATGTAAACATATGGTGACCTGTACTGTGGGTGGCATTGGTTGGGAAACCAGAATTACCTTATTTTGATTATTGTCCTACAGCGAGCAACGTATTGGAAAAGAAATCCTAAACGCTTTCAAAAAACAAACAACCAAACAAAGTCGGAGCAGAGGGAGAAGACTGGTCTAGAAATAAATCACACTCTAGGAGGGACGGAGAAAAATCTCCATCTTCTGCCCTGGCTCCAGCCACAGACAGCTGTGAGAGTTACAGAAAAGATTTTGGAGTTTTTCTTGACCATTTTCCAGACTCAAAGTGGCCTTAAGTTCCTGCTCTCTGATTCCAAGAAGATAGGCATCGTTTTGAGAAAACTGTATCAAAAAACATTGAATATAATCTATCAACTCCTTCTGTCTTAATGTAAACTTATACCCTCAACTTTATTGAGAAAATAACAGATTTTACTTTTGGAATAATTTTGTGCTCTTAAAGCCAGATTCTGTTGAGTTTCATTCAGTGTATGAGAGGCAATTCAAATAAGCTGTGGTCATTTATTACAAAATGTTTGGGGATTTAATATGTTAAGTTTGTTTCAGTGGTTGGGAAAAGGTGCTGGATTTGTTGCTAGCTGCTTTTGGGAAATAAAAGTCAGTGTTGACCTAAACATACAAAGTTCACCATTTTTTTTTCTACGCCCAGCTCATTGTTATACTGCTTGCACTCAAGCAATGCTGGGCCAATGCTAGTAATTAATAGATAGAGTCATCATAATATCAAGATTAGCACAAAAAACATTCTATCATAATGTTGCACTATGATCCACTATGACGTACACATGCGAGTAGGTGGCAGGTCACACTCGTCATGTGATGAGGTGTGACGAGGCACAGAACAATATGGCATCCGTCGCAGGATGTGCTTCTGTTCCGCCGGAGGCAAAGGTCAAAGCCTTGTTATCTTCATGGGACAACACTTCAGTGCAACAATAAACAGGAAACAGCTGACCCAGAAGGGGAACGTGAGGATCGACTTATCTCCCCCAACTTGACCCTCTCATCTTCCTCTTCCTCTGAAGTCTCTGACACACACTTTACAGGCTGAGGCCAAGGCTCAGACGTCCCATAACATATGCAGCACACACGTATACACATAAACAAAAGAGTACCTGTCACATAAAGCTGAACATTTTATTGTGATGAACTAGGGATGAAGGGAAGGGAGTGTGTGTATCTTGTTTGTTCTCGGGCTATGAATCTGGTACAGAGCATTCGGCAGTGTAAAATAAAATAACCCCCCCCCCCCCATACACAGACACACACAGACAGGCTCGTTATCGCTCCACTCTAAATTTGGAATCACGGTGGCACATTAACTGCACAATTTCATAACAGTTCCACACGGCAACACATCTGGCTCACTACACCCACTAAATCTGCCCCCGTCAGTGCTGCTTTATGTTTGTGGTGAGTGAGCGAGGGCGGTGTGTGGAGGTGCGACTCACTCTTTCCCACGATGCCGTGCATCAGCGGGCCAGAGGCAGGGAAGGAAGCAAAGGGGATGGAATGCTGAATGGCACACACACACACACACACACACACACACACACACACACAGACGAAGGGCACATTCAGGAACCTCCTGTGCCCATAGTGCAGAAGCTGACCAGTAGATGGTCTTATACAGGAAGTTCTCAGCTTTGGCTACTTCCTGTTTGCTAGACGCTTGTATCAGAAGCACACTGTGGGGTCAAGAAACTTTTCAGCAGCTATTCACTCAGTGTAATTTTCCAGTATGAGAGTGCTGAAGTATTCTAAAGCTGAATCTGATTGTCCACTTTCTTCACACATGAGACTTTTTAGTAACGCTGACATTTCAGCTTTCCCTCATTTTATACACTGCTGTTATAACACTGCTTGCTATTACCACATAACACCTTACAGTTGATATAGCCGTCATACACACCGGTTTTATATTTTCATCAGTGTAACATAGATACATCTGCACGCAATCTTTTTGCAATTACAAAAGATTTCTCAAAAAGAAAAAAAAATTTAATTCACATTTTTCATGGTCGCCAAGGTTTTATAGCATCCAGTCAGCCAGCAGCTAAATAGTTTCCGCACAGCCTAAACAATTTCCGTTCTTAAATCGAGGCCTGTTTAGGGTATTTGATTTGTTACAAATAAAACATTCTGATCGAGGGAGGAAGGGAGGTGTCACGGCGAGATAAATAAGCGCGGGAGGGAAAGAGTATGAAAAGAGTTCAGAAGAGGAGGGTGTGATGAAAAGTGTGCACGAAACAGAACAAACCAGTATTAACCAGGATAATACCTCATAAGTTATAGCCATAAGAGAGATAAAAGAGAAGTGAACCAACGAAAGGAGAAAACCTCAGATGGATTGTGACCCATACATTTCCTCCATCATACAAAACCTGGAAGCTCGTCAGAGGAACTGTTCAATCTCCCTCTCTGATATCAGCATACATGTACAGATACAGAGAGAGTGAGGGGCGTTACGACTGCAGTGTTAAACCTGGACTGCTGCTTTTCCTGTTTTCACTCTTTACCTAAAGATCACTGCCCAATAAGGAAAAAGTTACGACTTGAATATGCTTGAATGTATAAGATAAGATTCTGAGAAAATGTTCAGCTAATGCTGGGAGGCCTTGTTCAGACGGAGCTTGCCAAGTGGAAGCAGGCCAGCCTCTAAAGTTATAACAGTTCAGTCAGAGAAAGAAGGGTTTTAACGTTTCTTTCAACTCTAAGCACATTATGGAGGTGACGTAATTCAAGATAAGGCTAAAATATGAAGCTCAGAATTAGCAGAAATCATCACTGTGTGAAAAGAGGATTTAATGATGAACTTTTGGAAAGTGCTGGACTGTATATAGCAGGTATTTTAGGGGTGAGTGGCTGCCACGATGATATCACAACTTTAAAATTTTTCTGTCAGACATAATTTCCATTTGGATGTGGAACACTTTGTGTGATATCATTCTGCGAAGCTCCGGGGAAGTACTAGCTCTGAGCTCCTAATAACAATGCCCTTTTCCTGCTCTGTCAACCCTCGGTCTATTTATCCTCAGTCTCTCCCTAAAATAGTCCAAAAGCTGCACACGTACATACAGACAACTCGCAAAGACAATGCACATGCAAAAATCACTGAAACGACTAAAAAGGTCTGGAGGAAACCACACATAACCAACAGGAAATGTGGTGCCAACACCCAAACAAAATGGAAACAGAGATTTTTTTTTTTTTGCCCTTCTGTTGGCAGAACAAAATCAATTCTCCCATAGATACATCTTGTTTCTTACTTTCTTTCTTGGTCCTCTTTTAGTGACATCTGCAAAAATGCACAACGTAGTAGCTTTGAAAGAAGAGCCAAAGTCATGGGGCCGGTGTGTGGTTGCATGGTAGGCAGGCTGGCCTCAGAGTAAAGTAAGCTATAATAATCTCCCTAAGAATACCCTGCAGGCACAGATGTAGACAAATACAACTCTATTTGTTGCCAGTGGCAAAAGACGCTTGAGAAAAAAAAAAACAGCTAGTGAAAGTGCCCGTAGTTTTATAGTGTGCTGAGTAGAGGTGAGGCTGCAACAATATTTCAATGAAGTTTTATAATGTCTAGGACATAAAAAAAAACAGAACAGCAACAGACTCCTTACTCCCATGAAGATAAAACTTGCTGTTGAAGTTAAGTGTGTCGTTATTTTATATTTTCTTTAATGTCAATAAATCTAATGAAAAGACCAAAACCAACAACGTGTTACTCCATCTCTCAATGCTTTCTGACTTTCCTATGGCATTCAGCCCCAAGTCCATTTGTTTGGCTCAAAAGGACATAGTTTCACTTTTAAAAAATGCCAATCATTTCCTAAAACAGCTAAGCACATTACATTACATTACTTTTGTCCAAAGTGACTTACAATAAGTGCAAACAATCATGAGGATACAACTCAGAACAGCATGAATCTTGCAAGTACATTACCTTCAAGCACTATAGTGCACAGCCAACATACTCAAACGGAGTAAAAAATGCATTAGTTGGGGACTATTTTCAGCCACTTATTGATACGTATTTATGCTTGTAAGTCTTTTCAACAGCAGGACAGCACATGTGGAATTGATTCAAAATGGATAGCTGTGCCCATGTCCATTGTACTGAATGAGCATGTTAGTGCAATGGTGTTGCTCATTTATGTGTTTTTAATAGTTTTTGGACAACAATAGAGGTCTATGGCCCAGATGAGAATGCTGTATCAGGCTTTGGCTGCAAAGGCAACAATCTTGTTAGCAGCATCAAATCATTGTTCATTTTGGTCTTTTCATGGGATTTGTTGACAATGAGAAGACATAAAATATTGACATATGAATAATAAAAGAAAATGAACTGTGAATAACAAGTTTTCTTTGTGCACAATTCTTTTTTGACTGAAACTCTCATGAAGGCCAGACAGTGATATTTTGGCCATGGGAAAGGAAGGTCTGATTAAGCCACCGCTCTTTCCTCTCTTGGCACAGAATCACTGAGTGGAGCTGTGACCTCATCCCATCCTGCCGCACAGGAAAGGTGGATCAGATAGCCGAGGCCGACACCTGCATGGACACAGGGTCGTATGTATGGTCGAGGGAGAAAGAGACAGAGTCAAGTGACAAAAATAAGAAAGTTAATGTATGTGCAGTACTGTAGATATTAACTTGTGTGTGTCAGGAAAAGGAATGAATCCAGAGAGATGAAGTGATAACAATTGAATGAAATAAGACATGGTGGAAAGAGACACATTAAGCCATTTTTGGGATAGCGCTGCCAGGATATACAGAGCTAGGATATTGGGTTGCTTGCCAGTTAAAGACATCTTTTCCAAAGGATTTTGCAGAAAGGAACAATACTTGTCATGTTACATTTTTCACTTTTTCGCTTTTTTTTTTGAAGTGATGAAATTTTAAAATGAGTTTCAGTCCACTGCACATGCAAACATGCCAATTTGGCTAATTTCTTCTTTGATTCACATCACAGTCTTGCGGTCAACTGTGTGTTTGCATTGGAGCAAGAGAGAAACCCAGCCAACAAGCCCGATCATGCAGCCAATAAAGACAGGCCCCACCATTACCTCCTAACGATGCATTTCCAATTGACCTCACAACTTCTAGTTGTTAGCTAACCACCATGTCACACTTATTTCTATGTTGTGTTCACAGTGACCATACAGTCCAAGATAATTAAAATCTATATAGAACACTAGATGATGCTCGCAAGGCCAGATTCATTCAGATTCAAGTCATTTCTAAAGGGTCTCTGGGAATTTACAGCTCTGTGACCGCTGGTTTAATCAGTTCCGTTATGAATGCATGGGGTTGGAATAAATGCAAGACTTATCTATTTGACAGCCTCTAAATCTGGGAGGTGAGCTAAAGATTGGAAATGTGGACCGGAGTTATCATGGTCGGGCTGTGGATTTTGAGGTTAGAGGGAGGAACTGACAAACAGGATAGACACAGGAGCCAAAGAAATCCTTTGACAGTATTCCATGTTAATGATATATGTCCGTATGTGTACATGGGAGTATATTTGTGTGTGATACGCGTGTGTATTTGAAGGAGAGGCAGGGAGACATTTCCCATCTATGAATGTGTGCGGCAACGATATAAATCTTTCGCTGGTCTCCTCCATCGTGGGGAGCCCCACCAAAAGTGTCACTCCTCAGCCATCTGCTATTGGTTAAAGCTGTGTAATTGCAACTCTGTGGCAAATGTTCACACAACAAAATCGATGCCAAATAAATTCACTCGCACACACACATGCTTAGACAGCCCAGTTGCACACATGCAAACACACAAGGACAAATGCAGACTCTAGAAGGACATATGTGACATTAGAAAGAGGAGCATTTAGCTCTGGAGGGATCCCGACTGCTTGTTTGACAAGGAAAACTTTTATTTATGTATTCATTCTGGTGGCAGAGTATATGAGAGACAAAGAAAAACTATAGTTGGTGTGTTCATGTTCGAATTGATTGATAAGTGTCTTTAAAAAAATGTACTTACTATTTCCAAACTAATCAGGACCTTTAAGATATCAGATGGTTCGAGCTAACCAGGCCTTTTAACATGCAGCGAAGAACTTCCAAAAAAGATGTATACACTGTCCTCATAACTCACAGCGAACAGGGGCAAAGGCACAATCAACTGGTGGATCATTTTCTATCTCGACTATAAATCGCATCTTTCATGTTAACCCTTTGGTATGTTTTCTTAGAAATGCAAGAGTATCATGAGGCCCAGGGTTCAGTCAGGAGGTGAGAACCAAAGGGTGAGAATAGGAGTTGGGTTACACATTTTATCCACTGGTAATCTTATCTAACACATGCTATCATCTTAAAAAAAATAAAGTTAAACTTGTTGCGATAACAACAAAGGGCAGGAATATAATGAATAAGATGTTTAACATTGTTGAGGATTATGTAGTTGGCCTATTAGGGAGGGAAAAAAAACATCAATAATAGCGTGTATAAAATTGTACAGACAGTAGATTGTTAAAGGAGGAAAAAGTGAAGATGTCAAAATAAAGCACACAAACAAACGTTACTCAGATGGCTGTTCTCCTCCCCAACTGTCAATGAGTGATTCCACAGTTGCCCAATTTATGACAAAGCCCGAGCATATTTTGTACACAGTAAAGGAAGGAATTTCAACTCTGGTGAAGTACTATACAGGGACAAAAAGGCACTCAATTACAGGAAGAGCATTACTGTGTGTTGACCCATTTAATTTTGGGGTACCGTACGTGTAACTGCACTTCAAACTGCTTCCTCTTGCTTGTTGCTCCTCTGGGATTTGGTTTTATACTTCATTTTAAGAGGTACCACATGACACTAATACTGCCATGAATGATGGTTCAGTCCCCAAGTGACCACTGTCACGATATGAGGAAGCAGGGATATTATGTTTGTTTGTCTTTCATAGTTCATTGCTTTCTGCATTCACTACTAACCAAACAGTCTTTGATGTGAAATGGGTCTCCTGCAGAGTAAAATGAACCTGTGTCCATGCAGTCTGCTCATAATGTCATGGTCAATGTGGGTAAATGTAGACACTTACTGGTGAAAGTGTAAATGCACCATTTCCCTCCACTGACTGCAACATACACACACATCAGGCATGAGCTCTCTGAAAGCAAGAGGGGATGGATTGATTGCTGTCCTTGGCCAACGCCTCCAACACTCCACCCACTGACCCCCACCCCCCCTCCCATGTTCACACCTCCCACCTTCACACCATCTCTCCCTCCTCCACATCGCCTGCCTCCACCGCTCTGCTTCAGCGATGCAGGTGGAGACTTGACCTAAAATCTGGGGTGATAAATGACTCCCATCTTGCTGATGCTAGGAGTCCAAATGTGTGTGTGCGTGTATGTGTGTGTGTGTGTGTGTGTGTCTGAACCTCAGCCCAGCCTGCTCTGCTGCTTCCTCTCTCAGATTATAGCCGTAAGCTTTTACATCCACATATCTAAAACCTTATTAAAATTGAATAGCTTGAAACCAAATTTAATAATAAGGCTACTTAAAATCACTCTAATATGTCTGTATTTAATTAAAAGTTTTATATATATATATATATATATATATATATATATACAGTATTAAATCCCATCTGAAAAAGAGTTATGTGGCCTGTGTTGTAAAATGTGCAGTTGACAAACTTTTTTGAAAAAATACACACACAAAAAGAAGGCTGTTATTCATCTTACACGATTATGTATACTTCTATCGATTTTTATGAAACATTATACCACAGCTTTGTTTTTAATAGTTGCCATATACTTAAAACGGAAATCGGAATGTTAAGTATGTACAGATCTGGACAAAAATTCAAAAATTACACAAAAGAAAAGGAAAAAAAGTCTAAGTATTATTATAAGCCACATCCAAAATATATCATTATAATCATTATTCATATGATGATTAAGTAAATATAAAATCATAAGATAAAATACAAAAACACCTGAAATGTTCATATAGGGACCTACTGTGAAATGTAAGTGGTGTCCTTCTAAATCATACCATAATGTTGAGTCTAATAAGAAGGAGAATAGAAATGATGCTATTAATGACTCATTTCCATACATAATGTGGCATGCTGAGCTAAACTCCTCTTTTGATGGTGCTGGTGCGCTCCTTTGTCTCAAAGACTACTTCCACTGCAAGGAGCTGGGGGGCACCAAAGTCTGCTCTGCAATCTCCTCTATCCGCTGACTCCCCACTGTATTCCACAGCCTCCCTCTCATCTGTCCCCCCTTTTGTGTAGCTACCCGAATAAATTAGCAACCCAAGTCGGTAAAGGGAGGAGGAGAGTAGGGGGGCTGGGCCTTGTGGCGGAGGAGTCGGCTTTCAGTCGGTGAGGTGCACGGTGCCCTAAAGCGGCTCTGTCTCAGCACATACACACACACACACACACTCACACACTCACACAGTGTTTGAGTGACTGGATGCTGAGAGAGAGAAAAAGAGGAGAGAAACGTTTAAGATCAGCGAGAGAGCCGGCAGAGCACTGCAGCGCCACAGACGGCTCCTTTCTTCTGCAGACAGCAAAGGAACCGTAGAGCTTCCCAGCTGATCCGAACGCGCTCACCTGACACGGGAACCGAGACGCAAAAAAGACCCTTCACTGGAGGAGTAACACAACCCACCGGTCTACCGGATTAGAAAATATGTGGAATTAGCTCAACTGTCATTTTTGTGGATATTATGTAAAAAAAAAAAGAAAAAAAAAAAAGAAAAAGGAAAAAAAAAAAAAAAAAAGAAGCCCAGTCCAGCTGGCCAGCGCGGCTCTATTCAAGATTTTGTCCTGGTGGATTGTGTGTCGAGAGGAGGAATTGGAAACACGTTTGCATACTAATCAGTTTTGCAGGGGATATCAAGAGCGCACATCCAGAGCTGCGGAGTGGGTCAGATGAATGTAAGTGACAGCTCCTTTATTCTCGTTCTCTGTTCACTGATGAATCTGATCAATAAGATTTAAAGATGTAAAAATGAGCTCTTGTTGGGTGGGAGCTTCTGGTTCTCCATATAGATAGGATATAGATAGGTGCACCCTGCATCTGCACCTTGCATGCATAAGCTGGTAGCTGATCCGGCTACTGAGATGTGGGGAAACCATACTAGAGGGACTACAATAGTATTATACAAGATCAATGGAGCGTGATGATGCAGCATCGCCTCTTATTGATTATTGATCCCCATTCACAGACAAACCAGCTAAACAGCCAGGTTAAAAAAAAAGACAAAATAGTGGAGCCCCTTTTTTAAATATGTGCTAAACATGAAAGGGAGGTTAGTCTAGCAGACCAGCATATACTGTAGGCTTCTTCTTGTGTCTTATGGAATTATTTGGTGATAGTAAGTCAGTGGTTTCCTCCCCAGGGTTTCCAATTTCGAGTGAAATTTGTTTTGGAGGTTGGACAGAATAACGTGAAGGGATAGACCACGAATTGCAAAGTGGGCCAACCTACTTTGGACTATTTCCTGGGGAGACTAACTGATGTGACAGTGTGATTTAAGAATACTGTGAGGCATCACTGGTGGAGAAAATTTGAAGTACTGCTATGTGCCTTTGAGCAACGCACTTAGACCATTCGCTACGACAGGCCGTGCTCGGCTGATGGTGTCGGTTTCTTTTCTGTATGATTATGAAAACAGAACCAAAAATCGCAGCGGGACTATCTCAGTAGACAATAAAGACTGTATAATATGTTAAACATACAAAAACAAGAAGTCCAAGAGGATTTTAGGTAGTTTTAATATCCAGCAAATGCATTCTGACACAGTTGTATTTTCTTTTTTTAAATGAAGTGTATTTATAGCAACCAGTTCTGTATATATGTTTACATGGCCAAAAGCTAAAAATGGGAACCCAGGGGCATATTTAAGTACCTAACCACAATAGTTATTCCAGTCCTATCTGGTGTCTGCTGGCATCCCCAGCTCCTGGTTTTCTGCTGTAAGGAGGGACACAGACCTTTGCATTATTACACTATCCACTTACATGGTCTCATGTGCTCTACCAGCTCTGCAGCATACTCAGCCTCTGGTCTGCATACAACCAGTGAAAGTTTGGTTTCTTGCAGAGTGATGAGGCGTGCAGCAAGACATTTTCTAATAGGAACCATATGGATATCTGTTGGTGCGGCTGTAACCAAGTACAGCTTATGTTTGTACAAACAACTTCTAATTACTCACATCAGCTGCTTAGAGGAACTCTTTTACAGAAGTAGGATTGTGAAAAGCTTTGGATAGGCTACTTTTCACAATTGTGGTAATTACGACATTTCTGGAGTTTATTTTTGTCTTGATTTGATTCTTACACATAATGTAGATTTTTAGAGGCTATAATTATGAAAACGAGGAATTCCAAGTTTGAGGTTAAACCACCATTTAATGGTGGTACTGGTATGGCAGCTGAGGTTTCCACCTTGACCCCTGACCTCCCTGTGAAACATGTATTTATTCATCCTCATTTAATAATCAAGAGGAGCTATGATTAGTCGTGTTACGTACAATACTACCTGAGTTTCTAACACTGTCTATAACAAGTGTGTCGAGGCAGAGAGGTCTATTCATTCACTTCAGTGTCAAGTCCTTTTGTAGTGCTTATCAACAAAGTAAACAGTCAGCTGTTTACCTTGCACTTTATGTGATTCAGTGCAGCTGAATGGATGAGCGGTCAGAGTATTCTCATCAGGTTCTAAAAATGTTTTCTTCCTAGACTTTATATTACAATTTTTTGGGGTAGATGACTGAATAGTCCCCTCTACCCTCCAACCCCCATTCCCTTCATTGTACAATATATTGGATTATTTGAGGTGCATGTTGGCAGCAATGTGGCATACAACTTGGCTTGGTTTTTGCATCTTATTCTACTACTTGTATTTTTAAAATGCTACATCTGAATCATGCCAATCATGTTAAATCTCTGTATTTAGCTTTAATCAAATTTGAATCAATTTCGATTTTTTTTTTTCCCAAGATGAAATATAATACCGCCACCTACAGTCTTTAAGGATCTTCTTTGTCTACTTTAATGGTATTTTGAGGATTTTAGGGGATGTCCAAGTCGAGGCTTTATTCTTCTGCAAATCTCAAGTAATCTCCAGAGTTTAAAGTAAACTCTGGAGATATACAGTGTAATCAAATTGTGCATTGACACCTGAATCCTGCTTGTACTGTACACACAGTTGTCGTCTTTGTGTCTCGCACAAAACCCACATAACAAGAAAATGTAGTCTTTTTCAGTCACATTTAGTTATGTGCATGAATTCATCCTGTAGCTCTTCTCACAAAGTCGAATGTCTGAATTGTTAATTAAGAATACAAAGACACCACACGTTCAATGTTGCAGAGCAAACTGTAGAGAGTGAAGGATTTGTTGTAATATCTGCTTCAGCTCATCAACTCATGGAGTGCTGCCAACAGAGAAAGAGAGTGAGGGGGAAAAAAAACAGAAAGCATCTTCCCACCCAAATGTTGCAGCTCAAACTAAAGTCTGTCTTATTGTATCCCAGAACTGTTTTTTCCTGGGTTTTGCCTTTTGCGCATAGGAAATCAGCGTCTCCGTACAAATATCGGAAAGTGACTCAGAACACTTCCTCTCCCTCTCTCACACATACACACATATAAGTGTACACACGACATGCACTCCTCCACAAGTCTGACCTTATCTCACTTGATTGCATTCCTAAATCCCCCGTACCCCGACCCAAACCTAACACCAAGTTGCTTTAAATGCTAAATTAGCACGTTAAAAACAAGGAGAGGTAAAATAACCATTTGTCCTCACACGTATATAAATACAACACACACTCGTCACAGTGTTTAATGGGTGGCAGATGACAGCCAACCAAACAACTAAAGATTGTTTTCCTTTTCCATGGCTTCACAAGTAGCTAGTGGAATTATTTACCCTCCATCTTTCACTTACTGCACGCTGCTGATGCCTGGGGTTTGTGTTGGTGTCTTTATTTACCTCTCAGACCACCGTCTGAGATGTAGCATAAACCAAAGACTCAATATTGAGGGGATTTCATGTCATTTCTGTTTTTAATCGGCATCATGTGAACTATAACCAGTGTTAATCTGCAATATTGCGTGATGGAGTAGCTTTGGTTTCCTGGAAAGCCAATTTTGTTTGCATCATCCATCCACAGGAGGACCAGGCAGTTATTAATAGCTTTAGTAGTAGAGTCAGAAAATAAGATTCCCATTGATAAGAAATCCCCTCTGCTGATTGCTCCACATTTCATTAACTTTACCCTCAGGGCCTGTTGGTTGCCATGGCTGCTACAATCACCAAGTCTGCCATCTTGCTGTGATTATAATCGTGAAATTTAATTACACCATTGTAAAATTTGAGCTGCGTGTGTGCTTACACGCAGAGCAAGTGGTTTCCAAAATCATATTGGAATTAAAATGCCGCCATATCAGGTTGGTTTCAATGACCTATGAAGCGGAGCTTTAAGTATATTAAAGCATTGGTAGGATTTCTTCAATAAGTATTACAAAACAAAAAACAAAGATAAAAGCATCAGGTTGTGATTTCATCATTTTATTTTGGCAGGCCGCAGCAGTTAACATCCTTGCTTGTTTCATGATTGCTGCTGCAACTGTGGAAGAAAAATGTTTGAATTATGAGATACAAGTTCAGACTTTGCAATGTGTTATCAAAGAAATGTGTTTATAATAAATAAACTGAATAAATCAAACCCTGATATCTAATCACCCTGAGTCATACCTCATGTTTTAGCTCCGACTGAAGCTTATTTTCTGAAAGTGTACTGTAGTCTCTCCCCTGTTGAAATACAGATGTTACCTTCAAGTAAGAAGACTCATCTATCTGCTGCTCTGGAGAAGATATTACTGTGTGACTGCCTCCACCAATCAAAGGAAATGACTGCACTCCCTTGTCAGATGCAGAGTGATTGACTACCTGGAGTTTTCAGATGGTGCAATTGTACTTTTGTTTGTTCTGAGGCCCAGTTCTGAAGTAACCGCCTTCATCGTTATTCATAGTCTTTGACCAGGCAGTAGGGAATGGATCCTGTTAGTATAATGATCAGGTCAGCTGAATAGAGAAGACTACAGACACTGAATACATATTAAAAATTAAATATCTTTACAGTGCAGTAGGTGCAGTCTGCGAGGCAATGGGGGGACTGCTTTTGGGACTAGTTTCACTTCCCTTCAAAAATGTCCAAGTTTCAAACGTTTTGACTTACTACTGTGTGATCTTCAAATTTGACAACAGACGTTGATCTAAACTGGCCAGTGTAACCAGACCACGTCTTTTAGAATCGGATCTGGGATAATGACTGCTGGAAATGGGTTGTCATATTCCTGGAGGAAGCTGCAGATGGAAGTCCTCCTAAAGCTTAGTGTTGTCTCGAGTTTCCCCATCCTGTGCTTCTCTGCCGTGAGTTGGACCTGTGTCATTGGCTCCCGAGTGCCAAAGTGTGGCTAGATCATTGCATCTCTGGGTTTCTCGTTGCTGCTGAGGATGGATAAAAGTGAGTTGGCTTCTGTGCATGCATGTATGCACGCTAGCAAGTGTGTGGCCTTTGGATATACTTGTGTAAATCTCATTTGGGGTGCAACTAATGACTATTTTCTTCAACAGTAAATCGCTCAGTTATTTTGTTGACTAATAGATTAACTGCTTAGTCTATCAAATGTCAAAAAGCAGCAGGTGTTTGGCATTTGTGCTTGACAAATGTCTTAATTGTTGCTGATTCATTTGCTCTCTATCCACTTATTGATGAAATGACTAACTGTTTCAACACTGTATCCTAGTGTGTTCCTTAAGATGCCAGCTGAGACATTTCTGCTCGGATCTCTTTATCGATTCTTCCCCATTGAGGGGACTACTGGTGCAGGCATGTGTGTGCAGTATATGTACACGTGTTTCTGAATGAAGTGATGTATTAATTTCATTAGTCACATGGAGAGATAAATGTGGGAATGGCTCTGAGTAAGGATGAATGAAATGTGGTAACCGCTGCCCTTCTGGGTGCATGATGGATGAGACGTCTAAGCTCTGAGGCAAGCAGAGAGAGGAAGAGAGAGTCTGTCGGTGTAGAGTCTCATGTGTTTTTAATGAAGTAAGTGAGATGATCTGGGCTTCTGGTAACTTCAAACACTCGCAGCGAGCTGAGCGCTGCATGTAGGCCACCGCGGCTCAGGTACTACAACGTGTTATGCAAGTTAAGGGATTCAGAGGCTGGATGTGTGTGGGAGGTGTGAGACAAAAGGAGGGAAAAGAGAAAAGTTGGCGATAGAGAAAAGTTTTTTGTTTCTTGATAACTTAGAGATTGAAAGCGGTGGCCTTTAGGAAGATCAAAAAATGTTATTCTGTGTTGTTTGCCATTGATATTTCTGTCAGAGAGTCAAAGCGCTATTGATCTGTCCTGAAGTTAATTGCTCATTTTTAGCCTCAAATCCATCTATCACATCTCTGTTTTTTTTTATCTTGATTTGAATTATTATTAACTGATGAGTATTGATGTCTGTTTAACTCTGTAGAACAAATTAAAACAAAGACAGACAAACTTAATTCCCAGGCTTACCACACAAACTATAATGGAGTAACATGATACAAAGGCATTCCCTTAGAGAACAGCTGCCGGCGCGCCACTAACCCGATGGTTGATGGAGAATTTAATAACTAATAAGCTAAGTTGCTGTCCCATATTCTGAGCTAGAGATGAATATAGATTTTTAATAGTTTTCCAGTCAAATTTGTCAACCGAAGAAGAACCAACGTCTTCCAGTAAAATTAAACCCATGGCATTTCTCTTCGGAAGATACTGACCTCTTTCCACCCTAACATTAATTTGCTCTGTTAGCTGGCAAACTCTTCAACACAACATTTTATCACTTTGATTAATGTTTATGTGTTTTCTGCTGAAATAACATGCCCTGAGACGACTTTCTGTCTGGTTTGCTAGTAGGCCATGCCACTGATTATTTCATTTGGTGGAATGTGGAAAAAGATTAACGTGTGTGCTTGCCCGTGTGTGTGCGTGTGTGTGTGTGTGTGTTAAAGTTACAAGATGGATCTTCGGTTTCCCTTCTCTTGATCCTGTTTTGGCTACAGCTGAGTCGAACTTCCATCTGTTGTCTTTTAACTTATCCTCTGTTCGTTCATTAACAAATGCTGTGATTCTTCCGATGTAGTACTGTATGTGTGTATGTTCATGTATTCATCACATTGTTCATATCGCCACAAGTGGGGACTCACTTCCCATATGTCCCCACAGCAGTCCCCGCAAGGTTAAACACTCATTTTAGAGTTTTAGGTTTTGAATTATGACTGAGTTAAGGTTAGGTTATAGGTATAGACCATTTAAGGTTAGGATAACCCCTACAGGGAATTATAGTAAGAAAATACACTGTCTGTGTTATAAGTGTGTGTGTTCTACTCAATCATGCACAGAAATCAAACAAGTAATTTAGTAAATATTGCAATCAAAATGTAAATGAACTGTAATGATTGTAATGCATACGCACCACAACACATACTCACAAATGCACACTGTCTAATGATACTAAAGTCTTTTGCGTATTTCCTGATGTTTAATTACTTCCAGTCAGTTTTCTGCTTTTTACTACAGGGGACTGAATTGATGTTCTCCTCTCAGGTAGAACTCTTAAAATGTAAATCATGAATATAGTTTGTTTTAGCCACTATAAGGGTATTTATCTCAGTTTCAGCAGTGAGGTAATAATGTTTGACAGGGTCATGGACTTGGTTCGGCTCGACAACTTGCCCTTGTGGGATATTAAACATGCTCTGATGGGGAGGGGCGATGAGTGATGGTGGATGGCAGCTGCTGCTTCACCTTCAGGGATATCTTGCCTCACCAATCTCTTTTTTTTTTTTTTTTTTGTTGCTCTGCTGACAATGTACTCTTTGTTTAGTATTATTTTCTTGTCATTCTTGTCCTATTCTTTTAATTCCCACCCACTTTCTCCATTTTTCTCTCTTTTAAAGCGGTCCCACACAGACTCGCACACTCAACCGAGAAACAAAGCTCACTGCATATTCACTTGGCGTTGTGGCCTTGAAGGTTATGGGTTAGTGAATCACCTCCGACTGTGTTTTCACTTGCTGCATGGTTTCACTGACGGTCCAGAGGGTACATTATTTATGTGGGTGCGTGTGAGTCAGCATGCATGTGTGTGTGTGTGTGTGTGATTCAGCACTCACTCAGACTATGGTTAAGTTCTTTATGTTTCTGTCTCTGACACCGTGGCAAGGTTTTTTTTTCAGGAAACCTCATTCAGGATCAAACTTTTCTTCTGCAACTCTAGTTCCACTTCTACCTCTGCTCCTTCCATCTCTGACTGTGTCGTTCTCTTCTCCCTCTTGCCTGTTGGGCAATAAAATCTAGGACGTTTTATCACAGGGGACATGGTGCAGTTTGTAAGCGTGTGTGACTGTATTCCAGCTTAACATCCTCTGTGTGGGTAAATAAACAAATCTGAGTCATCACACCAGCTTTGAATTGACATGCTGCTGCTGCTGCAGAGTTTCGGAGTCTTATGCAGTTATTCTTCCCAAACTAGTATCCCCATGGAGTTGAGTAATGTTACACATTACAGTGTAGCAAGCCAATCTTAAAGGTTTTTTTTCCGCAGCATAGTGAATTGAGACTGATTTGATAACTTCAAACAGTCACGACTTATAGTCGTGCTACTCTACAGAATAAATTAGTCCAATATAGCTCTATACTTAGATAAGTTAAGTTGCACAATGGCTGCGAAGTTGATGATGGTTTTCTTGCTGGCTAAGAAAGGGATGCAACATATCAAACTCCAGATCCCAACATGATGACACATAACATTCAACCAGAGCTGTTTTTTTTATGGCTAAGAATAAAACAAAACTTAAACAACAAGTCAGCACTTTTTATAGCTAATTTTCACAGCATCATTTCCACATCCAAATGAGAGTATGGAGCCAAAACAAAGAGAAAATATCTCACTCTCCAATTACCTTTTGGATTAGAACAAAACGTTTTCACATGCAAGCAACAGTCACTTCCTTAATCAGAGAATAAAACTTGGGTCTTCTAGTTTATACTTTTCTATCCTGCTATTTAGACTAGAACAAAAACTGCAATATGAAAACAAAGTGTGCAGTCTCAGTAGGCTCCTGGCACAGAGGCTCGCTCTCACTGTGAACAGACTCTCTGCGATGACGTGCTCCCTCTCACTTACCCTCTGCAGCCTCACTGATGTCACTGACATAGACATTTATGTAGGAAATAAGTCATAAAATAAAACTCTAGAGCAAAATTTCATGGACGGAATTAAAACAAAGGCTTTCACAGAGTTGAGGTAAACTGGGAAACAATGTTCCAGCTTGGTTCCCTGGTTCTAGAGTTTGTAATCTCTGATATCATTTTGAATTGGATAAGATATTAAATGATAGAAGTGATGTTCGGATTTGAAAAACAATGTATCATACGACACGTGGTGATACAGAAGACTGGATACAATGTGAACCTCAGATCAGTTTTACTGACTCCTCTTTCACATTCACTTTTACAGTATGTGAAACAACCAATTCATCTCCAGCTCAGAGTAACCAAGGAACTCACTTCATCATAATTAATTAAAAAATATTTACTTAGACTCTACCAATCTCCACAAACAAGATACATAGGTTGGGTTTCACAGGTTGTGAGAGCTTTTACGGCTGCAGGATTCTCCTGGGTGAGGTAACCCAATTGTATGACACAGTCATGAACTCTCTTGGCACATAGTAGTATTAATATTGAATTATTGATTGAGCTTTGGTGCAGCACGTGCATATATATTTCAGTATGTGTGTAACTGTCCAGACAGTGGACGTCTGGCTGTGGCTTGGTGCTAGGATAGTTTAAGATTGCGTTTTGATTGAGTCAGCTATGGAAATAAATTGAAACTGATATCCACCTTTTATTGTAGTCTGGGATGGAGGAAAAAGTAAAAGTGGAAATGAGGAAACATAGTTATATGTGCATAGAATGGGATACAAACACACCACACACACCACACACACACACACACACACACACACACACACACCACACACACACACACACACACACACACACACAGACACACACACACAGAATACACATACATATGCTCACGGTGCTGGTGACAGCTGGGGTTTGAAAACGGGACGTCTATATCCAGAGATCCGGGGAAAGGCGACTCAAGGGGAGACAGGGGTCATAGTTGTCGTCCCACTAAACACACGCACAACCCAAACGACATGAAAACTGAGATGCTAAGCATTCCTCCATCCTCTACCCCCCACCAGACTCTCAGCCCTCCCTCCTTTCCTCTCACAAAGCCTGTTTCACCACAACCTGGCCTAACCTTTTAGTCTCAGTCATTTATGTGGCTTGAGCCACCCTGTAACTGTACACTTGCTAAGAACTGTCATAAAACATTTTTTTTTTACACTTTCAAAAGGCACCAAAACTACAACAATTGTGTATCTTAACACTACATAGAGCACACATATCACATTGCTTGCAAGAAAGCTGGAGCCGTTTCTCTCTAAATCTGACTTTTGCTTTTGGATTTTTGCTGTTTTGAATATGTGAAAGAAATGTTGTATCCAGTGTCTGTCTTTATGGCAGACATAAGAATTTAACTTCTGTATTTTATTTTGATAAACTTTGCCTTTAGTCTTTCCCTTGTCTGACTTTACTGTCAATCACAGGACCTAGCCAATGTTTGTTCTGGGTTACACAGAAGCAGTTGCATGGCTAAACGAGTAGCTGCCAACTATCTACAGCCAATGCCAGACCTCTAAACCGCTGAAGAACTAGCTGAATGCAATCCTGTGCTGTTCCATCAAAGCACAAGAAACATGTTTGAGATAGAGGCGGTATGGAGTGGCCATTTTTTCCTTGGAACTTTGGGACTTTTGGTCCTGTTTAGCTTGGCCCACTGGTAGCTATGGCGTGCCCTACTAGATCTGTTGAATCCATTAGAGGCGACGGACGGAGGGAAGGAGGAGGGAAGGACATGGGAGGGATAAGGAGATAGAGAGGCTTGCTTAGAATTGGCACTGCATGAGGAAAAGCTATTCTTCACAACTGAGATACAACAATGTGAACACACTCACACACATCCTCATACACATACTGTACTGCTTTAGATGTTCACGTCCTATAGAAAACACTATGGTTTTCTATTATACGGTAACAGCACTTAAGAGTGGAAGCCCATGCATTTGAGGCTTTGAGGCTTGCGCACAGCAGAGGCAGATTATGGGGGTGCAATGCCAGATATAATGCGGCTGAGACTGCATGGAGCCCTCCGGGTCCGACCTGCCTGTCAATGTGGTCGCACATAGATGATGTCACTGCTTGCTTTCACATGTGTTGTGCAGGCGTACAAAGTCACGGACGTATAAGACCCATGCAACCAGACAGACAGGTTGAAACTCCTTGATGTATTTTACTTATTTTATGTAAATTCTTTCACTTTCAAGATGAAATTGTAGATACCTGAATTCATTTAAACTAAAACGTATTATTTTATACTGTGTATATAGTATATATACGGTATAATTTATCATAATTAGCAGAATGTTCTAAAGAGACTGGAGCCACTAGAGGGAGTGAATCAGGTGGCTGTCTTTTCAACTGGCCTTCTCTTTTGCCAGTATCCTTTCACCATGAGTTATATTTTAGCCCTTGCTCACTCCATTCATCTTCAGTCTGTGTTTTCCAGTGTAAACACAAGAGTATTACAGCACACGTCAAAAGGGAGATGATGTCATGCAGCGACTGCTCATTGACAGTGACAGATTGCAGCCGTGCGATCTGTTCATCAATATAACCTTTCACTGACACTCAACTGAAGCAATGAGAGAGCGAAGACGTAAAAAGACACACAAACGCACACTTTATAATACACCCTTTCAGCTCAGCGGTCCCTAAAGACAATAAGGCAGTCAAGCCAAAGCAAACTGTAATTACTCCTCAAAATTTAACTTGTTCTATTGTGTCCTAAATCCACTTTTTCCATCTTTCTTGTTCTTTTTTTATCCTCCCTGGCGTTTTTCAATGGCTGCATTATGGTGCTGTAGGGTACTGTGGGTTCATTTCATGACAGCGGGGTCTCAAAAGGCTCTGACTCTGAGTTTCCTTTCCCGCAGTAGAAAGGTTTCTTTTCATCATCACGCCCCTAATAGTCTCTGTGAGACATTTCCTTTTTCAACTTCTCTATTTTTATTTTTTTTTTATCTTTTCCTCCTGCGCTTATTCGAGACAGACGGTCCCAAACACAAACACACCCAACTACTTTGACACACTGCAAACAAAACAAAAGAAAAGCCTGTATGCATGTTCAGTCTCAGCTTAGCTTCCCTCTTTGCGTAGGAGTGCAGCAACTGTCCAGAGCAGCCGTCTGGACCAGATGTAGAGGTCAGAGACTGTACCATAGGGGCCAGTATCAATGTCCCCCTCTCTGTCCCAGTGGAGCTATAGACCTTATTAATCTCTCCTCCTTGGAGTCCTCATAAACTACCGCAAAAGGTCGGGGTCAGAGAAAAGGATTGGTGAGATGGATTCATGAGATATAAAATAATGTTCTTTTATTTGCTTTATATGTTGCACACACTCTAAATAGTATTTCAGGAGCCTTGTAAATCAAAAATGAAAAAAAAAAAAGTAGTATTCGCTCAATAGCATCAATACATGTGATCTGAATAATGATTTGTGTTACTCATGCAGAAGGAAAAATTGTTCTACGAAAAAAGTGTTTTTCGGACTACAGCCTTGAGAAGAAACGGCAAAGAAACTAATTATAATAAGCTCAAAGATGAGCAGATATTTCAGCATTTCTATGAGTGTCACCATGATCGTGATGGATAGAGTGAAGCTTCTCCTACAACTGAGTGTAACCCCTCTCTGATGAGCTATTGTCCATTAGAAAGAAACTTCTTTTGATCCTCTTGATGTATGTGGAGGAGCAGTCAGCCTTTCCATCAGCTTGCAAGAATGCAGTCTATGGATTTTTTTGGTGTGTGTTAGTGTGAATGCTTCAATTCAACGTATGTGCAGTCAGATATTGTAGCCGGCAGCAGGCTGGCTTTCTCTCTAGAGGTGGAAGACATTCCTTAAGTTAACTGTCCAGACTATACATGCACTAGGGGAGTGATTGTCTGGGTGACTGTGGCTGTCCAGCAAAGGCCAGCAACCTCCATAGATAACTAACCTCTTGTCTGCTACTGGCCCTTTGCCTGCATCACACGTTAATAGTTTTAATGATTTGTACCAATCATTAGCCAATAGAGGCAGGACTGATTCACATACCGGAGAGTTTAGATGTTTAATGTAGAGGATTGTTAAAGCAGCATCCCTCTGGTCTCCAAGTGTGATGAATGAGTTATGTTAGTGCTGGCTGGTCCTCCTCATTGCAGGATGTTTTCAGGAGCTATACGCTCAATAAATCTTCCTTTGTAAATATGAAACGAACATGCATAAACAATTGGTCTCATTTTGAACATAATCTAAATATTTGTAGACCTCATCACGGGCTAAAATGAGCATGTATCTCGTGAGAGTTAGGAGCGGCCATACAGGTTACATTTGTGTTTCCAGAATTTTATGGCAGTGTGCAAAAGTATGCGTGTCAAACCTGGGTCAAAAACCATTTGCAAATAATTATTGGTGTTTGTTTTAACTTGCTGGAAGTACCAGATGGTGGGTTATCTGCAGGATAAGTTGCACAGTGTCAGGTGAGTTTTAGATGGCCTTTTAAACTCTTCTGAATGCCTTTCTTGCAGTCAATATACCAACTGATGAGGCAAATACACACTTCTGGCACACCAGGAACATAACAGTTTTTTGCAAAAGGTGTTTGACCCTAGATTGATGCATGCCTTTGTGGATACTTACAGTATGTGTATCTGTTCATGATTAGGTCCTGCCTATGACTGATAAGATTGATGTAGCATTAGCATGAGGAGGATATTATCTTTATGGATTTGTGCATGATTTAGAGTTTAGGGAACATCGAGGCTAAGCTTACAGTCTTAAATGACTTCTTTTCCCCATAAAGACCCTGAAGCGGCTATAGACTTACTTTCCCATGCATTCCACGTGTTTGTAAGTATGTGTGTGAGTCTGTGTGTGCGTGTGTAAGAATGTGCCATCATGAAATAAAAATCTTAAAAAGGATCTTGGTGCCCATTTCAATGTCTTTAATGTGTTTTCCCTTAGGATTTCAGTGCGTGACCGCTCTGGACACTTCAAAATGTGTTATCCTTCAGATAAATATAGTTTATGATTCTGTCCTCGATGTGGTCCAAGCCAATGTGGATCCTGGACAGATTTGAACTTCCATTTTCATGGTCTTTCAAATATTCATGATCCAGCTGAAGAGTTTTTTCCAAACTGTTATTTATATTTATAAATCAATTTCATGGGGAAAAAAGTCTTTTAATATAGGTTCTGGATTGTAAAAGTGTTAGCACATTGTCATGCAAGGATTAAAGATGCATATTCCTCTTTGAAAAAAATAACTATTTGTTTTCATTTTGTGCTAAGGGAGCAAGATCATTTTCAATATGTTTTTAAATAGAGAATGAAAAATGCTTAAAGTGTTCACATTTACACATCATAAATACATCTTTACTTGTGGAACTACATGTTTTCTCTGGCTGATATTTTTCTCTTTCTCTCTTTTTCTTTCTCCCAGGTGTAGCAGAACCCAGCCATGCCGATAACAAGTAAAGGGTCAAGACGGAGGGTTCGGGTCAGCGGACCCTGTGTGTGTTCAAGTCTCTGGCGACGGAAGCCACTCTTTTATTTATGCATTTTCCTTGTTCTTGTTCAGTCTACAACTGTCCTTGGAGCACTGGAGCTCCAGCTGGATGAAGAGCAGCCGGCAGGGACGATTGTTGGTGATATCAGCGCTGGGTTACCGCCAGGTGAAACCGGAGGTCTGTACTTCATCTCGGACCATGAGAGCACAGGCGTTAGCAACGATCTCAACATCGACGAAACCACAGGCATCATTACCACTGCACGCCGTCTGGACCGTGAGCAGAAAGACCACTATAGCTTTATCGCCGTGACAATGACTGGAGTCACTATTGAAGTGTCTATCACCGTCAACGACATCAACGACCATGCACCTGTGTTCCCCAAAAAGAAAGCTGTTCTTAAGATCCCCGAGCACACGGCAGTTGGGACAAGGTTTTCCCTGGAGCCTGCGACAGATGCGGACAAGGACCAGCTGACCACCCAAGGTTACGCTATTCGAGAGGGCAACGTAGGCCAAGCGTTTAGACTGGAGACCAAGAGAGCTGCTAACAAGGCGCTATATCTTGACTTGGTAGTCAACGGTCTTATTGACAGGGAGAAACGCTCATTGTACACCCTGGTCCTGGAGGCATTTGATGGGGGCTCACCAAAAAGGATGGGATCCATGACCCTAGAAGTGACTGTGACCGACATCAACGATCACGCACCGGTCTTCAATCAGAGCAGATACCACGCTATTATCTCTGAAAGTCTCCCACAAGGCAGCAGCATCCTACAGGTTGGCTGTCTTCGATGTCTTTTCAGTGTAAATCCAGATGTTCCAGGGAAATTTTTATTTGAGTGACTTTGTTATCTTTTCAGGTATTTGCAACAGATGAGGATGAAGGCGATAATGGTCTGGTCCTTTATGAAATCAACCGACGTCAGAGTGACCCTGATCGCTCCTTTGTCATGGATATCAAGTCCGGGGTCATCACTTTGAATAGGCCCCTGGATTATGAACTGAAGAGGGTTCATGAACTGGTGGTCCAGGCCAGGGATAATGCCAGCCACCCTGAGGTAATTGCATTATGGTTATTCCTAACAGTGCATTAAGCAAAATGAACTATGCTTTTAATGATGACAGGTTATATATTGTTTTATATATTATGTATTCCTGAGGGGTCATTGTTGTCATTTCTGTACAATTTATTCCAACACTGACAAATTCCCTTTTATTTTGAAAAAAACAAAGCCCTAGTATTCCACTAAAATAATGTCCCACAAATTGAGCACTGACTAACATGAATAATGCACATTTTTTCAGGTGACCAATGCATTTGTGACCATTCATGTCCGTGACTACAATGATAACCAGCCCACCATGACCATCATCTTCCTCAGTGAGGACGGATCTCCAAGGATCTCTGAAGGGGCCCAACCAGGCCAGTACGTAGCTCGGATATCTGTCACAGACCCAGACTATGGAGAGTATGCTAATGTGAATGTGTCTCTTGAGGGGGGTGATGGGAAGTTTGCTCTCACAACCAAGGACAGCATCATCTACCTGATATATGTGGACCAGGTCCTGGACAGAGAGGAACGGGATTCGTATGACCTGAGGGTTATGGCCACAGACTCTGGCACGCCTCCCCTCAGGGCGGAGTCATCTTTTACCATTCAGGTGATTGATGTCAATGACAACCCCCCTCTGTTTGACCAGCAGGCCTACAGACAGACTATCCCTGAGGTTGTCTATCCTGGCTCTTTTGTTCTCCAAGTTACTGCCAGGGACAAGGACCAGGGCCCCAATGGGGATGTACGATATAGCCTCCTCAAGGGCAAAAACTCTCACTCTAATTGGTTTTCCATTGACCCGGTCACAGGGATCATTACCACAGCGACGGCTCTGGATTTCGAATCAGAGCCAGCACCTAGTGTGACCGTTATTGCGACGGATAGTGGCCGCCCGCCATTATCATCCACAGCAAAGGTGGACATTGTGCTACAGGATGTTAACGATAACACACCTGTGTTCTCCAGTAACTTCTACAATGCCTCCATCAAGGAGAATACCCCAGCTGGGACCTGTTTCTTAGAGGTAAGAGAAACACTGAAGAAGTTTTCTCATTCCTTTCCATCTTAATCTTCTTTTATCCAGCTTTCTTTCACTCTACTCTTCATTATTTTATAGACCTGCCGTATTTTATTCTCTTGGAGCTCAATCTTGCACCGTGTTGGCCACCACACTCTTGTCCTACTCATGAAACCAAAACTCAGTATTCACTGTCTCCCTTGTCCCCTCATCTCTTTATTCACTCTCTCTTTTCAGCCACAGACTTAAGCTCTGTCTGATTTCTCCTCTGGCAAAAGCCTGATTTGTACATCAATATAAATGAGTTTGGAAATCAAAGTCATGTCTGAAATGAGTCCTATTTCAGAATATGATGGTGCATCTTGGAAGCATGTGATTCATAAAAACTGGGCTATGAGAAGAGAAGCAAAGCCATTCAACATGTTATTTTTAGGGGTAAAAAGATTTATAAAGGTAGGAGAAAAAAGAAACAGAGAGAGAGAGGCAGGGAGGCAGACTTCACCTGCATTCCTGAATCTACTCTGCACTGTTATGTCCTCGCTCTCACCTCGTATGGTTGCCACGGTAACCAAGCCATCAGCATAGAGCGAGCCCTTGGTATCTCGCGGCAGCTCGGCTGTCTTGCTTTTATCTTAATTCCAGCAGCTCTTACATATAAGGAGGACTTCTCCTGAGAAATGAAAAAAGGATGACTGGCTGTTTGTCTTCCAGCAAGGTCTTAACTTGGTATCATGCACCATTTAGACCAACTGTTTTTACAGGTTGGTTTTACCCCTCTGCCGTGACGCAGATGAGAGGAAAAATCTTATTTCTCAACATTTTTAAGAAAGCCTGCTGCTCAAACTTAAAAGTGCCGTGGCTTTACTAAAAGGCTTTGGACCCCTAATCATACCAACCGAACTGGAATTAGATAAATACCGGAAGTTGAATTTCACATTCTTGCAGGTTCATTTACCATGTATTTGGAAAGGATGGCTGGCTGGTATTCTGTGGAAACTGCCATATGGGCCTGCTCCTTAGGGAGGACAGGAGATAAGGGAAGTAAGAAAATGTAATGAAGAGATTCATTTGAGATGCAAATGAATTAAAAAGCATAAAGAGAGGTGGATTGACCTGTGGAAGGATTGAGGAAAGACAAAAAGTGATGTGGATAAACACCGCCTTAGTGTGGTATAAATCTGTGGTGTCTTTACAATCACAGCCTGTCCATTGCTGAATTATTGAACCCTTTAATTTGCTCCTAATTAGGCTGCTATTTTGAATTATTATATCCCTCAACCAACTAAATGAACCCTCTGGATCTCTATTCCAGTTGTTGCAACAGTTATAGTCAACTGTTTTTCTAATCCTAGCCGGCAGTGTTTCTGGCAGTAGGTGCAGGCGTAATCCCATGCCAGACACTACGGGTGGTTTTGATGCCAGAGTGAGTGAATAAGGCTTGATTTGCTCATTCCGGCACGTTCCTTAAGGCTCGCTCGAACCGAGCCAAGATTCCCTGGACGAGAGTCTCCCCACAGGGGCTGCGATTTACAGGATAATGGTAGTTGGAGTAAACTTTTTTTCTGGGCCAATGGAATATGTGGCCACTCGGATAGGACACACACACGCAAATTATGTTCGGGCTGACATCATACCCTCATGGTTGTCGTTCCCGTTTTGTTCTGTATCCTTTTGTCTGCCAACCAACTGTCGAGATTGTGGAGAATTTGGTATTTTATTCTGTCAAGATAGTGACAAAGTAAAGAATTGGGTCTGCTAGTCCAGTAAGCCCAGTTTACATTTTTCTGTGATGTTATTTGGCAGCGGCAATCAGGTTGTGAGGTTTTGTCACGTTCCTAACAGAGTCGAGTCGAAGGCAGAATGTTCTCAGAATTGTACCAATATTTACAATAGATAACAATCGTTTTATTATACTCGCCTGGCTGGCTCGGTTTGAATTTTGGACACTTAGTAAAAATAGGGGAAAATCTGCAAATGTTTAATATCTAAACAAGGAAATATGTTATCAGTCGAAGTGTTTGAAGGAATGGGAAACATACACACATAATGTAAGGTTGTACTTTTTCTAATTTCTGCCAAAACTGGTCTCTGTTTGTCTTCATTATTTTCCCTGTTTGTGTTTCTTTATATTTTTCTCATAATGTCTCTTTTCATTTCTCTCAGTCTCCACTCACACATACACACACGTATACATGCAGCAATAGTTGTGGAACGTTTCTTATCAGTTGGGCTACTATAGTAATCTGTAATGTGCTGTAATGTTTATGTAACCACGACACAAAGGAGTTATTTATTTCTTGGTTTCCCTGCTTTCCTCTTCCCCCGCTTCCTTAAAGTATTTCCCAGGCAGCAGAGGTTATAGTGCTTCACTCTCTCTCTCTGTGTGTGTGTGTGTGTGTGTGTGTGTGTGTGTGTGCGTGTGTGTGTGTGTGTGTGCGTGCGTGCGTGTGTGTGTGTGTTTGCATGCACATCCATCTTATTCAGGTTCATATCCTGAGAAGGTAAGGGTCATGAGAACAGCGTGAATTGTGCCTGATGATGACAAGTGACAAGCATATTTTAGAGTGAAGCATTCCCATTGTTTAAAAACTCTTATTTGCATGCAAGATTTGCTGAAATCATCAGATCTGTGTGTGGCCTGTTTGATTGCCACTGAGTTGATCAGGTGTTTTTCTTGGATACAATCTGTGGTTTTCAGAGTCTAAGCGCATTTCCCTTCCTGTGTGGGTTGTACCTTGCAGAGTTTCTGTCAAATCCAATGACATGCTCACTTCCAGCATGACCTAACCGCTGGGAAGCCACTGTTGATCTCACAAGTAGGGACATGCATTGCCAAGCCTCAAATGCAGTACCAACAGACCAATAGATGAGCTACAAGCTAGAAGACACATTGATTAAAGAATAAAGAAAAGTAAAACCCTAACAAAATGAGGGAATGAAATAGTAGAGATAGCTGAGAACAAGACGGTCAAAACGGAAGCAAAAGTTTGCATGCGTGGGTGTCTATGTACGTACATGTGCATGCCTGTGTGCCATACATCTGGGTATGTGTACTTGTGTACACTATTGAAGCCAAGAGCTTACTTTCAGCAGGTGATGCATTTCCCCTGTGATGTCAGCATGTGGTTTCCTGGTCAAGCCTGTTAAACAGCACTCAATCATCTCAACACACACACAGATGTGCTCAACCGGCTAGAGATGAGTACAGATGTGCTCAACTGGGAGATGTACAAAACCGTAGAGAATGGCTTGCTGACATTACAGTACAACAGTATAATGGTACTGCACTGTCTGTTGAGTACATTTTGACATTGTGCTTTAAAAAGATAATAATTTTCATAATTGAAAAACAAATAACGTACGGAAAAGTAGAAACATGAGTACAATCTTGAAGCCATGCCTGGAGTCCCATAGTGGCTGTATATTTCTGTACGGCCCACATAGTCCAAAATGCTGGAGAGAATGAGAAACATGATTTTTCTATTCATATATTGTTGCTAGCACTGGGATACAATTGTGATGGTGGCACTAGCAGAAATGAGCCATTAAACTCAGAGAGATTATTACCAAAGGAACATGAATATGCCCCACAATAGATTATGATATAGCTGGCAAATAAAGTTGATATTTTGACCTGAGGCTTGTGCAAGACTGGTTCAGGAATATCGATAATGGAAACAACGCATCCTCTGGGAACCATAATTGTGCTCAGTAAATGTAATTACAATCTTCACATTACATTAGCGCTGCCCATATATAGACAGTGACTCTCCACAGCAAATTTTGCACCAAACCTCTGGTATAGGAGACATTTTAACCAATTTCATTCTCACCAGTCAAATGTGGTGATATTGTATCTTCCCCGGGACCACGTTTAGTTAGTTAGTCAGGTAAAGTAAGAAGAGAAAGTCATACAAGAACATGTGAGTATGGTGTGAAGGTGGCTGAAATAGAGCAAAAACACATAGGAAGGGAGACAGGTTTTCTTTTGACAGGTGGCGTTAGTCCTCCTGTACTTCCCGCAAAACAACTTAAATAAACACAGCACGTCTGCCTGTCAAAGCAATCAGCCCCTTTTGGTGTGAAATCCAAAGTGTGGGACCCCCAGGCTAAAGTCTACATGGCTCTATAAGGAAAGACTAATCCTATTTTAAAACATACATAAGTGCATGCACGCCGAGACTCACATGTGATAAACCAATAGAGCTTGCGACAATTGGTGACGCACTGAAAACAGGAAGGTGTTCCTCTTAAAGTTTGTAACACCGGACCAGAGCCAGTTGAAACCACAGCTTGCACACTCCCCTCCAGCCCAGACTCACAACACACGCGCTCTAGTTTTTATTGAGCTTGAAAATGCGGGGGAAAGATGAAATTTATAGTCCACTTGATGTCTTCCCTCAATGCTTGTTCTCAAACAGTGGCAGCTGTGCTTTAATAAGGCCCCGCTCTGTTGAAACTTTATCTTGTGTGTTTTAATTAATCTGTCAGTGTGTTTAATTTGCGAGGATCAATAGCTGAGTGAAGAAAGGCTGCAGGTTGGAGCGATCACTTGTCACCGCATGCCCCAGTCGCATCGAACAGGTGATCAGCCCTGACAAATGGTCGGGTTCGCACACAAACAGACATCAGCGAGATCGAAAATTTGGTGAATCGTTTCATGCTGTTAACAGCTGGCCCCTGTTCTGACACGCTTACTCTCTGTCTGGCTCGGTGTTTCTATCTCTTTCTCCCATTGACTCACAAATCTCTCAGCTGCCAGCGATCTTGACAGGATGTGTGTGACGAGGGATCAGGATGGTGCGTCTGCTATGCGAACTATTCTCATAACGTCCATCATCACTTACTGTGAATTCATCACCTGTTTGCTACTGGAAGCTCGGATGCCATGAACGAAATCCATCTTGGTTTTACGCTCATGCCCTAATACATCTACTTAATGAGGTGTGCTTAATTTGTCAACATTATGGCGGTAATGTCTTTCTTCAAAGAAAAACATGTCTTTCTTCAAAGAAATAAATTACATCTAAAGTCATAAGAGTGTTTTTCAGAACTATCAAGGTTACAATCCTTCTTGAGATTTTCATTCTACGAACCCCCATTTTTAAACATGCTAGTGGAATGGCTGTATAGATGGAAATTCCAGTCTGGTCCGTCAGCTAGATGCTTAGCTTCAGCATGTTAGCATTGTTTGCATGCTGGCATCAAAGTGCTATTGTTCCAAAGTACAGCCTCACAAAGCTGCCAACATGGCTGTAAACTTTTAATTATTTAGTGGAGTGTGCGTTTGTTTGGCTGCAAACAAATACATGAGTAGCTCTTCTGCTGCATTTCTGACCGAGTAGGTTCTCAAGACGTGTTTGCTGCCCCCATTTGTTAACACAAATATTAATTGGAAAGGAACTCAGAAATCCGTATAAGTAAAAGCACTTGCTGTTACCTCCAGTAACCACAGGTTTTGTAGAATCCACCAAGATGGAAACCGTATCGTCTTTATATGACATAAGTGCATATAAACCTTTAACACTTTATGTCATTTACATTTTTGGGGCGGAGGCACCAGTTCAGAGGACAGATTCTCTGCTGAGCTTGATCTCTCTTTTTCCTAGAATATTTTCAGTAGCAATCACAACGGTAAACTCTTAATCAGACAGATTTCTTTTTTTTTTTGCATGAGCATTTTTGAGCTCTTAGGTGGTTGTTGGATTCTGGCCCTTCGTTGGGTAAATCATTCTTTTTTTCTTCCTTTTCCCTCGCAGAAGCAGTAGTTTGGTTCCATATCACTAGCTGTTGGCATATGCTGTGTTTTAACCCTATCAGAGTGTTCATTCATGTGTGATCTGAATGGCCGATGCTCTGTGGAGAGGATGGCTTCACGCCTCATTAAGCCCAATACTCCGTACCATATGGCAGAGAGGGGTTTTCTTCTATCACTCTTTCTTTCTTTTCTGACTCTCACAGTCTCACTGGTTTCTATTCCATTTCTTCACCTCATCTGTTAGTGAGTATCTCAATTTCCATTCTTTCTTTTTTTCCCCTTAACTTTTTACCTCATGTCTCATGGCCATTTACCCGTATGGCTTCTGTACTGGTCTCAACTTTATCTTTTCCTCTGCTATTTTAAAGGAATAAATCTCCCATCAGTGAGTGAGACTATCAAGTATGGAAAGAATGTCTTTCTTTATCTTTCTCTGCATCAGTAGACCATTTATTAAGATAAGATGCCAATACTACATGAATAAATGTTCTATGTTCAGTTTTACTTCTCATTGGACTTTTACTTACTTTACTTTAATCAATTTACTGTTTAGTCTATAAAATGTCTGAACATTACAATTCCCCATAGCCCATAATAATATAGTCAAATTGCTTCTTTTGTCTGATCCAAACTCAATTTATAAATCATCAAATGAAATCATTTATGAAATGAATATAATAATGTAAACACTGTTGCCTGTTCTGGGCTCAAATATACAAGATGACGCTTGAGTTCCCGAATATCAAAAAATGATTTCACACAAATGGAAAAAGGTGTATAGAAAAGGAATGTGTGAATTGAAAAGTCTTTAGCAGCGAGTTTCTTTCCACTGTCTGAAACTGACAAGGTGGAACACAGTCGACATACTCAAGCTCCCCTAGTCTGTGGAACACACAGATATCAAACAGCTGCAGGCACAAAATCCTCCATACACAACACAGACAAATGTGTTGCCATTCACACTCACACACACACACACACACATACACACACACATGCACATCTATCTGTCTCTTCTTCCCACCCTATCTCTCTGTTCCAGCTCCCCTGGGCTGCTTTTGCATTGTGTTTCTTTTCAAACTTATCTGCCGTCCAGACGTCTTCTCTATCTCCGTCTGGGCCTCCATTTTGTCACTCTCTCATCTCTTGTTGCTTCTCACTCCTACACTGGAGTTTGAGAGTGAAAGGAACACACACGCACACGCACACACACACACACAGAGAGAGCGGCAGGTGATCCTGAGGCTCTCAACAGTTCATTTGGTCACACTAATCTAATTTCATGACACATTGAGTTAAGTTGGTGTAAATTAGTATGCTTCCTGTGTTTCTCTAGATTGTATTTGCTTTGGGAGAGGTTCTGCAGTTTGGGACAGCAGGTGGTCGATAAGTTAGGGGTGAAGGGCGGCACAAGTGCTTGTTTCCCAGTGTATCAGATTCTGTCATTTCTGCTTTACAGAGAGATAGATGTTAGATGTGAAGTCACAGTTGGGTGTGACCAAGACTGTCCTCATTGAGTTTGTATTGTAGCTTGGTAAAAAAAATATGAATGATTCAACTCCTTTTAATTCATTTTACATTGTTGTTATTTTTTGCAGTACTCTAGGGCACGATTTGTTTGTGCGTCTGCTGGTGTGGGTGTGCTTGAGTGTTGTAGCAGCAGCCCCGGAGCTGTTATCTGGCTGACTCTGCTCCTCTGGTGTTGTGTCTGTCCCAGCTCTCTCCACACTATTTATTTTCCTCTCCGGGGTCAAAGACTGTGCAGCTAGAGATATTTGTTTTCTCAAATGAATCATCCATTTAATCATCTCACTTGTCCTCTTTGACTTCCTTCTCACCTCAGGAACTCAAATGTGGAGAGATGCTCAGAGAAGCAGACAGGGAAACGTTAGTATTCCAGATCTAGTGTTGCGTTCGCGGTGCCAAAAGACACATTATTAAACAATACCGCTGGTCTAGATGAGATCACAGAAATGGCACCGACAATCAAAAAGCATTTTATTTCCAATATGGTCCACATCACGTCTCTCGCTTTCTTTACATCTCCCAGATGCATTTCTGTCATGCGAGCACCTCATATTGTCTTTTCTTTGGACTTTAGCTTTTATAAGGATAGTTCTCACCATGAGTTGTCTATTAAAGGTTAGAGCAAAACCAGAAACGGCGAAAGAAAGTTTCCACTCTCCAAGAGTGAAATCTTTTACAAGAAAATCTCTTACTACTTCCCACCTGCCCACTCTACCCTCCGCTAACCCCCATTTCTCCCTCTTTTTTTGATTGCTGCCTGGTTTCACTGAGCTGTACTTAAATGGGCTGAAGTGGGGCATTTCACTGTTATGCACATAAACTATGCACATTTGTGATTAAACAACATTGTATGTAGATGCATGAATCTAAATAAATATAGAGAATAACAGAAGCACGGGATGAAACCCTGGCCCATGAGCTTTATGGATAAAAACCACAGAAAAGTCGGAGACTTATTTCCACTGTGGTCCTCTGTGCATGTTAGCCTGCATGTGTGTTTGTGGTCGCTGGCTGTGGTTTGTCAGACAGGGTTGGAAGAACTAAAGAAATGGAAATAACTTTACTGTTTACATACGCAACTGCTGTGATTTGTTTCATTGAACTATACAAATCTTGAGCCGCAAGAGCGAAGGGACGTGGATTTAAGAAAGAGTGTTGACAACAAACGGAGAGGTGATCAGAAAGGGAATAGAAATGTTGTAACAGAAAATCAACTGACCGAAGAAAAATTGATTATAGCTTGATTTTAACTTTTATTCGATCCCAAACTCCTGTCTTTTTCTGTGATGGACGTTCCTCTGCACTGTAGCCTTCTGGACTCAGTGAATCCGTCCATGCAGGAAAAGCAGAATATTAATTTAATAAGCAGCCTTGAGATGAGTAATAAACCTCAGTGTCTTTTTTTCCTTTTAAAATTGACAACCAGCTCAGTGTGGGTTCGACTATTTAGAAGCTACCACTCTGCTTATTGCAGTCTTGTCTATGCTTTCTCTAGATTTATACCTATAGGGCCATGGTCAATCATTTTCGACACAAATAGCTATGCTATTATTTTTGAATAAGAACCCGCTGTATTATATGTAAAGCTCCACTAACACTAATAATATACCTATAAATACATGCCTCTGAGTTTGCCGTTCATCAATAATGGCTTCGATTATTTCTCTAAGGTCTTGCGTTTAAACATTCTTGACAAGCCGTGCAGCTTTCATACTCTGGTAATTCAAAATGTTGCTTCAAGCTACTTTCAAAATGCTTTCAGGGTGGTCTATCTTTTTCTGACCAACCATACTGTAACTCTTTATTAAGTAAAGGGCTTCTCCATCTTTCCGGTCACTGTGCCTTTCACTATTCCCACCCTGCAATTAGGACAACGGTCTTATAAGGACTTTTTTTTTTTTTCATAGGATCATGTCTTGCAGTTAGATCATGCACAAGGTGTTTGTGTTGGAGTTGTGTCAGGACTCTAAGATGAATCTCTCTGACATGAAACAGTAGTCGCTTTGTGTTGTTTTAACCTCACACTGAGTACATTTACAGGCATTTGGCCTGGGCGATAGGTGTTGCCGGAGGTTAGGTAAATCATATGATTTGGCCTGTGTTCTGTCTCGCTGTTGCAAGTGATTTAACTTTTAGAGTAAGGATGTGTCAGATTTAATGTCAATTTAGGAGAACCAACATTTCTGGTGCATGTGGCCCAAATTCATCTCTGTGGTTTTGGATCAGATTTACTGCGGCCTACACACCCTAGTGCGCAGTGTGCAGTTTAGGAAGTTCTTTATACTACTTGGAATAAATCTCTTGGTTTTGAAATAACATGTCCATCTCACATAATTTAACCGTAAACGTGCCACTAGATGATGTTCTGAAAGTGTACAGATGCGAGAAAGAAAGGCAGACGAGGTCTACATTGCTGTACACTGTTGACAGAGATACATTGTTGTCACAAGTCGAGTCAGGAGTTTGGGAGAAACGAGACACTCGACTCCCTTTGCTTGACGAGATGTTGCTGTGCGCCTACAAAAGGCATCAAAGGAGCTGAAAACAGGAGGGAGTAGTAGCAGCCATTTTTAAATGTCAACATCTAGTGTCCTGGCTGCTGTCACTCACCACATCTTAATGTTTTCACATCATGGCTCAGCAGAGCGGGACTCTTGTGGAAAGTGGCAGCAGTTGGTTGGTTGGAAGATGAAAAGAGACACATTTGTCATTGAATCAGATGTCCTACTCATTCATTTTCACAGGAAGAAATGTGTTTTGTTCCTCGCCATGTGTTAATAAAGAAGGTTTGGCAAGGAAGGGCTTGGCTTTAGTGATTCATCTGAAGTATTCTTCTCAACGCCAACTAAACCTCATAGATAGAACCACATATTTATCCACAATTTAAAGGCCAATCGCAAGTGATGCATCTAAAATAAGACTAATAAAAAATACTGCTACAGTATAAATGCGTTCATACACAAAAGACGTTCTAAAACTTTCTGTGGAGCATCTTAATAGGTTAGTAAGTGTTTTGAATGGCAGTTGTGACAGCTTAACGCCCACAGTTGAATTAAGTGTTGGAAGAGAGAGTGTAAACAGCCTATTTGTGTCTACGTCTGCTAATGATTGTACAAACTATTCCTCTTAGGACTGTCCGCCTGGATTGTTAATGGAGAAACCCTGTTCTACTGGTGCTTCTCAGTCTCTCTTTAGTCGAGGCAGACATTGATATCGTGGCCAGCGTCCTACTCTCTCCAAGGGAATATCAATTTAGAAAAAAGCTGGAAGTGCTTTCTGATGTTGACAAGTGGTGTTCACGCACACAAACATATATAAATACAGACATAGACATACACACATACACACACACACACACACACATGTTTCCCCACAAACACACAGACACATGCACACTGGTAAACACCCACACCACTGGCGGGCTGTTGAGAGTATTTTGTGCTCCGCTCCAGGGGACGATTATAGAGGAGCTGCTTGATTGCAAGAATCTTGGAGTTCCGGATCTGCTGCTCTAATACCGGATACAAGGGCTAATGTAAATCCATGGAAGGGTATTTTCTCCTCTGAAGCGTTTGTTTCTTATCTAAAGACTGGTTCTTTCAAGTCATGCAGATGGATAAACTAAGATCACAGGAAGTGCAGAACAGATGATACTGCTTAGTTTGTGAATGACGTGTAATGCATGTTCACTGTACACTGTGTGTTGTAATGAAGCATGCAATGACGATAATGAATTGCAAGAGTTTGAGCGAGAAATCATTGCTGTTTGGTACCTTACCATATAATGCAATTGTGTTTACTTTTTTGCAATACGTTGCAATATCAAACGGTTATTTTAATCAGATATATGCAGCTTTTAACTTCTGTTCGTGCTCTGGGTGATATTTTTTAAATAGCAGACGCAACCTTTTTTCACCAACACTTCTTTTTTTTGCTGTTTTTTTTTTTTTTTTGTCGTTTTCACTCAGCTGAAAGTTAGATGCGGAAATTGAATCATTAGCTTGTTTTATTCATCAATGATCTTTATGAATTGATGGTTTTTATTTAAGATTTGTAATGAAAACCTTACTAGACTATCTTTTTATTAGCTGTTAAGCAGTGAAATAAATTATATATTGAAGTTCAGCCTGGTGGCCCTAATTTTCTTATTACATTACATCATTTTCGATGTGATAATGACTGATGGTACAGCAGACAGGCAATGACGTCAGCGTGGCATGTAGATGCTATTGTAGAACATAAACTTAAATTCACTTTAAATTCACTTTAAATTCAAATTCAAATTTACAGAAGTTGCCTGCTGGTTTTCTTACTTACTAACACAACCATACTTAAGAAGTCCAAACATGTTTAATAATATACAAAAATTACCATGGATTTAATGCAAGGAATTTAATGCTCTTGCGTCAATATTTCATAATGAAGAGCTGAATATGTGGATGACATGAAGACATGAAGACATGAAGAACTCCAGAAAGAGCAGGACTCAGCACATTTTAGACAGAGAGTGAGGGTACAGAAACGAAAAAGAAGAGCGATGGATGAAAAGGATGGCTGCATGTGGTGTGAAAGCATGAAGGCAGGATGCAGCGGAGGTGCTGATGGTTACCATGACAATGAGAGACGTAGAAGGGGGGTCAGGGGAGGTGGGGCCGAGCCAATTCATCATCGCTTACTCTTGTGTGTGTGTTCGTTGTGTCACTTCACCTCTATCTGTCTCTATCAGCATGCCCTTGAAACAGGCTATTTCTCGCTCTCATACCTCGCTTGCACACACATTTACACATATAGTGATACAAAAGTAGAGCAGCGCAGTGGAGAATTGGGTGGGGCGCAGACAGGTACTGGGCAGACCAGCCAAACAGGTCGTCTAATACAGTATTTCCCAGAGAGAGTAAAATGAAGACAAAATATTTCCTTTCCTTCCTTCCATTTAAACAGCCTGCCATTCAGTCCATTGTTTACAAGACATTATCTTCTACAACACGCAGAATGAGAATGGTATCGCACAATGCCACAAGGCTGCACTGGAAATGCTATTGATTAGATGATAATGGCTGCAATGAGAGGATCTATCTTTGCAAATGAAAACGGCCAGATGACTGCAGATTGGACTCTGTGTGCGAATGTGTGTGTGTGTACGTGTGTGTGCAGGGGAGGAATCTTCCATCCTAAGGTGTTTTTCATTCCTGTCAAGGGGAGAGTGGGGTTATGTTATTGTAACTGGGCACAGAGAGGAGCAGGCAGACAGTCTTCATATGAACACTCAACCAGGTGAAGGATGGTCCCGATTACTTCATATACATAGCATGTGTATGCGTGCATGCGTGTGGTGGGGGGAAGCGTGATGGTTTTCAAAGGGTTGGAGCCATCGTTCAGCGGTAGCCATGGTAACAGGACTCTCAGGACCGCATGGAGGAAAGAAAGAGGAGGAGGGGGGGGGGGGGGGGGGAGGGGGAGACAGAGGGAATTATGGGGAGTGGTGTTGGTGTCTGTCTGTGCCTTGTGATAAGTGATGATGTAAATCTGCGTCTCATCGAGACAAAATACAGTTGATCTGGATACATGACAAATCATAGTCTAGTTTAAAGTTTTTAATACGAGTTTAAATGAAAGGAGACTTCAAGAGTAATTATTTAAAAATGTATCAGGAAGAAACTACCGAATGAAAATGGCTACAAACTACACAGCAAACTGTACAGACTGAATGAATGTTGCTCAGGTCATATGTAACATGCATAAAGATAAAGGCAATTACTCCAGATTGGTTCAACTTGTAAAAATATGTGCGCTGCGGAATTACATGCAACTGCACCTTTTTTAACAGCTCCCATAGTCCCCTTTGGGTAAGAGGTGGATTCTTGAGGCCAAAAAACATATAAACTTCTTTATATACCTCTTAGGAAACAGACCCTAATACTTTGCAGACAGATAAGTGTGTGTATATGTGCGTAAGCGCTCAGCTTGCTTTTCCAACACCTAAAGTGTGACTTAATGTAAGGTTAACGATTCTCAGCCAGCTGAAAAGAGACACCATGTGCGGGTTTTTATGTGCATCACCTTTAAATCCCTGTGGTCTTCCGCTGCTTTGAGGTAAACTGAGGTAATGCTTATCCAACAACTGTAAATACTCAATGCATGAGCCACATTGACTGGCACAGCAGTAGGTTAGGCCTAGTGGTTTGAATTAAGCAAAAAGTAAATTCTTGTTGAATTTTATTCTGTTCTTGCCTGCTTTTACTCACGGCTTCTTTTCTTTTCTTGCTTATCTAAACTGACGGTTCAGGTTTGCTCCAGTGTTTTAGGCTCCTCCATCCACAATACTTCCCCTTCTGTCTCTTTCAATTCAGCAAAGAATCTTGACAAGCACACACACTTACACACACACACACACACACAGTTTACTCAGCCTCCAACTGTGGCTCTAAATGGAGTCCTTTGTTTTCTTAATTGTCAAATTAAACATGTCACTCTATTTGAATGGGACACACATACGCCAGCTGCCAGCTCACCCAATAGAGAAATGGGGGGTTTAGCCCTTATTCATTAGAGACACAAGCCCCTTCCCCCCAAAAAAACTATTTAAACATGCTTGAAAAATCTCTCTTTCTCATACACATATGTGCATGCACACACAATGAAGAGAGGATGAGGAGAAGTCAGTGCAATCTTTTGTCTGTCACAGAGTGAGGCTGGATGGACGACCCCCCCATCTGGTAACAATCACCTCACAGGCTGCCTCAGTCTGTGTGTGTGTGTGTGTGCGTGTGTGTGTGTGTGTGTGTGTGTGTGTGTGTGTTTGTGTGTGTGCGTGTGTGTGTGTGTGTGTGTGTGTGTGTGTTTAAGCATGTGTAGTGCCCATGAGCATGCATGCATGTGTATGTGTGTGTTTATGTGTGTGTTTCTAATCCCAGAGTGCCCCTAGAAAAAAGCCCCATCCATTCCAGCCCTGTCTGTGAAATATGAAGGAGGAGAAGGGAGGGACCTGCTTCCAAAATGGAAAACTACAACAGAGTGGGCGCTTTCTTTCTTTCTTCTTCTATTTATTTTTTTCTGTGAGTGATTACCATTTTATATTTATTTGCCCAGTAGTCATCCTGTTTTCAGTCCAATCCCACATTCTCCCTTTTACACATTAGTCTTTCCTCCCAGCTGCCTCTCTCATCGTGGAGTGGATGTGAACCCTGTAGTGCTCTCCAGGCTGCCAACAGCTCCATACAATGCACACCTATATTTTGCGCCACAGGAGCAATTTCTCCTGCTTGTTCCTTGATGAATGCTGCAAGATGTTTTGTAGCTGAAGGATCATTTAGCTTAATTAATGTCCTCCCGCTGCACGGTCGCGAAGACACATAATCAAGGCTCCGAATTCAGAGCCGTCTTTATTGGTTTAAGATTCAATAGAGCGAGGACTTGAACCTTGGCTTCCAGTCCAATCAGTGGCTCATTTAGTATTTCTGAAGCAGGTGGAGGTTTTCTATGGGAAAGATTTTGCAAGGAGTTAAAGAAAAGCTTGTGTTAAAACAAGACAAATAAATCATAATATCTGGCAAAGGTTATTTGTAAAAGTTTAAGCCATATCCTTCAGTTAGATTTACATTTATTCCAAAAAGAAAATAGGTTCTCCTATTTTTGGAGGAAAGCTTTCTACTTTCCTAACCGCCCTTTTTTCACATCATCTCTTTTTGGTTTCAGTCATGGCTCCAATACCACTCAGCCTATGCACTGTGTAATAAAGCGATTTGGCTTCTTCTTCCCCCTGCCATTTCATCCCGGTGATTTAGAGCGCTGTAGTCAGGTCCACATTTTCACAAGGTTAGGTTTGATGAATAAGACTTCTTCTGGCACAGCTCTCTGGGCGTCTGAGAGTTTATCTGTGTGTGTGTGTGTGTGTGTGTGTGTGTGTGTGTGTGTGTGTGTGT
>CALSCE010009834.1:1563815-1583154 GCA_943593645.1 Bovichtus variegatus
TGTGTGTGTGTGTGTGTGTGTGTGTGTGTGTGTGTGTGTGTGTGTGTGTCTGTGTGTGTCTGTGTGTGTCTGTGTGTGTCTGTGTGTGTGTGCGCTCAGCGAGGCATGATATACACCATAGAGCGTTTGGCTGAAATCCTAAATGAGATACACTAAGTCGCCAAGGTAACAGATAAAATTATGCTTGAGTCTCTTCAGGGGGGCGGTGTAAAAAGAAGATGCTGGACAAAAGCTAGAATCCTGAATCATGCGAAGTAGAAAATCTATCCTTGAGCTTTTAAAATATTCAACCAAGATAAAAAAAAAAGCATACACTTACACACACGCAAAAAGAAAGAAATAGAAGAGGATTGAGAGACGGAAATGAGATGGACAAGCGTGCAGGTGGACTGGCAAACAGCCTCATATTCAGCTATGCGCACAATTTCATGGTCTTTCAGTGTCAGTATCTTGGTATACGAGGTTAACGCAATGCTGGTGGTCTGCATGGAGTTAGCGTGCTGAGTGTTCCATTAATCCTGCTGTTTCATGTTGCCTACTGCAACACACACACACACACACACACGAGTGCACACACACACGGAACATCCAACAGAGATCTTCAGCCAAGATAGAGGAGAGCTGTGGCAATTATACACCTAATAAATCAGTCATTCACTCATTTTTGTATGTATGCGCTCACTGTGCACCCTCCCCCCCTACCCCGTACCCCGACACTGCTGACATTTATACATACACACATTCATACACATATAGACTCCCATACGCATGCAGGCTCACAAATATAGAGGCTTGTATAATAATGTTCATTCAGGGGTCAGCTTGGCACATTTTGCACAGAAAAGAAACACACAAATATTTCATAGCTGACACCTGGCTTATGAAGTGACTTAACTGTGGTAGCAAAAATGCCATAGTTCAGACACCTTTTGTCTGACAGGGTTGTCCCGAAGCCGAGACAGGCTTCTTCGGATTCCACTGTTGGGTGGAGCGATGGAGGACCGGGTATCTGAGACCTGGATCAGGGGTGTAAACATAGTGCCTGGTTTAGCCATCAGTCTCTCCCACTTTTGGAAACCTACAGAAGACGAGGGGTGGGGTTCCTCCCTGTGTCCCGCACTAAGCCAGGGGTTGGACTCAACTGGGCAAAACAGGATGACTGTGTCAGATGTACTGGGGTTTCTCAGGTGTGGGAAACAAAGGTACATTTACATCCCAACACCTGTGACAGAATTACAGCTGACAGCTCCATCCTCGAGGCTTAGCCACAACATTCCACCCGAATGCATATTCATGTTGGGAAAACAGCGACACAGTCCAGTATATGTGAAAAGAATGCTGCTGAGCAAAGTTTTGACTGACATGCAGGAGTTGCCAAGTTTAGTCTCAACTTAAATCTTGCATTGGTTATGACATAGGATGTACGGTGTAAGATGCCATGCTGATATCAGATAGTTTGCTTGACATTTTAACAGACATTGCGGTTTGTATTAATAAAAATGCTATGGAAAATGGAAGACTATGCAACATGTGGCCAGCAAGGTACAGCTAACATGGTCATCAGTCGTGTGCTTCGAGTCATTTATACAGTAACTATTAATTCCATGTAATCACACATGGAATTGATTTTACTATTGGTGATTACTGATACTAAACTGAACTGTAGGTAGTTGTCGATACAGTACACCAATATGGCGCCACAGTCATTCCAATGAAAATGGCTTTTGGGTCCATAAAAAGTAGTTTTAGCTTTTGTACATTGGAGTTATTTATGGCTGAGCTGATTGAATGAATGAAACAATAATATACCAACTAAATGAGCTTGGACCTGATAGCTCAAATGTTGATGGTGCCTTGAATAGTTTCTCCTTGGGAATCAGGTGGAGAGATAACAGAAGATCCTGAAACCATTAAACAGAGATCTTTCTATATTGTGTCATTGTTCTAACCTCCATGGACTGAAAAACAAGTGACAAACTTTTCCCCATCTGATGGTGGACCCCTCATTGGCCCCTTAAGTTACCTCTGTGGTGTCTGGACCCCAGTTTGAGAACCACTGCACTAGGCTGAACGCCACCTAGAAGAGACATAAGAGGTAGGAGTCAGGTTTGGTTAGCCAACAGACCACAGAGCCAGGACAGAGGTAATGTGAGAAGCAGGCTATAGCAGACCTATGGAAATAGTCCAGCTATAGAGATTTAATCTGTGCTATTAAGCTGGCCAGTGGCGTCCCTCTGCTGGTCTTCTCTTATTGGAATTTTCAAAGAGAACTATTAATGTGATTTATTGTGGACAGGTCTCAAATAGTCTCTGGGTCTGTTCTTTTTCCTCTTTTTGCTCGTCCCCCTTACTTTGTCTGTCTTATCGTACATGTGCAGTGAGGCAGACATACGCATGCATGAGTTCAATAATGAAACCTCCATATACAGTACAGTATGTGGTGTGTTTATACATGCGGTAAACCTCAGAGACTCTGTGTACACACTTGAGTCTGTGTTGTATTTCCCTGCAGGGTCTGTGGGGTTAAGGTCAGAATCTCATGTAACCCACCCCTCCCTGTTTTTAACTTCAGTGCCCCCCTCGACCTCACTCCAATGTCCTAATCAATTACAGCTACTATAATCACTTGAGGAACCTCCCCTCCTTCCTCGCCCCCCCTCACCTTCCCTTCTCACTCCATCCCCTCAGATCCTTTTGGCCACGGTAAAGTTGGCAGTGTGGCATGAATGTCGGCTGCATATCAACCAAGAGTGCTGAATATCTGCTGCGGCACCGTTTTCTGTAATGCTGGTATTTCACTGTTCTGCTAATCATATCCGTACATGACATCCATTTTGCCACTCGTCGTCATGATTTGAATTAGTCACATGTGCTTTACTTTTCAATGGGAAACATTTCCCTCTCAAGTGAACAAACTAATTTGTGATAAGTAGCCGCATATTTTGGTCATCTTTGTCCCATTTTCTCTTTTTGCTTTTTGCACTCACACACTTGGAAGCAATCACACGGAGCCACGCGAACACTGCCACATGTTCCATCACTCAGTGTTGCTGTTCGTGTATTAAATGGTGGGAAAAAGTGAATTATCAACAATGATCTCAGCGCTGTAGCAGTGTATTCTCCATCTGGCATATGGTTTAACACTGACCACCTCTAGGGTGAGTCAGCTATGAGGAAATTAGTCTAATTACTGCTCTAAATTTGCTGCAAGTAAATGCTGCAGGGACATATAGTAGAGGTTTGAAGAAAGGGACAAGAACAAGGAGAGGACTTTGATCTGGTTTAGGGACGGTAGAAAACTTGTGCTTATGAATTAACGTTTCCTCAGTTTCTTTGGTCTTGGTTTGTGCCACCCTTCATGTCAGTCTATTGGTCTGTCCGTCTCATCCTCTCAATCCTCTCGCCCTGAACAGATAGATTTAGCAGATGTATGTACATATCCACATATGTTTGTCTGGTTTATCCATCCTTCTGATTGGGTTAGGGCCTGGGTCCAGGTCAATGGTTGGGGTAAGAGCTGGGTCTGAGGCCCACTACTCACGCGAGGTGGTGATTTTGGACCCTAAGCCATCTGTCAGCCCTGTCTATCACACGTACTGTACACATACAGACACAGAAGGAGAGTGAGGGTGACACAAACCTTTTAGACAAAACTCCTGTTACATAACGCAGCCATTTACTGGAAAAAGCTTAAACTTCCACTTGGTCTTTTTCTTGGATTGAAACATTGCCTGGTAATTTGTGTGCTGATTAGGTTTCATGGCCATAATGCCTGTGTAAACTCATTTTGAAGAGGATGACATGCATTGGCATCAGTGGAATGATTACTCGCTCAAGTACTATAGATGTTGGCTTTCATGTGTCATCAGCATTAAGGTGAACATGCAGCACTTTGAAGGCTGCTCTGGTGTTAACAGAGGAATAACATGTGCTCATCTCAACGTGTGTTTCTGAGTCCCTGCTGGAGGGCGTCACAGGGTCACGTAGGTTAAGAGGGTTGCAGCAAAGTCCCTAGATTGGGAAATGTGGAATGTTGACTTGGACATTGTCAGCGAAAGACGTTGCACACGCTCACTTCTCTGCTCATTCACTTACTTCCCCTAAAACTCTCCAGGTTAAAGAAGATAATCTGGTTAAATATAACTTGGTATTATTTTCATAGTTGTATTGCTCCCTTTGTTTTCTTTTGTAGCGATGTCAGCAAGTTCACATTTCTTAGCAATTGCTTTGGTGAAATGTTATCATAGACAATAAAAAAAAGAGGTCCAAGTTTTGATGAGCAAAAATGTTCCTTGAAATGTATAATCTCCTCATATCCGTCTGCCCAGCTTCCTACTGAGCGGAGATCAGTTTCCTTCGTCATAAACACATCCTATCATGTTACTCCAGACAATAAGTTGGACATTCAGACCCAACTTCCAGTCACTCTGTTGTCATTTAACACCCATAGTAACCTGGGGTCAGCTCTACTCAATTGGTTGCATTTGAAGTTACCTGATGTATACATGTGTGTGTGTACAGTGCATTCAGTAAGTGTATGAGCATGTTTCACCATGTTTGGGTTTGAGTTCATCTTGTGTATATATACAGTACATTCAAGTAAATCATGTGGAGCCTGGTCTGAGTGGAGTCTTTGTAAGTGGAGGGTGAAACAGGAGTGGTTGAAGGTGATCTCTCATGTCAGGAGTTGTTGAACAAGAAGTCAGAGTTTGAGCTAAGTAATGGTTTATACGTAAACAATCAATACAAAATATCCTATGTTTGTGTGCATGTCTGTATAGCCCATGTGGGGACAGATACCGTGTTTGTGTTGTAACCTTCTATTGCCTATGACAGACTGAGGCAGGTATTATTGATGAGATGGTGAAAATGAAATACGGTTTATCTTCTTATCGAAAAACCAATCGCTCACCATCCTAAAGGTCCATGTAAACTAATTCAGAAAGAGTTTTAGGCTAAATTGCGCTGACATTTACAGTGTCTCTTCCCTGTCTCTCTTTCTCTCTTCATACAAACACTGGTGTAGAGTGAATGATAGGGTAGTTTATAATGCTGACTGGCTCTCTAGTGCTACCCCCACCCCCACCCCCACCGCCTCCACACACACTCATACAATCCCTCCCTCTTTGCGCAAGGTTGTGTTTCAGTCTGTCGCTTCAATATTTTATGCCCCTTGTAGCGCCAGTGCTAAAACATTTACAGGCCTATTGATCATGTGCCGGAATGGAGGGGCAGTTTAGAAGACCACCCTACCAAAACCAGACACAAGTCATCAAAGCACCGACCCTGAATGTTTATGTCTCCACTTGCTGTAGCATCTGTCTGTGTTATTCAGAGTGCATCTGCAATGCAGTGTGTAGCTCTAACCTTGGCAACTCAAGTACCAGGATTATTCCCCATCTCTCTGAACTTAACCACTCTGGAAATCATTACCTGGAATTGCTTGTGCTTCAAAGACGTCTCTCACTCGCAACTCTGATGACAAATCCACCCGTTCAGCTCCTCGTGGCTCTGTGTTGCCTGAGCAGATAGGAGGAGGTAGACTTTTGGGGTTTGAAGAGGGAGTTTTCTGTCAAGAAAGTTAAGCCTCCTTGTTGTGCCCTGAGAGTTTGATAGCAGGAAAACAGAGCTTAGACCTTACCTTGGAAAGATTTTTCTTTCCAAAAGTTCAAAATTCGCTGATGAAATGAGAGTCGTGTTGCTGTTCCGTTTCTCATTCCTTCACTTGTAGGCCCCATGCTGAGGCAGGCCCTTTGATTTGAATGCTTCAAAAGCTGTAACCTTGTAGTTCCTCGGAATAAATAACTGATGAGTCCAAGAATCACACGCAGTGAGATGTTGTATATATTGTGCTATACATTATCTACAGAGCAATCAAATAATTTCCCCAAGTTGATATGGAGCATAGAGAGGTAGGGATGCGAGGTTTCCACTATCTCCACTGTGTCCTTGAATAACAACACCAAGGGGTAGAAAAACAACTGCATTGATCAGGAGGGAAAGATTAATTCACACACAGGGAAGGGAGCCTTCTCGGAGTTATTGATTACTCATAGTATTGAAATGCATGTTTGTTGTGGTACGTGATTCACAATTTATTACATCAAGGCTATTTAAATTGTGATAAATGTGTTTTCAATTGTACAAAAACATTCCTGAAGGAATGATACACCCACATTTCCTAATAGTGTTTAAACCCATGTGGCACCTAAGCAACGTAAAACAAACAACCAAAGGAAATGAAAAATATTTACTAATAATATCTGATCCAATTTTCTCCTGTGGCTTTTGTGAGTGGGACAGTCTCTCTGTGTGACATCATGTAGTATCAAACAAGGAGACAACCACATCAGGGGGGTTGACTTTTGCCATAATTGAAACATCATTTTTTACACAATTAGCCTGATTATAGTATGAAACTAACTGTAAACAAGATGCACATGAAAGCGCAAACACTCACACAGACGTACATTAACCTTGTACTCTCCTTCTGAACCAGCCGTACTTGTAGCCAGCTGTTTGATTAAGGCTGTATGAGGAATCCAGATGTGTTCTCCAGTGAGTCGGCTGCCATAATGAACAAATGAAACCTATTTCGTCTCAGCCTCTGTCTGCAATGCTTTTCTTCTTTATTATTTCACAGAGCTTTGGTCATGGCTGGTCGAGATTGGTTTTCCTACCTAATCCCTGACGCCTTGTAGAGTCTGGCTGTCACTGTTGGGCCCTCACATATACGCATACGTTCAAACATGTGCACACACACAGTTTGTCTGTCGCTGCGGGTAGCATGCTAAAACCCCATTTAATCATGTTCTGATTGACGAGCATCCTTTTTGTCCTTGTTCATAATGAGGTTTGCCGGGTGAATAGAAATGGCAGAACTGTTCGAGCAAAGTAGAGCCAAAGAGAAAGACACACAAAGAGAACATGCTCGACGCAGCTAAACGTTGGCTAGCTCGAAGCCATTTCTTAGGCTCCATGCTGTGTATGCCAGTTTTATTTTTTACAAGTACGTCCTCTCTGTCTGTGTGAGAGAATTTCAGATTTTAAGCATGGCTTAGATGTGTAAATCCATGCTGTGCAACATGGAGAGTTGAATGTAAGAGAAAAAAACATTTCTGTCACCAACCGTTTTTATGTGTGGGATGAGAGGAGGAGGGGTGTGTTGAAAAGCAGAGTAGGGAGGGAGGGATGTGCGTGTTACTCCTAGGGCGATACTGTAAAAAGGTCTGATTGAATCTGTGGAGAAGAGGTGTCAAATGCGTGTCAGCAATGTGTAGCGATTGTTGAGTCAGACCAGAACAACCAACACGTTGTCATCTTGAATCTGGAGGTTTAAAAAAGTGAATAAAGACATAATTGTTTGTCTGCATGTGTGCTTCGTATGGTGTGAGAAAAATAAGAAATCCAATTTGTCAATAAACCTGGTCATCACAAGGTTCAAAGCCAAAGTCTACCAAACATCCGCAGTAGTTGCTTCACTACTACTGGTCAGGAATGTTTATCGCCCCGACAGAGATGCTTTAAAAAAATCCTAATTTCTAATAGCGCTGTAGTCGATAAATGTCTGATTCCTTAGCCAGAAATGAAGGGATTTTTTCATCCTCTTTTTGTACTTTCATGTGGTTCATATTTTGTACGAGCTACATAATGCTTTAAACTGTGTCAATATGGTGATGAACTCATGTTGGTCTTGTTCACCAGTATGTTAATTAAGACCTCTGTATTTCCACCTTGTTACGATTCAAAGCAGGTGGGGTGTCAATTAACAGCTCTGTCATATCTGTTCTCCCAACACACTTTTTTCATTACTTCATAAATCAAAATAGATCTAAAAACAACTAAAGAGTTTGTAGATGTGTGTTCACATTCAAAATATTAATCTTGTGCTTGGAAGGAAGCTTCTTGGCGGATATATCACTTATAGCTTAGCATTAGCGGATGGCATTGTTAGCGGGTTGTGGTAGTCTAGTGGTCTTGTGGCTTTGAAATAAAACATCGGAAGTTTGTGAGTTCAATACCAGGCTGCCACCATTGTGCTCCCGAGCAAGCCACTTAACCCTGAGTTGCTCCAGAGGACTGCCTCTGTAGTTAGTTCACTGCAAGTTGCTCTGGATGAGAGCATCTACTAAATGACCTGTAATGTTATGTTGAGAGAGTGTGTGTTTTGTGTCTCCAGGTGCTTTCTTGTGGGATTTCTTCATAGAAGTCCAGTTCCTGAGCATATCGTTCCAAGCAGAACTTCCGTTATCGGTCCTAACAATAGTGGCAACTTCCTAGTTTATCGCATTATTTCCTGTCTCAGTTCTAATACCGTCTCACACCACAGTGTCCGGCTGGAAGAGAGAGTGGAAATCCACCCCTAAACCACCAAGTAATCAAGGACAGGGTAAAAGATTAAGGATCAGGCAAAGCTAATCTAATTTTATGAATTAATTGACTTTATACACCATAAATCAGTTGGTCTATTTCCCCAATAAACTGTAGGAAAACAGGAACTCATGTCCTTGTTCACATTACAGTCAGCGCTAGGAGCATATCTGGTCGTCGTCATGGTGTTCACCATAAAATTCAAATGTTATCCTTATTCTGCAACAATTCCCCTTGTATCTCACATTTAAATGGCATGAATCAATGTCAAATGATGTTGTAATTCAGTGATGTAGGTCAGCTATTTATGGAAAAGGATAAATAAAGCTAAATTCAGGGGCGCACAGGTACTGTGATGTTACATTTGATATGTGATTTCACAGAATTTGTAATATTAGAATAAAATCATAAAATGTCAATATTAAAATTGCCTGGACATACTAGCTGCAAGCTGTAAAATCTATTTGGATGTGCTTGCTTACGTGTGGGTGTGTGTTTGTGTGTGTGTTGTGTGTGTTTGTGTGTGTTTGTGTGCACAGAGGAGTGTTCTCAAGAAGGGCTTTCACAGGGATTATCAGGCATCTTCATGTTTTTTGTCGATCAAAGGCTCGAGTTACTTCTCGGGTGGTCTAGTGCGTCCAGAAGAACAAATGCATCTTCTAGTCCAACTCTTAACAGCTTGCTTCTCTCTTTCTCTCATCTATGGTTTTATTTCAAAACCTATGTTAGGCAAGCATTCAAGAATACTCAACCACAAACCATAGAGCTCTCCTTAGCTGTGTTTCTTCATTGTTGAAGCCATGCCAGTAAGGCTGAATCTCTCTGTAGGGTTTGGACTGGGAAGTTGCTTGATACACCTGGCCCAGAGCCTTGTTTACAGCAGCTGCGGAGTGTGATGAAGGCTGCAAAGACTAGCTGTGTGCTACAGGACATGATGCAGGCAGGTCAGAATGGGACCGGCCGAGCTAACACACTGCTGACAAGTTAATCTAGTCCTGCTCTTCACCTAACACTCACTCCCATGCCAGCGATGTGGAGCAAACTGAACCCAGGGGTGATGACAAAGACTTACATGTTGAGCAGGAATGGCTTATTGTTGCCTTTAAGTTTCTTTTTGTCATACATTTCATTTTGCCTGGGGACTCCGTCTAATGACTACATTCTTGTAGTGCCATGTAGCAATGATGCACTGATTGTTGGTAATCTTCCTGGCTGATTTCAGCTGCCATCATATGTAATCATATCAAGTTTGGGATGAATTAAATGTTAAAAAATAATTTCATTGTAATTAGAACATTTGGCTTGGTTGTGCATGGGCTCATCAGAATCAAGTGAAGGGCTTGATACCAAAATGGCTCATACAGAATGCCAAAAAGTAGATTAAAATCAGCTGTTTCTGTAGTACTATAGAATCAGACAGTATTTAGTAACCAAAGGCCTTAGAGCTGTGTTGACTTTAACAATGACTCAACTTCAATTTAAAAGCAAAATCCACCAAACAGGATTTACATTCAGCTGTTGCCATGATTGTGGACAGCCAATACAATACAACAACTTGTCAACCCAAGAGTAGATTAGAGCGTAAAGACTTGAATTGTGTCATCAGGTGACACTTTTTTTGTGACCGTTGGCACTGAAATAGTGACTCATAGTGTGTTCATAGCTTCTCCTTCAGAAAAATGCATTTCCCTTACAGATGTGACACATTTTCCTTATAACCCATTAAAACCTGTGCGGTCATAGGGCCCTTGCAATTGTTCCATTATTCGCAATAATATCTGTCGTAAATTTGAGAAAGTGGTGGATATTATACTAGAAAAAAAAAAAAAAAAATCTTACGTACGTATCCTTCTTTGGCATTTGTTTACTGTTGAGTAATGAAGGAGGAGGAGAGAAATCAACTGTTTCAGTCTGTATGAATGTGCGCAATCAGACACAATGACGATGAGTAACTTAAAACAAAGTAATCAACTGTGTCTGTGTGTATGTGTGTGTGTGTGGGGCTCCACTCAGCCTTACTTCATTCTTTGTTTTCTGAACCTGACACTGCTCAGTTGGCTTTTCTGGCGAAACACTGAGCGAGGGGAAACACAGTACCTACTTACGGAGCCAGTTCTTTAATGGAAGGCGCATTGCAGCTGGCGATCTGCTGTTGTAAGCCTAAATACGAGTTGCCCATATGCATTATGCTGATGGAAAGATCAGATTTTGCTTTATTGTTTTGTACAGAAATTGTTCTGACTTGTGTACGTTTGCCAGTGTCCACTTTAGAACTCTGTGTATGTTTTTGTGATTGTGTTTAATCTTCTACTGTACACACTGTAGCCTGGATCTGTTTGTATCCTTATCCTTTGTTCATAGCAGTTGTGTGTGCACAGGCCTGTGTGCATGTGCGTAGTCACAGCTTGTGTAGCTCTGTGCCAGTATGTGCCACAGTGAGTGCTGGAGATTAGCAAGAGCATCAAAGCGGCGAATCAGTGAAGCAGTGTAAGAGCAATGCCTGAGTTTACTGCCCCCTAGCCTTCTGTCATCGGCCACACCTAGTGGAGAACAAAGGGAGCGGAGGCTGGCACTGACTGGAGTATGGAGAGAATGAGGGAGGAGAGTGGGAAGCAAAAGACAAAAGATTAAAAAACATTGGGGATAAAAAGACCTGGCAGGGATAGGAGTGAGAAAGGAATGAAGGCTTATTATAGGGTTTTCCCTGCTTTGAAATGTTTTTTTGGCTGTTCTTTTGTCCATTAGAGCCAGATGATGTCACACTTAAATGTTCATATTAGTAATGTCATTAGCTGCACCAGTGTTGGGTTAGTGTGCTTCATAAAGGTAAATCCAAGACATTTCACAGCCTTGTTAATGTCATATAGATTGACGTATAAGGCCAAAGTCACCGTTTGAATGAAATAAAAGACTCAAATGTTTAAAGACTTTCAATCTTTAGCCCTGAGCAACAACAACTGTAATATTGGAGCTACTGCAGAATGTGTGTCCAACCAGAGTTATGTGAAGAAGACATCAAAACGAAGCTGTAATTTGTGGAAAATCCTGAACAAAACATGAACATTTCCATCTGTTCATCACTAAAATCCATTGTTTACAGTATGTGTGCTGTATCTGTGTGTTTTCTCTTTTTGGAACAGCAGGAGTTGGAGTCAATTTTGGTGTGTGGTTCATTTACAAACCACATTACCATCCCGTTTCCACTGTCAGAGCTGGTTGCGGTTCAGAAACATAACACATTTAAATGTTTAGATTAAGATTAAGGTACACACAAAACAAAAACAGAGCACAGTGTGGTCTGTTTTCTGGGAGGACAATGACACTGAAGTTGAGTTACTTTCATGCAGGGCGGTGCCACCGTGAATGAATGTAGCAGAGGAAACACAGTGCATCCTGAAGTAACTGAAATTAAATTAAAATCAACCAGAAATATTGTTTGGGTTCTCTTCCTCGGTCAAAACCAAAATGAGAGTGTACTGTACCAAAAAAAACATCCAGAAATCAATGTGACACACCCTGTCTGTGACGTAACGGACAGTAAACTGTAACCACAACTGAAATACAGAAAGAAATGCAAATGAAAAACTGTACATACCTGTAAAATGGAGTTGGACAGAAGGATTACAATTCCAAAGTAGAGATGGATTGCAACCAAATTAAATAAAAGAGAAAAGTGGAAAGGGAAAACAAATCATTGCAGTTAAACAGGCAATTACACAGGCTTTCCAGCTTTTACTCTCAGCAAAGAATATTGCACATGTGGCATTAAGAGTTCAAGCCAGTGGGGACAAATTGTCGATAAAAAGGTAGTCTGGAGACAGGACAGACAGACAGAGGTATGCCATGGAGATGAGATTGACTGGACCAGGATCGAAAAAGGGACTTGTAGAGAAGAGGAGGAAGTGTTCAGGGAAATGGCGGTAAAAAATAAAAAAGGAAGCAGTTTTAAAGGGAAATACTCTGTCAGTGCAAAGATGGGCCAACAAGGGGGAACCTGGGGAAAGTTTTAGTTGGCCCCCGCACACAAGGCACCATTGTACGTCTATAGTTGCTTGCTAACTGGGTTTGACAGGCTTGTTTTTACTTGCCCCTGGGGGAACAATGTGTTTGAGATAGAAATACAGGGGCATTTTGTTTCGACATCATCCAAGAAGCTGCTGTCTTTTCCTTCAGTGCAATGGCTTTTCATGCTTCACTCATAAGAGACACAGGAGGGATATTTACCTTTTTATCACATAGAGAGAGCAAATATCTGCATGCTGGAGGTTTGCTACCAAGTGTGATATCCGGTCAGTCCACTGATGTTTCTCTTTGTATTTACCTTTATAAATTAAGAATAAGCTAAATCACTGAAGTATATGATTGGAAGTTTGGACATATACTCTCATGCATGTTCCTCTATGCATATGAGTGAGCGCTTCATTGTGTGTGTATGTGTGTATCAAGGCAGTGTAGTTAATCCACAGGGGCCAAGCAGTGTGCAGAGTCAACACAGTGTCTGTAATGAAAGAGAAAACCAATACGATTTTAAAGACAACAGGGACCTCTCCCCCCCCCTCCAAGCTTTGTTTTTCCTTTCATCCCTCCATCATTTTCATCCCTCTATCCCTATCTTTCTCTTTCTGCCGTTGTGTCTTATCCCTCTTTTGTTTTTGCAGTTGTATCAGTTGTCCCTCTCTCATTCTCCTTTGTAAGTGCTGAGCTGAGCTAAATGTGACCCTGGTGATGGTGAGCTTTGCCTGCTGGCTAAGGTACGATGCTGCTATCTGAGCTGGGGGGGGGGGGGGTGATTTTAGGGGCGAGAAAAACACCATCATGTGGATGCCTCTTGGAGGTCAAGTAAATACATTAAAGGGTAAGCAAACAGAGAGGAAGCGTGGGCAGAAGCTGTTTTTGGCAGCAGCGCATTAAAGTGGGGGTTGGGGAAAAGGGGGGGGGGGCCATGCAAATCTGTCATAGCAGGTGCATGTTGAAAGAAATGATGAATGCTAAATTAGGCGTTTAGTTACAGAGGGAAAGTAGTCTATCTAAGAATATTTTTACCCAATAATATGTGTTTGAGGTGCAAAATGACTTTTAACTTTTTTTAAATACTGTTTACGGTATCTTCAGATCTCCGCCCTCCCTTCATCTTACACTCTGCCCCTGTTCTCCTCCCATTTCTGAAATCCAAATCCACTCAAGCGCCGCTTTGATCTGAGTAATAATCTGCGCCAACCCCGGTCCACCGCCCCCTCTCACCCCTCTCCCAGGCAGCCTTGGTGTGACCAGCCATGTGATAGCTGGGACCCCATCATTTCCCATTACCGTGTGGCTAAGTGCATCTTAGTCAGCGCCTCCTACCTTGAACCCCTTGGCTCACTGTGTTGGAGGTCTGTTTACCCCGTGACTTTAAAATAATTCCGCCTCTAACTCGCAGCTAAACCTCTCGACCTTCATCGCCTGTCCTCCGCCCCTTCATGGGTGAAAATGATGCCAAAAGAAACAACTAACATCGAAAGGAGAGTCACACAAATACAATTGCTGTTTTCTATCATGCACACTTCAAATGAAAACTATGAATGATATTCTGTCATCATCTTTTTTTTGGCGTAGTGTTAATTCTCCTCTATTCTCTTTCTGTCTCTCCCGTCTACTTTGACTTCCTAAACCCTCTGTCACACATCTCCTAAACAGCACATTAGTTCAGCTCCCTCTCTCCCTCCCTTGCTATCCACCTTTCCTCACGCACACTTCTTATCCTTACAATTTCCACTCCCTCCGACGCATATTGCACCCAGCACGTTCACCTCATCTCTCAGTATCAAACCCATTAGTGGAATCTCTCTTTCATCCCTTACAGTCCTGACTTCTGTTTACACCTCCTTCTTTTTGGCTCTCTTGAAAGCCAATGACAGGTGCATCATGATTTACACAGCAGAGTGCAGCGGATCCTGTCCACTGAGATGTGGACTGCATTGGAAATGTTGGAAATAGCATCTGTGTTGCCGCTAGTCTCCTTTTTTCTTGATTTCCACTCTGCCAGAGACATAGTAAAACTTTTACCATTTTCTACATTTCTCGAAAGTGCACGCTTTTCCATCTACTGTGAACATGAATTAGCTAGAACTTTTTTGCATGAGGTAATCACTGCAGCACTTTAGTTTTCTTTTCTTTGCTGTAATGATGTCAGAGACGCCGTGGTAATGATTCCGCACAGTCAATGAAAGCAGCAGAGATACAGATTGCAGAAAAGATGGAGTGATGAAGATAGAAAAGGCCCCTCGATTAATCAGTCACTGGAGTCTCATTATTTCTCTCTTTGAAGCTAAAGTCTCTCTAGTTGGAGACTATTCAGCGTTAAATTAATGTTCATTCCAGCTTATCTCTACTATTTCGCCTCTGTTTAAGCAATTAAGATTTTCAGTTTCCCAACACTCAGATAAAGCAACTGTCTAAGCATTCAACATTCCTTTGAATACCTGTGGTGTGCTTTTATAGTTTTTTATTGGAGACAATGGAGCAATCTGTAGCTCAGGCCTTGTCTGCCCAGTTCATGTCTGCAGTGTTTGTGTTTGGAGCTACTACTGTACTATACAGTGCTCGCAGGGTCTTTGTGCTGAGAAGTCATTTCCCAGGGAGCTGACTGATGAAGTGCGGACGTGCAGCTGATTTAAGACTTCTTTCCACACGTATGTAGGTGTGCAATGCTAACCCCCTTCTCCCTCTTCTTTTTTTCTTCTCTCACATTCTCTCTCTTTACCCTTTCCTTCATCCCTGCCTGACTCGCTCACTGCAGGAGTTGGCCGTGTCTCTGACCCCAGGGCTGCATCATGCTTAGCCAACCTGTTTTTCTTGGAAATTCCAGTTGGCTGAGCTAGCCGTGGAGGATGGGATGATAATGGGGAGGCAGACTGTGCACATGTGTTGTACCCCTGTTCACATGAATGTATCTTTAATGGATGCTCTACATCACTGACAACCTGGTTTACCAAGTATGTTTAGGGTTTTATGCGGCCTCCGGTGCACGCTTTAATCTGATAGGTTCCCCGCTGTTGGTCATCACTGTCCACCACACTGACTGTCTTTTGTGTGCAATGAAATTAGAGGGAAAGAGAAACAAATGAGAGAGAAAATTGCAGACCCCAAGGAACAATTAACTTCACTTCTCTCTCAGGAAACTGTTGAGAGGAGATGAAAAGTGTGAGGACCTATTAAAGGAAAAACATCAGAGAACGGCAAGGAAAACTTAAGCAGCTAAAGTAGCTTAAGACAGAACAGTTTATCCCGAGAATAACTTGGCTGCCTCTTCTAAGCACGGTATACAATTCTTGGTATCAGGCTTTGGTCCCACGCAAACTTTAATTTAACAGGTGCTTTAAGAATCAGGACCATGTTTCCTTGGTCACTTCCTCATATTCACCTTACACATGCAGAGTCAGGAAATTAATTTAACAAGGATAAGCTAGTTTTTCACCCCCTAAGGCTGTGTATGAATATGAAATCGCAGTGTCTAATATCTTCCTCCACAAATACACATGGAGGCTTTTTATGTCTCTGTGGGTCAATTAAGCTAAGTAATACTGTGTGTGCGTGTGCGTGTGCGTGTGAAGCAGACAATGGTTCAGATACTGAACCTTCAGCAGAATAAAGTTAATCAATAGAATTCATCAAGATGTAAATGCTTTGACTGTAAGAAGACCATTCAGCAGTTTATGTGTCAGTATGAGTGCATGCTGTGCATAAGTGTGTCTTTTCGTGAGTGGGTTAATGAGAATTATGTGTTTTAACAGTACCCATCGGCCTTTAAATCGCCAACACACAGTAGCGTAGTAGCGTAGAGTTTTTGACTTTCAGGGTCCTGCATGGGACCCAATAGTTTAACCTTCTCAACATTAAATTTGCTAACTGTGTTTAGTTTCACCTGGTCCTCGACCCTGATCGTAATGAGCGTTAAATACATACAGAAGAGCCTCTATATGTTTCTCTCAACGGGTCATTGAGCGTGACCGTACAGAAACAGTGACCCATCTTTGACACTGGCTGTGGTTCAGGCCTGGGTCAATGAGAGGCTAATCCAGTTATCATTCATAGCTGCCTAACTGCACAATCAACTTAACTCCATTGTCAGTCTGAGGTCCTTTATTAGCTGTTGTAATCTTTGCTGCTTGTTGTTTGACCCTTGTCGTACACATGACTACAGAAAATATACAAGGCCAAGGGCATGTACAGTAACATACAGCCTGAACAGAAAGGATCAGATACACATGAATGCACATGCGTTTTGGTTATACAACATTAGTCAAAGCTGGGGACGATCTTAACAGATGTCTGCATTTATTCAGAATCTGTAGGGAAGCAACAATACTGAGGCATCAACAGCAGCAGGCAAGAACACCTTCAAAGAATGCCAATGTTATTTTGTGCAGAGAAGAATTTGACTAATAATGTCACATGGAAATGGACAGTATTGTAATATACAGGCCAGTTAGTGGTTTAACTTTATCCTGACCTGAGTTTCACCCTTTTTTAAGACTTTTATAATGCTATATACTGTGTGTAGTCTTTCTGGAGTGGATTACTGATCCACTCTGTTACATTTTCTTCTTTATTGTTTGAAGTGTTCAAACTCAGTATAAAGCATATGGACACTGGTTTGGAGCCGCTGTGCCTCTCTGCAGTCAACATCTATCAGAGTAACCCAACTCCAGATGTCAGCTCAAAGCTCAGGGGGGGCTCCTGCTATCTTTTACTGTTGTCACTTCCCTGAGGGTGGAGGTCGCTAACTGCCTGACCTCAGGCAGAACAAGAGAAAGAGGGAGCGACATGGAGAAACTGCAGATGTGGACCCGAGATTCAGGTGTAATAAGCAGCGATAGATAAACATAAAAGAAAATGCACTTACGCACAGTTGGTTAAATCTGTTCTGTGTTCTGATCTGCCATTCTTAAAAAGAAAACGAAAAGTGAGATTAACCCTGCTGAACCCTGGAGTGTCACATCACACAGGGGTTTGATTCCCTGTAGTCAAGGCTACAAAGATACCAGGTGTTGCTTTCTCCAATGTTGTCAGTGACACATCCATGCAGCGTTAGGGGTGATCTGTTACACACACATAAAAACACACAAAAACTTGTCTCCAGGGGTCAAGGAAAGAGCGGCGCAGCTGGAAATTTGGTTCACCTTTGACCCTTAAGACTCACATTGATTTGATCACACATACACATGCCACACTCATGTGCACAGATTTGCAGTTTGTATCCCTGAACCTAATATTGACGGATGAGTATTGGCTCTTTGTATGACCATTTCTGGAGAACAGAAAAAGGTTGTTCAGTCTGTCCCTAATAAAGCCTAGCTTACTTATAATGATAAACACACTCTGCCTTATTAGTGTGAACCTCCCACATAGCTGCGTGTTGGTTTACAGATAGAGAAATAAAATGACACTGAAACATAAATGTTTATATGGAGAAAATCAGGCTTTAACCAGCCTGGAAGTCTGTATGCATCTAAAAAAAAAAAAGTGTGCTGTTCCACAGAGGGGGACTTGGTTTCAATCAGATTTACTTTATAAAGCTATGATTTAGTTTGAATTGGAAACATGTCAGTGTAGAATCCTTTAACTCAGGTTTGGCTAGATTTATTATATTCTTAGCCCCTAGGCAGAGAAAGTAATAGATAAATAATGTAATAAGTCTTTGAGTTAAAGGCTTCCATCTGGCAACGTACGACAATGCCCTAACCCAGGCAGTGCTGTAGGCGTAAGATACAAGGAGTCATTGCGGCAGTGACAAATGATTTTTGGAGTTTACCTCTGTGTTTGTATGAGGTCAGCCATTTTTAACTGCCGTGTTTCCAGCTTTTGGTGGAGAGCCGGGAGTGGTAGACAGACATTTTTGGTGTTGTTTTTAAGGATCTCTGCTCCAACAAGTCTCCACCTCACAAGAAAAATGCCTATTGGCCACAGTCAATTGATACTTCCAAAAATCCCCAAGTTGCTTTTACATTTTTACATTAGACAACCAATATGTAAACCAAAACCTCAAGTAGCTAATTTTGTTAGTTTTTACTTTCAACTTGGAATCATTTATTTGGAAATCAATGGTAAGAAATATGATATAACTAAACGTCAATAAATGATAATAGGAATTATTGGCCTGTCCCAATTTGGATATGGCAATTGACAATTGTGGCTTTTAGAAAAATGTACCGGCCACAACCAAAATTCTGCCATATTTGGCTGGAGTCTGGTGTTAATTAGTTTACACACATTGTCCTGAGTGATACAGCTCACTGTTGACATGGGGACTGACGGGGCTATGATGAAACTGTCCCAGGGCCTCAGGGATCACATCCAGGAAGCATGCCTAAATGGGCGGAGGACTGCAGAGGCTTAGATACACTATTTTGGTTTAGTGGAGTGAAGCCGTGCAATCAACATGGCTAAGCCTGAAACTTTGTGTAGCATGTTTAGAAGGTCTTGTGTGTATCTTAACTTGAACCAGGCTGTTGAGAGGGCAGGAGTTTTGCCCAGTTTGGAAAACTTTATCTCAGCATCTCAGACTAATATAGTGATGGAGGTTACAAGATTTATTTTAGGACTGTAAAATATCAGCCTTATCAGAAAAGGCTCACGCACAGAATACAAACAGGAAGATAACATAATACATAACACCAGATTTACTACCAGTCTAAAGCTTTAAGCTAACATTTTTCAAACTTTTTGTCTCCATTTTGATAAGATTTTGAAGTCTTGCTGATGATAAATTCTCATTTGGAAAAAAAATGTTAATCTCTGGAGGAAGTTGACATTCTGCAGCTGTGTTCATCATAGATGGTTCACACCTATTGATCTCCTCTTTTCTGTGTTTTTTGCTCTCACAGATGGACTAATCAATACCAATAACCAGAACTGCTCACTGTTTCTGCCCATGAAAAAAAACACACACACACACACACACACACACACACACACACACACACACACA
>CALSCE010009834.1:1583164-1633741 GCA_943593645.1 Bovichtus variegatus
CTCAAATTCCAAGTCCCTGCTCCCAATGATATACACTTAAGTGGTCTGAGAGTCCCACACACTTGTCAAAGAGAAAATAAAATCCTGTGGTATCCCAGGAAAGGAAAAAAAAAACAAAAAAAAACGGATTCCACGCTCTCTTTGTCTCTTTGTCATGTTTTTATTGGATAAACCACCGAAATGCCCAACATTTATATATACACACACGTCTGCTCCCATTTTGGGAGAAATGCTGTAGCAGAAACACAGATGCATCCTCCTAAACACATACTGCCGTTTTAGCTAGTGAGAGGATTCAAAATTACCCAGAGCGGTGTCCCCGAGGCAACCGTTGGCCGCTCACTGTCAATCATTCATCCTCTCAATTTACAAAAAACCCAACAGCTCAGACAGTCTCAGACAGCAGTCCCCTGTCTGAGGTCCAACTCCAGTCCGCCTTTGTGCTCTCTCACACTCCTTAATTACTGTTTTCTCTTCATCTCTGGAGCTAAATTACAACTGGAAGACAAAAAGTGATAATTATCGCTCACTTTATATTACAGACCTCACTGTATAAATCAAAGATGATGGCCAAGAGGAAACTTTTTGGTCATGCATTTTGTTGTCTCTGTTTTAGCAGCTTTTGCTTCACTTTTGCAGTTCATTTTTTTCTGAATACGTAAAACGGAGCAGTTGTGCTGTTTGTCTACAATGGAGCAGCGTTGAGCCTCATTAAGCTCACAGATGTCCGAATGTGATTTCTGGGGGAGGATCAGTTACAAAGGCGCAATTCCCTAATTGTGCTTCTTGATCACAAGAGTCTTGATAATTGTGGGCCATATTGCCTCTATCGCGTGCAGACTGAGGACCATTTAATGACCACAACTGTGAATATATAGTGACAATTTTTATTCCTCTCTGTGGGTGGTGAATGTGCACATTCACCCTTCAACTTTGACACCTGACTCCAAGCTCCTCATTAGCTTCCCTGCTAGCAGATAGCGACAATAAAATCTATGGTATTTCACAGATATGCACCTCTGTTGGTAGCAGCTGCTGCACCAGCCAGAGTCTCACCGAGGCCTTGGACACAGACAGAGACAGGGTTTAAACTGCTATAAATATTTAACAGTAAGTAAAAAATAGGGCTGATTTCTGCACTGATTAGGCCAGCTGTCACTCAGGGCCCACAGGATTCACTTTGAAAACAATCTTCAAGGGGTGGGGGCAATGGCACACACACATACAGTGGATAGCACACACACACATGCACACCCGGGTTAAGGGTTGCCACATTGCAGGGCTTTGCGCAAGATATGATCACTAACCATCTAAATCCCCCCTGCGTTTCTTATCACTCCTCAGAGTCCAGTAAGGTGATGTCATCCCTCTTTGTGTTCCCTGTGGCCCTCTGTCCATCCTTGTAACTAGTTTTTTTTTTTATCTCGCTCAGACCTCACTTAAACTTCCATTCACACTTGAGACTCCTTATGCTTTATTCATCAACCTGTTTTCACAAAAAAGAAGTTCTCCTCTATAGAGGTGACAGAATTGATTGGTTGTAGTTCTGTAGATTTCTAGTTTATAAAAGTTTGCACCATTGATGATTTCCTATTCCAGTTACACATTTATATCTAAAGGACTGTGTCTGCGGGGTAAATTATAGAAATTTCCATATATAACTGGAAAAAACAGACCAGATACAGAGATGGGAAACTCCAAATATAAGACAATAAATGTGAGAATGTGAGATGACTCGACTTGTGAACATGCCTGAACAACAGCTTCTGTGTCCTTTAACATGAGACCCAAAGATCAACTTCCTAACACACACCACATGTCTGCATGTTCAACTCCATTGGCTAAAGATGTAACTCCATGGCATAATTTACTGTTTACCTTTTTTACTGTGGGACATCTACAGATGTGTCCTGCTTTGTGAGTGTATGCACATTTGTGGGAGACAGAAAGAGAAAGAGGCAGAGAGGCTTTTTAGTGGCCATCATCCCTTATTATGTTCATTAATATTATCAGCATTCTTTCTTCCAAATATAGAAGTCACTCTCGCTCTGTCTCTTTCACCTCCCTTCCCTTCTCTTCCCTTCAGTGGTTTGATGTGCCTAATCATTTCCAGCCGTGAACTCCACATGAAAGACAACAAGCACTTGCCGTAATAGGGTGGTGAAAGAACGAGCGAGGGAGAGGACAGAAAAGAGGGGAGATGCTAAAAGAGAAAGGGGAGGTCAAGGGAGGAATGGAGATTGAATGAGAAGCGAGATGAAGCCTCGGTCCTCCTCGTTCCCATTTCAAGGTCTCATGTTATCATTAGCCCTGCCTTTTGTTCCTTTGCCAAACTATTTTCCCCTCTCTCCGACCTTCCCCTCCCTTCTTTTCTTCCCTGCCATATATCTTAATTGTACCCATAGTGTCTCAACTCATTGGCAACAGAAAGGCAGAAATTGATTTGGAGACTTCAGAATATGAGGAATGCAGCTCACTGAAGAGCAATAGAATGTGTAAGTAAAAAGAGCAACACACTTAAATTAATGTTTTAGGTCTGCCCAACACTCCAGCACAGTTATTGCCTTTAAATCCGGACTCCTATTTCAGTTTGTTGTTAATAACTTCAGCTTGTGTGCAATTATCCAACAGTGATTCATTCAGTTCACCAGCTCCAGGTCTATCATGCACTTGTATGGTCATTGTTGCAGCTTTAAAGGACCATTCAAGTTTTAGTTTTTTACAACAAATCTTCATAGTTTCTGCCAATATTGCTATCAGTAATTATAAGATTGTGCTCATCAAGTTAATTTGAGAAATAAGTCAGATGGGGAAAGAAACATGAGCAGTCATGGTAAACAAACAACCCAGAATGCCCAGAGTTGCCAAACTTGAAACAACAAATTTAGGCAATTGGCAAAAAACTCTAAATGAGCATAATTATGACATCAAGTCAATCAATGGCAGTTTAAAGCCAGAGTACAGGGTCATCATAACCAGATAAACGATAGAAATGATCGCCAATACTACTAAAGTAAGACCGGAGTTGCAATAAACCGTACTTATCCTTTAATTCTGCTTGGGACAACATTTGCATTAATAATAGGCTTTATCTTGGCCTATACGATTTCTTAGATGATGATTACTGGGCCTGGCACCAGTCAGTGGAAGAGTAGATTAGTTTGGGACAACTCTGTGTTTTACAGGTTTTACTCTGAAAGCCTATAGAATCTCTCTCTCTCTCTCTCTCTCTCTCTCTCTGTCTCTGTCTCTCTCTCTCTCTATCTCTCTCTCTCTCTCTCTCTCTTTCATGAGAAACTATAAAAGTGCAGAGATGCAGCTGCGTCCGAGAAGCCGTGGGCAGACTCCCTCCGACACTAACTGATGTTTTACAGAGACAAACTGCAGAGAACAGCAGGATCCACCTGGACCAGCGCCCACATCTGGAGAAGCTGAGAATAGAGTAGAGGAAAGGAGAGAGGTGATGCAGTACAGCAAAAGGGATAAAGCCATGAGTATACTGAAGGACAAAAAGGGAAAGAGGAAAAAACCCATAATCCAGTATAGAAGTAAAAGCCAAATAAAACCTGGAACAAGTCAGTTGATGCCATACCTGTCAATCACTGAGGTTTGATAAGATGTGGACGGTACAGTAGAAGGTTTTGGGGTAGATGTTAGCCTACCAGGCATCAGGCTGTTCTCATACACTGTTTGTACTTATACCTACAAAAAGTAGCCTTGACCCTAACCCTACTTAAGTAATGCTCCCAAACCAGTATCTTTCCTAAACTTAACCAAGTAGATTTGTGGCCTAAACAGGCTTTTCACTGCAGGGGCTTCCACAGGCGCACTGATTGCACATGTTTGCTAGACATGCGCAGGAAAACGGACAAACAAATAACAAAATAACTTTTCGTAAGATATCATACGAACAGTTATACGAGGATACCGAAGATACGTTGCTCTACCTGTTAATCTGCACCACATCTCAGACAGGAGACCACTCCTTCCCTGCGGCTTTTCTTTGGGTGATGTGTGTGAGCATTAATGAAAGGGTTAGATGTGTATCTTAGATCTAAGTGTACTTTCGGAGAGACGCCCATCTATGCATCTGCAGAGGTAAAATGAGAGTGACAGTGGGAGCATACGATAGAGAAAGGCTAAGTGGAAAGGTAGCGAGACAAAGAAACGGAGAGAAAGAGTGCTTGTGAAGAAGAGTGAGGCAAATGAATGATGAGGCATGGATCTTTGCTAATGCTCCAGTGAGTGATCGCTCCCCTACTGTCCCAGCCAGGGACGAATGGCTCTCTATGGACAAAAAGCTCCAGTCCCTGACCGAATCCGATACTCGGCACGCTCTTCCTGACTGTTTTTCACATAGTCCACCAGGCTGACGTGTGTTGTGTGAGACCTAGGCTGTGTCTTTTAACAGAGTAGTCGGTCAATGAACTACTATGATAGGTAAATCAAAGTACTGCATGAAAATCTTAAACTGAAAGCATGCTGGATGAATTTACGGTCATGTATTACAAGTTCAGATGGTTGGCAGATGCTTAGCTGAAGCATTTTTAAATCGGTTTATGTTTTGATGATTTTTCCACTGATAAATGCTCTGAAAGGCCAGTACATGTCCTTAAAGTCAAAAAGGAAACTCCACAGCTGGTATGTCAGATACTGCATGTTACATGTGATTATAAGCTTTGAAATATTTGTTTGTAGGTCAGTTATGCTTAGCCATGTTCCTGTCATAGGACACTTTTGCATTTTGTAACATCAGGTGTGACATCAGCGCTCCCACAGAAAAGAACCACATTGGCAGTGTTGCACGTTTAAGCCCATTACCTGCAAATTGTGTATACTTAGTATTACTGCAGACCATTTTCCAAAGTGAACCACACTCCAGACATTTACCACCTTCCAGGCAACCATTAGTTTCAGTTCGGGCCAATAATGTAGGAAAGTCAACCATCATTATGGCCCTTTAATTTAATAATGACCAGAATAGGATGTGAATGTTTTCTTTTTCTCAACTGCATATGTAAATGCTGCATCATCCAAAATAACTTACAGTCAGAAATAACACACTTTAGAGGTTCGGTGTCATGCTCCGAAGCGTTCCAAAAACATTGGGACCACACTTTTGACCTTGCAGTTAAAAACCAGGCCTTTTAAATGACTAGACCACCCTGCCGTGGACATCCACATCCAAAAATCTGTATAAATGCGGAAGTTCCCACAAATATCAAGCAGACAAGCAAGCATATACACTTAAGAGTAAGAGAGATTTAGATGTTGAAAGGCACGGGCTGCTGTCTGTGTATGTGTTGCTATGTAGTTGTATGTTTAGCACAGTGGGAAACCTCCGGAGAGTACGATGAGGAATAGGTGCACAGAGAACGAGACTGGCTGGCGTGGAAAGAATTCCTCCCTGGCACACACCCTGGTCTGGCCCAACAGATCTCTTGATTTAAGAAGACATGTCTGCTGTGTGTGTTTATTAGATTACCTTATTGGCCTATAACTGTAATGCTTATTTGAGTTGAGATTGTATTTGAGTGCTGTAAATGCAGGATACTGCAATATTGGAGTTTTTGGTATCGAATCGGGATGTCAGTTTGATCCAACCCTCTGGACTGTTCGGTGTAAACTGAACACTGGTGATGTGCTGTCAGTTGTATTGACAGGAGGGAAATGTACTGATGACAGAGTTCATCCTTACAAGCTCCTGTTTTTTTTTCCAGAGGGTTGATATGATTTTCTTCTGCTACCATTTCAGAATGTTGGGCTTTGACAAAAACTGTCATGTATTCCAGCTTTGGAGGTTTGTCTTTGTCTCTTTGTGTCCCTCTGCATGTTTTTTTTGTTCATTTTTTGTTCTACTTCGCCATTCACCAAGTCTGTAACCTATATGTAGTAAGTTGAAGCAGACAAAAACAGAATCATTATATCTTTTATTTTATAGCTCCCAAGGTTTCCATAAAAGTGTGCATCCTTTGTTTGTGTTGCATATTTTTTCCAGCATGAAGAATCCATACCATACTGCTGTGGGATTTAACATTTTAGAGTGTGTGGAGAATCAATGTCCTGCTCTCCTTCTTGTTCCCAGCCTCTATCCAAGTCCTTTCCAGTCCAAACCTCCAAACTTCTTCCAAGCGTAATTATGAATACTGTGCCCAACCCCTGTGTTTTCATATAAACCTCATAAATCGTCATGTCGGTTTTGCCCCAGGGAAGAGCAGCCTTTCACTTCTCTTTGTTTGTGATCTACAACAGACTTAATGAGGTAAAGATAGAGGTGACGATGAAGTCACCCCATGACCAGGTGGGCGGTCAGCGTGCTAAAGCCTCTTTAATTAGATTAAGTATGGGGTCATCATATGCAAGTGTCTGTGTGTGAGTTAGCATGTACACGTTTGTCCAGTTGTCATCACCACAGGTGGCTAATCCATCACAGACAGTCAGAGAGATATGACGAACACCCAGACATGTGCATAGATCCCTAAAGATTGTATTAGTCTCAACACTGTACTCTGAAGGAAGTCCCAGCAATGATCTAAAATCCACAGCTGTAAACACTGACCAAAGGAAGCGGTACAGTATGACCCCTCTGAAATCCCAAACGTCTAGTCACGGTAATACTACGACTAAAAACCCTGGAGGAGCTGGTCTAATATTCCCATCTCTTAATATCCTATAGGAGCAACAGTATGAGTCAAGGTAGTAGAGTTTCTGTCGGTCTGTCTATAGCCAGTAGGTAGGTGTAATGGTGAAGACATGTGTTGGTGGGATGGAATAAAGGTTGTTGTCGGATGTCTGCTATGGTGGTCCTGTACTCTGCGGGGTTCAGGGCTAGGGCAAGTTCACACGTAGGATTCAGACGTATGATGAGATCATTAAACAAAAGAGACGTGTCTCTTTTACGTCTTGTCTTTTTTTAAATGTAACCCTTTTTGTGAAGTCGATTGGCACTATGACAACACCACTGGATGTATAGAAAGTATATGTACTTTAAACTGTTTGAGGATATTACAACACAATATTGGGGCCACTGTTGGAAAAGAAAACAAAATGAGGTTGTGAGAATAATGTAACACTGTTCATCCCGTAGTTGTTGTAGTTGTGCGGAATAGCCATCCTATTAAAAGTATAATATTTCAAGTAAAATGCCAAATGAGACTTTGTCATAATTTCTCGCACCTCACATTATTCTCCACTTTTTGATTGTTTTCCTAAACATATTTTTTATAATATCACTAATTATTGAAATATTACAACTTTTTCTGAACAACTTATGGCATACACTCCCAACTTGTCTTTTATCTCTATTTGTTATCTATCTTTCTAATTGTAATACTCTTTGTATATTGAATTTTGCATCACTTAAAGCATTTAAAGCATTAAAAATGGCAGACTCAGTATAATATAATTTATTTGTCCGAAAACTAATCAGTATTTGCACAAAAACTAAATAAACTAAAAGTTTCTAGGAAATTACTTAAGATATCTTGCTTTTGCCTTATTAGAAAGACTGCATGTGATGTCATGAGGCCTCCTGGATCTTGGCTCGCTTTCAAGACTTCGAGATCTGAGAGAGAATGCTACTTTTAACAAGCACCATAAACGCCACCAAACAATGTTATGGACCCGTGTAAAACTTCAGTCAGAGGCAGGACCCCATGGAGCACAGAAGACATTTCCCTTTTGTGTTTTGCAAGGAAATCTTTGTTGTATTATGGGAGTTTTGAGTGTTTTAATAGATTTGGTCGGAGCATACAATGCATTGTGTGTGTGTGTGTGTGTGTGTGTGGTGTGTTATTGCAGTATAAACTAGGATATTAGGCAGATGAGACAATGAAGTCAAAGGTTAGGTCAAGACCTGTGTCTGTTGTATGCCTTTGTGTTGACAGTTTGAAGTCCTTTGTAGGAGAAAAATGGAGTAAGGATTAATGTCTGAGGTGTGTGTTTAAGTGGATCTCCCCGGAGTCATTCAGTCAATCTGTATCTGATTTAAAGGCCAGTTGAAAACCAGTTTAACCTTCCAACATTCATTTAAGTGCCTCTGCTGAACCAAACTCACAACCTCCGTCAAAACTCCTCCCTCTTTTATTAAAGGTCACTTGTCAGTTCCCATCTTCTGTAGCCATGGTAATCGCACCACCTGTCATTTTTTGCCAGTTTTCCAAACACACCATGGACGAGTTCTATTTTTCTCAATTTTTTTTTTTTTTTTACATACAGTATTTCTTTGATTTATAAAAGTAAATTGCTCTCACAGATGCTCGTTTTTTATAGTACTCTGGAAATCATAACAAGTAGTGTTATGGTGTGTGATATTTTGACAACTGCAGATCTACAGTATGTGAGCCTGTGAGCTGACTGCATTATTTGACATTATTGTGATAACAGAAAGGCCCTCAGCTCGTATATAATAATTATGACACATGCAGGTTTTCTTTCACGCAGATTTCAGGACCTGCTGGGTGTGTTGATGCGATGCTTTTTGAAATCCTTATGTCTCACGGGCCGTTTGGTGCCAGTGGACCGTTCATGTCTTACCTCGTGTCTCTTTTCCCTCAGGTTTCAGCCACAGATGAGGATCGTGGTTCCTTTGGTGCTATATCCTACATCCTGGGTTCTGGCTCTGGAAGCGTAGCACCAACCCACTTCACCATTGACAAAGGGAATGGCCAGATTTGCACCAGCACAGCTCTGGACCGTGACGAGGGATTGGACAAGTTTGACTTGACCGTCACCGCAACGGATGGAGTAAGAACACGCTTACTCTAAAACTATAAGGAATAGCAATTAGTAGTTGTAATCTCTGTAACCCTTTTATCTTGTCAGACAATTCAATCCTTAAAGGAATTGTTAGGCATTTTGGGAAATATGATCATTCTGTCTTTGCCAACATTTGGATGAGAGGATCAATACAGTACCACTCTTATGTCTGTACAATAAATATGTATCTACTGCTCGCAGACTAGCTTAGCTTAGCACAAAGACTGCATGCAAAGAAAAACAGCAATGTAACAAAACACCCCGTAAAACCACAAGCAAGATATAATGTGCTAATTGGTGACCTTTAGAGTTTCTGGTAGGTGTATTTTGTTTCGAACTGATTCTAAGTTTGCTGGTTCCTCTTGTTTCCAGTCTTTGTGCTAACTGGCTATTGGCAGCAGCTTCATATTTACTGCACAGACATGAGAGTGGTACATTTTTTATTTAACCTTTGCATCTTTTGTACAATCAAAGCCTAATTTATTATAATTGAAATAGACTACAGAAAGAGACCCAAACATCAAACTAGACTAAAGTCAAAGCACTATTTCTTTGTGTTGCTCCAAGACCAAACTCCTTCTGATCAAAACTTCAGGCAGAAGGCAAATTAAAGATGTGTACAGCTGCACTCGAATAAATCTGATCAAAGAGACATTCGGTACACGTTTGAAGAAGACAGCATCCTGACTCTTACTGTGTGTCTTCAAAAAACATGATGGCGCAACAGCATGGCAAAGCAATCAGGGCAAACAGAGAGGGAGTGTGGGGAGGAAAAAGGTAAAGAAGTAGGAAAACAGATCCATTTACACAGTCAATTCAAATAACCTTATTACTGTATGATACAATTTAAGTTAAATACGATGCCTTACTTGACCACAATTGCACAAACTGTGCACTAGCCTCTTCCCAGTAGACCCATGCACATTTAAAGCATCAATTAATCACATTGGATGCACTTAAATAGGCATTGGAACTTCACTTAAAGCACAATAAAACACTGATTCTCTTGTGTATACTTGGGTTACATAAAGAAATAGAATACATTCCATTGTTTTAAATGTGTTATCATTAGTCATAGTATGGGTAGTGTTCATACTTTTGTTCTCTTTATTTACCCCTGCTTGGGTAAAGATTGAATTCAGGTCTACAATTTACCAACCCCCACAATGCATCTTCTCTCCCACGCCCAGCACATTCCCTGTTTCCCTGTCTGTTCCCTCCGTCTCGACTATTCCTGTATTTAATGGTCTCGTAAAACTAAGCCAGCAGATACAGTGTAATGAGTGCAAACTCTCTTTGCTGACAAATGCATACAATGGTTGATTGGCTCCATATTTCAGGGATCTTCAACAGAGAACTAATATTTCTGTGTTCCTATACAGCTGCATCGTCTTTACAGTGCGACATAAATCTATTGTCGAAGTTTCATAACATGAAAATCCCAGTCTGTGTCTTTTCACCAAGGGATAAAAAAAACTAATTGAATGTTGTCTTTGGGGATATATAGTCCAGGAAGGGAGGGAGGGATGTGGTTTAACTAAAATAGCTATTCTTATGATTTAGCCTTCCTCAGTCTCAATAGACCAGTCAGTTGAGGTCCATAATATTGTTACAGCATTGGTGTAACAATCTGATGTGACTCTGTGTACTCTGCTAACATCATATTTTAATGCAAACATCTTGAATCAAATCTAATCCAAATAATTGATTTTTTCAGGGTGGCCTGAGCTCAGTAGCACGTGTGCGGGTCTCGGTGGTGGACATCAACGACAACCGGCCCACCTTCTATCCAGTCCTCTACACAGTCAGTCTCAGTACCCATAGTGCCCCGGGAACATCTGTCGTCAAGGTCACAGCGAATGACCCTGATGCTAGGGAAAACGGCAGGGTGACCTACCGCACAGTACCTGCAGGGGGCTCTGGTTTCTTCACTCTCAACAAAGATACAGGTATGTGTGTGTGATACAAAAAAAACATGAATGAGCTATTGTGAAACTTGCTTTGGATTGTTTAAAAACCAAAAGGATATAGATACATTTGTCTTCTCTACATATCTGCTTTCCTCTACAGGTGTGATTTCTCTCTCTCGCTCGCTCCATGGTAAAGCCAACACGGTAATCTCCATGGTGATATCAGCTGAGGACGGCGGTGGTCTCACAGCGCCAGTCAATGCTCGGGTAAACGTGAGTGTGGTGGGAGGCTCAGTGGCGTCTCCCGTGTTTGACCAGGCCCAGTATTTCTTCACAGTGTCTGAAGACGTTCTCAGAGGGACAGCGGTGGGAGTGGTCCGAGCTGCTACCAAGACAGGTGAGGACGCCCTTACTGTCAAATGTTCTATTTATTTTTCTTTGCTCTACTATATGTTGATGCTTGTTCTGGCTTTGGTCAATCCAGGATTGCTTTTATCAATTTACTTCACATGCCATGTGGAACCTGTTTTATGTGCCTTTCTGTACCGGGTTTCACTAGGACAAAAATGCACTAATGGGCTGGAGAGTGCCTGATGTCTAACCTCTCACTCCAGCAGTTGTGCAAATACGCAAGCAACAAGAGCATGCGCTCCATTAAGAAATCACATCCATCACTCAGTGTGGGCTTTACTGAGGATTATTTTCACTCTGGCCAGACTTTTATTTTCTCTCAGTATTATTGATGGAGAAATTAATTTGGATGGGGCTGTAACTCTGAGTGGGAGTCAGAATGAAGTGTTTTCAGTGGTGCCGTAGACGGAGGAACACTCGTCTCTGTCTGTGTAACTGTACAAAGCTTTCAGCGATCCTGTCCCCTCACCCACTTTGAGTAAATCCAGCCCTTCGTTAACACTTACAATAAAAATAAACACACCACTTCCCTGTCTTCTAAAAGCGGATATGGATCTGTCATGTGATTTTTTTTTTTTGTGTCTAGTATGTTTTCATTAATCTAAGGACAGTGGATAATCAACCGCTGTATACATTATATTGAAACATTTTCCCTCCCTTCTAGTGGTTGATTAATCATCAAGCTAAATTAATTATATAGCAGAAATGCCAAATATGTGCTGGTTCCGGCTTGTCAAATATGATTATTTGCTACTTATTTGTTGAAGACATCACCCTGGGTTCTTGGAAATTGTGATATGTTTTTTCGCTATTTAATGATATTTTACAGCCCTAGTCCCTTTGTCACAATCTTTTTTCTCACTCTTGTTTGATTATTTTGCTGCATCTCTGTGTCCTCCATGCAGGTGTTTCTAAGGATATATTCTACTCCATCTCCTCCGGAGACCCAGATGGTTATTTCACAGTGGACAGTGCCTCTGGTACCATTCGCACTGCCCTTCCTCTGGACCATGAGACCTGCTCCAGTCTTGACCTGGAGATCCAGGCACGCTCCGGCTCTCCTCCAGCGTATGGAACCAGCCGGGTACGAATAACCATTTCAGACGTCAATGACAACGCCCCGACCTTCCTCCCATCCTCATCTGAGTCCCTGCTTTTACCTGAGATCACCAAAATGGGGACCGTTATCTACAGCATTCAGGCCACAGACAAGGACACTGGTCATAACGGTCAGCTCAGCTTTGACCTGGTCTCTCCTGGGGCGGCAGGCAGTAATGGCCAGAGAACGTTTGGTGTTGACCGGGGGAGCGGGGAGGTACGTCTGATTGGGAGTCTGTCATACGAAAGTGTCCCACGCTATGACCTTCAGGTGGTTGCCAAGGATGGCGGAGCGCCTCAGCTTAGCTCCACCTTCACCCTTGTGGTCCACATCCAAGCGCAAGATGCACAAGGACCCAATTTCGACACGCTGACGTACCGCGTGGAGCTACGGGAAAACACACCTCTCAACACACGTTTCCTCCAGGTTCGAGCACTCAACAGAGAGGCTTCTGGGAATGGTAGGAGTTCCTCCTCATCTTCTTCCTTCTCTATTTCCTACCGCCTTAGGCCTGATGGTGACGCTGCCGGTTTTGGCATCATGCCAGATAGTGGGTGGCTGTTTGTTCGTAGCTCTCTGGACCGAGAGGTCAAAGACATGTACCTGTTGACCGTCCTGGCCACTTCAGGCCCAGGAGGGGCCGGGAGAACTGGCAGTGCCACAGTCAGGGTGTCTGTAACTGACGAAAATGATAACTCTCCAAGACTGAGCCAGGAGAGGGTGTTCCTGGCTGTCAGAGAGAACCTGCTCGCAGGGACAGGATTTGGAAGGGTGTCTGCAACGGACAGAGATGCAGGACTAAATGCTCGACTCACCTACAGGCTGCTACACACAGACAGGCACTTTCAGATCAACTCACAAACAGGTGAAGATAAACACCATGACAAGCTTTTTTTTTTATTATTGGAATTGAAGAACAGTAATAGTACACTTAAAGCAGTTTGTTGTAATTGTGTTACACTGGCTGAAATGTAGTTACTCCATAAGCGACACTAATACCAGCATGATTTCCCTTGAGGCATTAAGGATTTGCTGTTTGTCAATGAAATTACCATGGTGATTATTCCCTAACTATTGCAAGTAATGCAAGCCAAGGACCTCTCTCCTTCTCTTTTTCTTTAGGTGAGATAAGCACCCGCCTCGCCCTGGACAGAGAGCAGCAGTCCAGCTACCAGCTTGTTGTGGTCGTACAGGACGGGGGTACGCCACCTCGCAGCGCCACTGGCACTGCTCATATCACTGTGCTGGACGAAAACGACCACGCCCCCGGTTTCACCCATGCCAGGCCAGACAGGGAGCTGCTCCATCAGGTGAGAATGAAGGGACCTTAGATAGATCAAGTGAGGGCAGAGAAAAAATCAACCCTATTCTTGGTTTCCATTCCTATCATAATTATCACAGTACTAGAAAGGAAGACATGATAAGGAATAGGAATAAGCATAATAGGAAGATACTGCACATAGAAAAGGCATAGTATGTTGGAAAAACAAGCGAATCTCATGTATTGTAGGTGACGGAGGGGCTTCCATCTGGGACAGTCATAGGGACAGTGACGGCTAAAGACCCAGACGAGGGAGAGAATGGAACCGTGTACTACTCCTTATCAGGTGAGTGTCGTAAATCCTCTGAAATGACTTCCTTCTACATTCACATTGTTTCATTATCATTACTTTAACTTTGAGCTGATATCCGTATCTGTTGCATCCTCTGAAGGCTCCAGAGCAGAGCGTTTCTCCCTTAACCCGACCAGTGGCGAGCTTAGAACCGCTTCCCCTCTGAGATGGTCCGAGCGAGCAGAGTACGACTTTGCTGTGACTGCTGCTGACCACGGCACACCAGGTCTCAGCTCAACCTGCCAGCTACGAATACAGGTAAACATAATCTATACTTTTTAATATCCTCAACCATTCTCCAGCTGCATGTTCAAACGCCTACACATTTGTTGTGTCTTCAAAACATTTTTAGGCATCGGGCAATTGGAGATTCTGGTGGCCAAACCTAAAACTGTCACAACTGCACATTACCTCAGTGCCTTTGCATTCCTTACTGCGAGTAATTTCCTCAAACTGTGCACAATATGAACAGTATACCAGTCAAAGGAATAGGAAAAGTAGAATAAATTGGAGAAGGAGAGAAGCTGAACCTGTGCCTGTACAAACAAAATAATTTATCCAATCTAGTGTGTGTTTCCTACTCCAAAGGTTAGTGGGGTAACCAAAACCCAAGGTGAGAAACCCTGAGCTGCTGGAGGGAGCTGGTCTGGACTGAGTTATTGTTCTGAACTTTCTGTAGGGGGGTCAATCCTGCATATCAACATACAATATCAGGAATTCAATAGCAGGGGGAAAAGAAGGCCTGCCACTGAGGCATTTAGCCAGAAAAGGGTGGTGGTTTGCTTTGACTATGGAGCTTTGAGCTGAGTTTTTTTATGTGATGTGATTTCAGAAAGGAAAAGGATGCTAATTACAGCGGGAGTGAATGCCTTAGATTTCGCCTGCGCCCTGCTTGTGCGACTCTGAGATTAGACAGAGGGGAAACAGGCACCTTGGAATCAAATGCTCCCAGATGAGATTTGATGAGAGCCAGCTGCATCAAATCACACACAGAGAAAGGGAATACACCACTGTACGGTAGCAGTCAGTGATACAAACACGCACAAAGGCATACTGACTGTAACGATACATTCAAACACTCTCATGAGGTAACATTTCCAGATAATGATTTTGAGATAACATTTCACATAGCTGTGAAATCAGACACAGGGATATTGTTGTACACCACAAGTACTACAGTACACACACTAGCTAGCTTGCGTGTGTACTGCAGGCATTGGGTAAAACCAAGGAAAAATACAAATAGTGAAGTATAGTTGCTGGCACTGTGTACTAAAACATAGCACAATTACAATAAAAGTTGGCCCTTTGGCGTGTAGTTTGTAGTGTATTTTATCTGAAAATGTCTTTTTAGTCAGCATGTGAGACTATATTTTGCACATCATCTCCACTTCCCTCCTCCTCTAGGTTTATCCTTGCTGTTCGCATTCAATAAAAACACCAGAAAGATGCAATTAATTGCAACAAATCTTAATAGCAAAAGCATGGTGCGTATGGATTTTTTCATGATGAAACCAGAGCTTGTTAAAAACTGCTTATGTTTGCCGTTTTAGGGGCTCTTTCATCTGTCCCAGAACAATATAGAACCCTGAGGCTGTTTCTCAGAGTGCAGAAAGGCCCCTGGCACGCACTTGTTTCCTATCTGACCGGACTGCGGCATATAGATATATACACTTCTTGCTCATTATTTAACTGGGATATTTACAGTTTTCCCTTACTTTACACCCACATTATTTTGCCACAGGTCACAAACCCTGACTCTCATCGTAAAGCCAGACTGCGGCAGTGTGAAGATATTTACTGGAAGGATTGTACAAAGTGTCTTCATGCACAATGGCCTGTGAGAATTATTATAGTAATAGCAACAAAACAGAAACAGACTACAGCCCAAGGCAATGTTTAGGGATGGGCTGGGGGAGAGCCATATATGCATCATTGTCTGCAGAATACCAAAGGAAATCAGATCCAGCAACATGCACAGCACAGCATTCATCTTGACATTTTTCTGTGTTGATATGTTTCCACAATTTTATCTTTGACTCTGTTTTCACATAGATACGCGTATGATAACTTGCATGACACGATCTGAAGCATCATGATTACGTGAAAAAATGCTGATATTGAAATGAGCCTGTTTAACCCTAGTTTGCTCTTCTTCAGGTTCTCAGCTCCTCCCGGTCCAACCCCAAGCCCAACATGCTCTCCATGACTCTGAACACAGTCGAAGGAGCTGATCCGGGTTCCATCATTGGCTCTGTCCACCCACCTGACCAGCATGAATCTAATATGTTGGAAGGCCAGGTAACCTACCTGGTTGTGGGGGGCACAGACCAAGATGGGACTTTCATGGTGGACCGCTTAAAGGGCGACGTGTATCTGGTGCGCGAGCTGGACTACGAGAAGGGGTCAAGGTACACGCTGCACATTGAGGTGTCTGACTTCTCCAAAGCGTTTCCCAGCAGCCACCTGGTGCAGCTGGATATCAACGTGCAGGACAGCAATGACCATGCGCCCCAGTTCAGGGAAGACCCCGTTACCATTGTGATCCCAGAGAACATAGAGCCAGGGGCTTCCATATATACTTTCCAGGCTGTGGATCAGGTGGGAATCTGAATATATTATCTAAAAAAGAGGTGTAATGTTAACCAGGGATTAATCACTCAAGGTCCACTTCTAAGTTATTTTTCCCTGAGCTTTCAACGGTATTGCACATCAGGGGGGGACATTTTTTCAGATTTCATCATGTGACTTAAGTACAGAAAGAAAATGTCATCCACTGATGCAAACTGTGAGATGAGGATGAAATCTCTTGGGGGGAAAAATACAAAAGTAGACCTTAAATTAAGATTAACTTTAATTTGACTGGAGATCTGAAGTTCGTTCTTTGCTGAATCTAAATTTCCACTCAATGTCTTATTGATTTGTTTTCTTTTTTTATAGGATGGCAGTGGACCCAACAGTGAGCTGCGTTACTCCATCGAGCACTACTGGCCCGACATGCTGGATCTCTTGACCCTCGACGCCAACAGCGGAGTCCTGACCCTGGGGCAGAAGTTAGATCGTGAGTCAACACCATCTCTCTACCTTGTGGTGCGGGCCACAGATCAGGCAGAGGATTCTTCTCAGAGGCGCTGGGGTTCAGTCACTGCCCGAGTGTTCGTAACAGACGAAAACGACAATGGTCCGGTCTTCAGCTCTCCGTCTGCGGTCAGCGTCATGGAGGATCAGCCTGTTGGGTGAGTGGCATATATAACTGTAGACTGATTTCTGTCATTGAAGACAAAGAACACCCAAGAAGCCTGTTAAAAAAACAAAAAAATGCATTTACCCAGATGGTCCAAAGCTTGAGAGTGGTTGTTCTAATCTGAAGTTTTATTTGTATCTTTATTGACAGGTTTGTGATTTTGTACGTGATGGCTCGGGATAAAGATGAAGGAGAAAATGGCAGAGTATCATACAGGATCCAGACAGGAAACAGCGCTGGTCGCTTCAGTCTGAACCCCAACACTGGTAAGCTTATTTTTAGTAAGACTCAACATTTAAAAATATGGTAATATTCCAAGGTCTGTGGAAACTGGGGATTTCCTATAAATACCCAATTTACACTCCATCAAGAGATGATTAGGGTAAAATTCACCGCAGCATGTGCATTTACAGTCCTGCTTTGAATGATTTAACACAGTGAGAGTAGTATGTGGCCCTTTGCTGTGAGGGTTTTATGATTGATAGATAATCAGCATCCCACCCATGGAAGCCCCCTGGATGAACAAAACTTTCCACAAGATCGTAATTACCCAATGAAGTGCTGCGTCTACAGGGTTTCAACTGCTAAAACACTCATAACCCTCATAACACTCTTTACTAGATGATCTTTCAATGCCTTAGAGCAATATTTCACTTGAATAATGCTTCAGTGTTCTTTCCTTGACGGATTGCTTCTTGGGAAACGATCTTAATTTGGGCTAGGAACGTGGACACCCTTTGATATGTTATATATGTGTACGTGTAATCTCTTCATCATCGGAGCTAGTGTGGGCGTGCTCAGTGCTGGCTGAGATGGGATTAAGAACCATAAAACAGACACATAATGCAGCTTCCAGATGGAAGAAAGTCTTTACTTCATTACTGTCAAGTGTCTGGTACATTAGCAGGGGTTGACTTCACTTCTGGTTTGTTTCTCAGACTGTGCGGTGTTAAGTTTATGGTTAATAATAGCTATAATAGCAGATTAGCATTGTTTTGCATAGAGATTTACCAAATGTCCTGGCTAATGTGATGGTATCATTAGTCTTATTACGGCTTATAAATTATATGTTTGCTCTGCCAATATGAACTTTCTGTTATTTCCCATTACTGCTAGTTTTATAACCACTTGAAAGCTAATGTTTTTTTATATGTCCCTTCATTTCTTCCCAAGTAGCTTTAAAATTAGATTTTATTTGTGCTGTTTGAGAACATAGATATTACATTATATATCTGCTTGTTCCATTAGCACTGCATTAAAGTAAAACATCTGACTGCCTTTCCCTGAAGTTCAGTATGACATATTTTCATATTTTGTATCTTTGGAAACCTTGAGATCTTTGGCAGAACTAAAATAAGGTTGTGTGTGAGTTTGAGCAAAGCGAATCCAGAAAATAAGAAGAACACCTTTATTGTGTGGTTAGTACAGTATCAATAACACTAAATTGGATACAGAGGAGAATTAAATAGTAAATGTTTTGCATCTGTTTGCGTTTGGCTGAAACATGGGAGCCAGCAAAACCCCACAGGAACTTCAGAGCCTCAGCTTCACACAACAGTAAACACACAATATATGTGTTTGGCATGCTGCGGCGTTTCTAAATTACACACGTCTCTTAGGTACCACTAAACTTGTACAATGCCGTGAACAATACACACACGCACACGCACACACACACACACGCACGCACACACACACATACACACACACACACACATTTCCTCTCACTTCGACTGACCCTCCTTGTCGTCTGATGATGACAGGTGTGGGGTGTAGACATCAAAGGTCGTAGAGTAACTGAAGCCAGAGTCTGAGAAGTGGTGGTCTCATTCACACTCTTTGTGAACCAGCTCCATTTACATAAAACACACATATACACACACACCAACTAATGCCTTACAGTTTTAAAGGCTAACAGATAATGTAATGTTGTACAGAAGAAAGAAATAAGTACTTTCAGTGGAGGTCATAGGTCGATTTGAGTTGGCAACTATGTAGTTCCAGGTTGTAGTCTCGACTCTGCGTGTGGTTGCCTCCAAGCCTGAACAAACAATAATTCTACATGTTCAGTGATAAAGCACTGATTCACATTTGAATGCATGTTCAAAGTGCCATAATTTTAATAGCTTGGCTGTGGTCTCTCACTTACTGTGGAAACTCTCATAAAGCAAAGCTATAAAGGTTTAATTTTTACTGGTCCTTCTAGGCACACACACACTGCCTCTCTCAGGTACACACAATTACATGTTCACAAAAATAATCCAAACACACACTCGGACACATACACTTACATTTCAAGACCCAAACAATCCAAATGAGAATATGTATGTTAAGTAAATTAATCCATGAAATGTGGTTTTAAAATGTCTTCTCTTTTCTCTTTTGTAGGCTCTCTCTCTATCCTTAAGGCACTAGACCGGGAAGAGCAGGATGTCTTTAATCTGACCATAGTTGCAGAGGATCATGGGATACCTCAGCTTTCCACAGCTCAGGTGCTGTGTGTACAGGTGATCGATGTTAACGATGAAGCTCCGTTGTTCCAGCGGGCAGAGTTTGAAGCCCAGGTGATGGAAAACCAAGGACCAGGAACAACTGTAATAACAGTTACTGCCACTGACCGGGACCAAGGTTGGTTTAAATGAATCTTCTCTGTATAGTAGATGCTGGAAATAGGGACATACTGTACAGTACTGTAGGTACAAAAAGGTCCGAACCAAAGTTGAATAAAATACTATTTATTTTACCAAATAGGGATCTTATAGTGCAAGAAAAACTAGTTCTACACATATTTTCCACATATTGATAAAACATTCAAATAATGTCTGTACATTCTATATGAGCCCGCACAGGAACACATTTGTGTCTTTTGGTCAGTAAGAACTAAGGATGAAGTTAAGGAAGGATACATTTAAGACTAAGTCAAGATTATAGAGCATCAAACGAAAGAAAGGCTCCAAAATGTACTATAGGAAGAATGACTAAAATGGTACAGCTGATATACAGTATATATGCCTCCAGCCAGAGAACAACACAACAGAGACACATAATAAATAAGACACATTGGTTTTGAGAAACCAAACCACACGCTTATGCTAATGAAAATGTGTGGTCACACACGTCCAAAGCCTCATATTTCTGCAGCTCGGTGTATATTGGATTAATGTATATTACTGCCTCTATTACATTGATGTAACCTTTGTTTACTTGGCTTCAAAATTTGCCTAGCCTTTTATTTTATCTCTGATTTGCCTTTCAATGCAGGTTCTAATGGCCAAGTGAAGTATGGAGGTGTGACGGAGGAAGGCTTCATCATCAACCCTGTGACAGGAGTCATCACCACCACAAAGGAACTGGATGCGGAGCTACAAGATCACTACACACTCACTGGTACTACGACATTCATCGTCTTACACAACTCTATTCGACCTGTTATATACTAATGGAGGCTCGTTTATTCCCACAGAACACCTCAAGTACATCTTATTAAAATGGTGTATGGGTTCCAACTTAACAATGTGCATCTCTTATCAGTGTATGCCAGGGATGGAGGGCTGCCTCCTAACTTTGCCAAGGCTGTAGTCCGCGTGGAGGTGCAGGATGTGAACGACAACGCTCCAGTCTTTGCGAAGTCATGGTACGGATTGGAGGTGCCAGAGAACCAGGCCCCTGTAGAGCTTTGCTTCCTCAAGGCTAAAGACCCTGACTCAGGTCTTGGAGGAGAGCTGGAGTACAGGATCACGGGTGAGAAACAGTGTTGTGTGTATAACCCAAGTATTTTATTAGAATGGATTTAAAGAGCCATTTAGTTCACCACAATTGCTGTAATTGCTGTTCGAGGGTGTGTCGAATTTAGAAATAACAATATCCTGGGAGAGACAGGGAATTTTTGTCATTTTTGTTTTTTTCAGGCTGTTGACCGATTATTACAGTTATTACAAAATCAAAATGCTTGTATTAACCATCAGGTTTGCTTGGACCATTGTTGGTGATATCTGAAGTTGTACTGACAGTATGCAGGAATAGACTGAGAGGGTATACATGCAGCACTTGAACCAATGTATTGCGTCTGTCAGTGCTCTATTCCTCCCATATCAAAAATCCGATCTGCATGCAGCTATCCTAGGCTCACTCATGACATTCTTCTGTCTTATTTCAAATACAGTACGTTCCATATACCTGTCTGGAGCACATTCCAACTTTCACTTAAGTGCAGAGTTGGCACATATGCTTTTAACACTCAGACCACAAAAAATCTTGGATTTTAAAATATTTGTCCCATATGAATTCTCCATCCAGCTGGGGATCCTGATGGAGATTTCCACCTCCACAAAAGCACAGGATCCCTGTCCACGTCACGCGGCCTAGACAGGGAAACGAGTGCTGAATATACTCTGGAGGTGGTGGCCACGGACCGAGGCAGCCCTGCTCTCAGCGCTACTGTCACAGTGGAAGTCAAAGTTCTGGATGTCAATGACAACAGCCCTGTCTTCAGCAGAAGTAGCTACTCCGTAGACGTGTCAGAGGATGCTGCAGAGGGGTCCAAAGTTCTGGAGGTAAAAAGAAATGGGAATTTAGATGATGCATTGTTCTAACATTTAACTGACATACTGCATGTCTCACTTTGATAACAAAAAGTAGGGCTGTCACGACATCAGATTTTCACTACACCATTAACGTGGCCAAAATAATTCACATTAACAATATTATTGCAATATCTAATTGCCACAAATGAATTACACTCAAGATACGAGTGTAGAGTGGTGGACGCAGAGTCTGTAACCATAACTGTACAAAAGTGTAAATTAGTGTAAAGGGGAGGATTATTTACACGATAGTATCATGTGTGCTTTATTAACATGATATCAATATTTTTTTTAATCACGGTATCGCCAATACACGTGTATCGTCAATACATGTGTATCGTCAATACACGCGTACACAACTAAACAAAAGTTCTCATTTGTCAATAGTACTCATTTAATCCTGAAAATGTATTTATCTATTTCCAGGTGTCAGCTACAGATGCTGACGAGGACCTAAACGGGAACGTTCTGTACTTCCTTAGTCAAGAGGCGCACGGGGCGTTCAGTGTGGATGACACCACTGGTGCTATCACCACATCAGCACCTCTAGACCGTGAAAAAAGGGCGTCATACAGCTTCCAGGTGTTTGCTGTTGACCTTTCACCTGGCGAACCCAGGAACACCTCTGCTCAGGTAAATGAAGGGTTAGAAGTTAGAAGGTGTTCAGATGCCTGAATTTTGATTCACATGTTGGATTTAGGAGATTTCGGAGTATTTTTTTAATGCTCATTACATTAGCGATACACTTTTTGACTTAACCCACATGTGTCCTCTTCCTTGTAGGTGACAGTCACCATCCTAGATGTCAACGACAACACTCCCTTCTTCATCCAGGATCCGCTGGTCATTGAAGTGTCCAGCAGACGGTCCCATCGGGTTCTAGCCACCATGAAGGCCGAGGATAAAGACTTTGGAGCCAACGGTTCTGTGTTTTACCGTTTCGCCATGCCAGTCAAGGGCTTCAGCATCAACTCCCTGACTGGGGAGATCCAGGCCACCGAGCCACTGGGGGATCTGACACAGGCTCAAAGGACCCTGATAGTGGAAGCCATGGACCAGGGCAGTCCAGCTCAGTCTGCACAGGGAGTGGTTGTGATCTACGTGAAGGAGGTGGAGTACAGCGGAATTCGTTTCTCTAGGAATGCCAGAGACGTCAGCCTACAGGAGAATGCTGCAAAAGGTCTGACATTAATACTGTATTATTATGGAATAGAATAATTTGTCTGCCTTTCCACTTTGAAGATCTTTCTGCTTTCATGGTTGAAGAACATTTTCTCTGCTGTACTTCAAAAATTCAGGCACAGCTGTGGCTCAGGCTCAGGCTCAACACCCAGATGGCACACGTAATGGTATCAGCTACAGCCTCTTCAGTGGGAACAGAAAGCAGGCCTTCACCATCACCTCCACAACAGGTGAAACTCACAATAAAACACAAACGTTATTTAGAGTATTATGTCTTGAAGATGCAAATCAGATGTGGGTTTGAAAAAAGAAACTCTTCACACAAAACACATCAGTTTAATGTGTAATTTGATGATTTCCTGATCCTCATTTTCCGCTCAAATCTCCAGGTGAAATCATGGTGAAAAGCGCCAATGGACTGGACTTTGAAGACACCCCCAGACTCCGACTAGTTGTGAAGGCTGAAACGGTGTCCTCCACATCTTTCATGGCTATAAACTTGATCCTGCAGGATGTCAATGACAACCTTCCTCGCTTTCAACTGCAGAATTATGTGGCCTACATGAGAGAAGCACAGGGATATGAAATGCCCATCATACAGGTACATCTAAATATGTAAACTGCACAATAAATAACACTAAAGTTATACAAGTATTTGGTTTACTAGAGTTTTTCCTAAAAGGTCAAAATAGATTCTCATTATTCTCCTTTTTTCTTTCCTCTCCTCCACCTTCTCCAAGGTGATGGCTGAGGATGTAGATCAGGGCCAAAATGGTCAGGTGACATACTCTATCCAGTCATCAGGCATGAGTGGCCTGTTTAAAATCGACCCAATGACAGGAAGCATCACCACAGCGGCCATCATGGATCGTGAGATCTTTACCCAGACCAAGTGAGAACAGATCTGTAGTTGAATAAACTTCACCAAGAACCATTCTATCGGCACATTTTGTGGATGGATATATATGTTACATGTATTAAATGTTTGAGCTGCTGAATGTACATAAAAAGTGATCTATTATCTATAGACACACACACAGGTAAATATGTACTAAAGGAAAAAACGTATACGTAGCACATCATGAATCATATTCATTCAGCTAGTTTGTGTTTAGATAGCTGGTGGGGAGGTTGAAAAAGACTGCTGAATATATAAACGAATGCAAAGCGATATCTGGATGCCAGATGTATCAAAGCTTCAATTTTAAACTCTGTCAATCAATACCACTTCACTAACATTTTCATAACTTTCTTTCGTGTACAACTCTTCTCTTGTGACACAGAATGTGTAACCAAAAGTGTGATGTGCATCAGTTTGTGTTGCTTTTAAATATTGTCTATCATTTCCAACATTAAACATACGAGACATGACGAGATTTTGGACAACATCTTTTTTCTGCCCACCCACAGGCTCATAGTTACAGCAACTGATAGAGGTAGTCCACGATTGTCTGGTTTGGCCACATTGACAGTGATCATTGTTGACCAGAATGACAACAGCCCCACTATCCCCTTGCCCCAGGAAGTCCGCATCCCAGAGAGTAAGTACTTTCATTTTAAGGATTTTCATTCTTGTTATGTAGGCCAGTTTTTGTAGACCAGTTTATATTAAATTTACAAAACAAATTATGTCAACAGACAAGCCCTGTGCGTGTGTAAGAATCTGTAGTCATGCATCATGACAACGGAATAAAAGAATACGATTAACTTGTTTTGTTCAATCTCTCTCTCTTTCTATCAGATATGCTGATTGGCACAGAGATCACTCTTGTGACGGGTAATGACGTCGACTCCAGTCCTGCCCTCTCCTACTCCTTGCAGCTGGATCCAACAGCCTTAGGCAAGTTCGGGATTCACCGCTACAGTGGTGGCGTATCACTCACTGCCCCTCTGGACTTTGAGGAGAAGACATGGTACACCCTGACTGTCAGAGCCACGGACAGCCAGCACCAAACTGAGGCTAACATTACAATACTTGTGGAGGATATTAATGACAATGCACCTGCATTCACCAATGATCTCTATCAGGTAGGATTGCTTATGAATCAGGATAATGTTCTGTATTTGTGCCGGTACTTTTATTACATTCATGGTCCAAAAGTTGATGTTTCCATTGCATACTACTTGCTGCCTGAACAATAGTGAAGTGAATCGTGAAGGAGAGAAATGCACTAAAAAACACACATGTACATTCCCAAGGTGCTCACTGTTGGGATGATAAAAGTTAACCTCCTAATATTGACTGTAGAAAGGATGTCTCAGGAAATGACCTCAACATTAGAACAAACTAAAGGAAAAAAAGCAATTACAATATAAAATGCAATTTTTCCATCTGTGAGTTTAGTGCCCTTTGGGAAGTTTATTACAGTACTTACACGATCCGTTGTTGGCTTATTTGTTTATTTTGCCCTGATGCTCAAATGTTGTTATTAATATCTTCGCACCCCAGGTAACTCTGCCTGAGCACACACCGCCAGGAAGTGTTGTCGTCACAGTAACAGCAACTGACAGGGACTCTGGAGAGAACGGAAAGATCACCTACAGAGTGACGTCATCAACCCAGGCGGGTTTCTACATTGACCCCAGCAACGGTAGACAACCTTGACTTCCTTCCTGATTTAGTTTAGCTCCCTAAGTAGGTTTACAGTTTCAAAAGAAAGTCATATGTAATTCATTACATTTTGAAATGAACTTCCCCAGCACAATGTCTGACTCCGTGTCCTTGCCCTCTGTATCCAGGAACCCTTTTCATCAATCACAGAGCGGAGTTTGACCCTGAACGTCCGTCAGTCAGTGTTGTTATTGAAGCTTGTGATGGCGGCTCGCCTTCGCTCTCCTCCCTCACCACTGTCCAGGTCCAAATCTCTGACGTCAATGACAACGCTCCTGTATTTCACCAATCAGAGTACAGGTCAGTCTACATTCATTGGACTCTGGATTTGTTATGATGTAACCTTAACAGTTAACAGTTATAAATGTATTGTTCTTCTTTCTGCAGGGCTACAGTTTCCGAGGATACCATCCCAGGGTCAACGGTTCTGACTTTTGAGGCCTTTGATAGCGACCTCTCTCGGGAAAACTGTGGCTTTGACTTTGCTATAGCCAATGGCAATGAGGGAAATGCATTTCAGATTGAAAGCAGTGTGCGGTTCCTGGAGGGGCGGGGCTTTCAGACAGTCGGGACTCTGCTGTTGGCTGAGGGGCTTGACTTTGAAACCAAGCCTCTTTACAACCTCACTGTGGTGGTGTCAGACCGTGGTGTGCCCCAGAGGAGCTCTAATGTTGCTGCGGTGATAACCATTGGTGATGTGAACGATAACCCTCCAGTGTTTAGCAGAGCAGAATACACTGTGTCTCTGAGTGAAGGAGCTGCTGCCGGGACTGAGATTATACGACTGACTGCTACAGGTGGGCAAAAGTCTTCTCTTTTTGTCCTGTTATCTCTTTTTCTCTCAATTTATTTACTATTTCTCTCTTACTTTTTCTAAGTTGTACTTTGTTGTTGTGTTTTTGCCAGATCCAGACTCAACTCCCAATGCTGAGGTCCAGTATACTATCAGCTCCGGTGATGAGGTGAACTTGTTTACCATGGACCAGTGGACTGGAGCGTTGCGGCTTCAGCGATCCCTCGACCGTGAACACCAGTCCACACATATTGTCATCATCCAGGCCACAGATGGACAGGGTCACTTTGCGCTCGCTCCAGTTATTGTTGAGGTCAAAGATGTAAATGACAATCATCCGTTCTTCCCTGTGGAAGTCCTGACAGCCAGTATCAGAGAAAACCTACCAGCACACTCAGCTGTGACTGTTCTACACGCCATCGACCATGACACAGGGGTTTTTGGCCAACTGAAGTACTACATTGTGGAGCGGTCTGTGGCGGGAAAAGATAGCTTCACTGTGGACCAGAACTCTGGAGAAATCAAAAGCAAAATTTCCTTTGACTTTGAAAAGGTCAACTCATTTAACTTTGTAGCAGTGGCAGTAGATTCAGGAAACCACTCAGCCACTGTAACTGTACAAGTGTTTGTCACAGGTGAGGATGAGTATGACCCACTCTTCACATCTTCTGATTTCTCCTTTGAAGTCCCAGAGGGAGCTCAGAAAGGCCAGAGCATTGGCCAAGTCCAGGCAAATGATGAGGATGGAGGGGTGGATGGTATTGTTCTTTATTCTCTTCCCACCAGCTCTCAGTACTTTGATGTAAACAAAACTACTGGGGTCATTTTCCTCAAGTTGGACGGTTCAGGCAGCAGTAGTAGTAGCGGCTCGGGCCGGACTAAACGGGAAACCAGGCTGATGACCCTGGATGTGAGAGCTCACAGTCCTCTAGATGCATCTCGCACCACTACAGCCCCGGTCTCCATCGACGTCACAAACACCAACTTTGGCCTGGCCCCCGATGTCAACATCCTGCTCATTAGCATCATTGCTGTGTCTCTTGGTTTTATTGTATTGCTTGTGGTCATGGCTGTGGTGGTGTTCCTTGTCAAGTCACGCAGAAGGAAGAAAGCCCAGGATGCAGGAAACAGAACTGTTGCATCAGGAACGGCTCTCCAGAAGTTAGATGGATGCAACTCAGGACAAGGAGGGGAGAGGATCTACCACCAGGCCTTGCCAGGCTATGCCGGAGATCAGGGTGGGAGCGGTGGTGGACCCTACACTAGAGGGGGCTCTCTGGATCCCTCTCACTCCAGTGGAAGAGGATCAGCTGAGGCAGCAGAGGATGATGAGATCAGGATGATTAACGAGTACCCCCGCGTCGCCTCCATCACCTCGTCTATGCAGGAGCACATCTCTGCCAGAGGACCAGACTCTGGAATTCAGCAGGATGCTGACCAGCTCTCTGATATCTCCTGTGAGCCTGCAGCTTTGGAGGGCAGCACCTGGTTCAAAGGAAAGAAACTGGGCAGCAGTCTCAGTGGAACATTGCTCTCTGGTCAACTTCCAGTCTATAGGGACGAGGGAGGTGGGTACCTAGGAGCAGGCCGTGGACTCAATATTACCCTTCCCAAGGATTACGCCTTCCCAGAGGACGGTAAACCTTTAGTTGATGGTTCCCTCACGGCTATCGTTGCCAGTGATGAGGAGCTCCGTGGAAGCTATAACTGGGATTACCTACTCAACTGGTGCCCTCAGTTCCAGCCTCTGGCTAATGTCTTTACAGAGATCGCCAGACTAAAAGATGAAACTGCCCAGCAGAGCCAGAATCCTCGCCAACCCTTCCAGCCCAAGCACAAAATGGATCCCAAACCTAGAATTGACCCTCCACCACTCATCACATCAGTGGCCCACCCAGGGGCCATGTCAGTTCCTCCCAAGGTCCCTGTGATTGGCCGGACATTCCCCCACTTGGCCTCACTCCGCAGGTCCCCTATCAGTCATGAGGGATCCATTTCATCAGCTGCAATGTCCCCAAGCTTCTCCCCGTCACTGTCCCCTCTGGCAGCTCGATCTCCAGCTGTTTCTCCCTTTGGAGTCAACCAAGGGCCCTCAGCATCCATGATCAGCACCAGGGAGCCCTCACTGGACCAGAGTCCTGATCGCGAGATGAGAATATGATGGAGAAGTTAGAAAACTATTTAAGGAAGAACTTTAAGACAGACAACCTGAATCCTTGTGGCTGCAAGTGGACGCATCAGTTGTACTGTCATTCTGAGAAACCATTGTTTTTATCATGAAAACAAAGGTTTCACAAATGTCCAGATTGTGACGTTTGTTTCAAGAGTCCGACCATATGAATTTTAGACAATAAACACACCCAAAAAAAATACTAAACCTTCTCCTGTTAGAATATGTGCATTCTTTGAAGTACTTCCATTGGTCTTCAGTGTTACAGGAATACACAAAAGTGGAACATGTGCCTGGGTTGACAGGACCAGCCCACCCTTTCGTGTCAACAGTGACGCAGGTCTCCATGAACTGATCAGGGTTAAGAGGTAAACTGACCTCTTCATGGGAATGTGCACTTACCATGCCCTGCAGTCAGAGATCCCTTAGTGTGTAGATAGATATGTGTAGTTTTCATGTCCCTCGCTGGCTGGCCAGAGAGCTAAGGACCTTGTTCCTCTCTTTGTGTCCGTGGACATTTTTACACTCCAGTATTAAACTCATCTAGTGGCTGCTTTTAAAATGGCCTCTGGAAATGTTTGTGAATCCCATGGACGGATAAACGGTGTGTGTTCACAAAGACACTGATTCATTGAACTGGCAATGCATCACACTGTGGAACAGCAATGGTGATTATGGTTTATAGGGGGTTTTCTCACCAATTCAGATGACAGTTCTTTTGATTTTTACTTTTATTTTTATATATTTTTATATGAAATTATGATTTCAGATCCAGAAATACCATTATTCCACGTGGAGGGGTTATTGTTTTTGTGTATTTGCATATATGTATATTTGTATGTATGCAGGCTATGCTATGTACTGTATGTGTCTCCTAGGGGTTTTAGAGACTCTTGTGACAGTTCTGATGTGAGTGAGAGGGAGACAATTGTGTTTTTAGCATTATTTATATGAAAAGAGGACTTGCTGCCACATTTCGACAGTAGGAAACCAAGCACAGCTCACACTATGCTGTGTTGTTACCTTAAGAATTTTTCTTTTTTTGTCAAATTGTAGATCATCCCAAATCCAAAACAGCAACTGGATGAAAACCTGTGATCAATCTACTAAATGCCTGCTTCTTCAGCAGTTCGGCACTATACTGTGGTGTGCAGTTATGCACAACAGCACATTCCCTTTGTTATTCAGGGACAACTCAATTTACTGATCACCTCTGTGTCTTTGACAGAAAGTGCTTCCTGTAGTCAGTTACATCAGTCATTAACTTAATGCATTTTACTGTGAAGTTGTTCATCTCAGCACAACAAAAATAACATGCAATGCATAGGCTGGGATTCTCAAAGGAAAGCGGAGTAACTTGGAGAAATGTAACACATGAGCCAGACAAGAGGGAAGCAAACGCCTGAATGCATTAGCTCTGATGAATGTACAAGGATTTAGCAACCAGTGCAGTATTTATTTTCCATGTTAACTCTCTTTTCTGTGCATTTTATTGCTATGATTCACTCATCTAGATTATCACCACCATGATGAGGTGTTTTCTGGTTCCATGTGTTTAACTCATCATCTTCACCTTTTTTTTCTTTTCTCTCATTGTTCAGATCCAGTTTTAGCAATCTGTTAGGGTAGCAAGAGGCAAAAGGCTTTGCGTGCGTCTTTTTCATTCGTTCATGTGTATTTATCCTTCTTGCCTGTTTTTAATCTTTTGGGTTAATTTGCAGCATTTGGATGTCCTTTTGTTTTCAAGAGATGGCTTCTATCTTTGTTCAACATAACCCTACAGATCTCCTCGTGCAAAGCTGGCACCAGTTTAGCTAAAAGCTACACATGCCACAAGCCTAACTCCAGCACACCATCTTCTCAACTCATAATCATGCTGTCTCAGAAACATTTCTGTATTGGAGGACCTCCATTTGGAGTTCAGTTTGAGATGACTGCCAGTGACTGATCAGTGAAGCAATGGCAAAAAAAAAAAAAAAGATCTGTACATGTATTTAAAGCAAATAATAAATTCATACTGATCTCTTTTGACAAACTGGGGTCAGACTTCATTTTTTTCAGAATTCATACCAAGGGTTTGAAAAGTAATTAAATGTTAACAGTGTTCCAGTTATCTTAACTATAAATGGTAGCTTTGAAGAGCTGGAGTTAACTTCAGTCATTTATGAGACTACTAAAGGGAGGGGAAAATGTGGCTTTGGGCAGACTCACAGCAGACCTCATGAGAGCAGTGGGCTAGATGACAGAGACCTACATCCAGCATGGTCACCATCTGGCCTTCAATCTGGTTGTATAAACTAATACAGTATATTATCATGATGTTATAAGAAATTGTTTTATTTGGTTTGGTTGAATCCAAGTGATACCATTTAAGAGACTGATTTCCAAAATTGTTGCAAGAGGTAAGAAATTAAGACCGACAAAAATACAACGTAAAATTGAAGAAAAAAGACTAAAACGTTGATAAATAAAATTGAACTGTAAAATACAACAATACCAGTAATCAATTTGATGACTCAAGATGCCCGTTACAGAATGACACAACATAGACAAATTATCTGCACACTAAACCTCTTGACGTGTGTACGTCCTGAAAAATGCTAACCACCTAATTTTTTCCTTACTAAAGAGGGTCTGGGGTAAAGTCATGGGAAAAGTATTTTTCTATCACAAGAGTAAAGTTAAGTACAGTAAAGTTTAGCCTTTCGAAGTATCAGAGAAAACTGCGATCCATCAACAGGGGATTCAGTTCTTCCAGCTCATATAAAGGCATATGATGTTGACGTAGCTGAATAATTGCAAAATGTTTATTTCATATGGAGCACAGACATGTTTGCATAGCTGCTGGGGATTTCTGCCTCATTTGGTCATCACACACGGCCGTGCAGTGTTTCTGTGTTATTGTTATGTACAGAAGGAGCTGGACATGGACAAGGTGGAAGAGAAAGAGCCAGATCCAGAAGCTCCTGCGGAACCAGTGAGACAGGCACTGGACGTTATGTGAAATGAGAGGTGATACATATTTGCAAATTTGAATGTTTTTTTAATTGTGCTATTTGTATAGTGAACAATTTTACATTTGTAATCAGCTGAGGATCAGGTGTACACCTCACAGGATGAAGAACATGTTTACTGAATTAAAGTCTTGTCTGCAAAAAAAGAAAAGAAAGAAAGCTTGCCCTCACTTGTGCGTTCACCTCAACACACAGCTGTGTTTACAGCCTGCTGTCCCAAGACTGCTTTTGCAGCCTACACACACACACACACTGGCCGAGATCCAGGTCCCTACTTGGTAGGTTATTTAGTCAAATCTGGGAGAAATCTGTGTGGAGCTGAAGTCTATCCCCTGTCTATCAGCTGCTAAGACACAATATAGTGACATAAATCCAATTCATCAAGTGGCCAAGTATGATACTGGAAACCTCTTGAACCCTTGAAATGAATGTGTTGTTAACGAAAAGATTACTTTGTAAAGACAAAGGATTGACTCAGTGTACTCACGTCAACATTCACTGTCTCCTTATTATCACAGTCCAGCTTTGTGTCCAGATTCTCTCAGACTTGATGTTCAGACAGGACTGAGTTTTTGACTTTGTTTTCTGTTTGCTGTATTCACACCTGGTCTCTATCAGCCTTGTTCGTCTCTCCCTGCTCCCAGAGTTTTAAATCAGCTCCTTCCTAAACACCTCATTCCCCTCACCTGAACTTCTCCGGCCATCTCTCCACCTGCACTTCATCCCCTCGTCACATTAGTTTGTTTTTAAGTCCTGTGTTTCGGTTCAGTCTTTGTTGGATCTTTGGTTTTGTTCTGTGATGTTCAGTTTTGCCTTGCCTGCACTGAACCGGGAATTAAAGTTATTTCTCCAAGATCCTGTTGCCTGCAGTCTCCTGCGTTTGGGTCCATCAGCTCCACTCTTCATTAAACCTTTACCTTTATTCCTTCTATATTTGCTCTACAAAGCCTTTATATGCCCTGAAAAACATTTTTTTCAATCATATGCTTGTCTTACTCTGATCAATAGGGTCCTAAAAGAACACAACATTTTCCTCCAAAGTTGGAACAGTTGGTTATTTCATTTCATTTCAAGTATTCAAGTATCATTTCAAGTTTTTTTTTGACTTAAACTTTTATAGTTGCCTATTTATACATGAATATATATGTTAAAGATACATACTACTAAAAGTAAGTAGTAGAATAATGTAATATTTGAAGTTTGAAAGGGTTTTAATATGTTCAACCTCTTTGTCTTGAGACAGCTGAGACTTCTGAGACTATCACTATAAAATGTTGTTTAAAATGGTCGATAAAGACAATTTCTCCTAGTTTAACTCCCAATGACATACAAGAGATAGGATCCATTTTAATTTACACACAACACAAATGCAGACTTTCAATCTATCCTTCAATTGGTAAGATAGCATCACTTTATCTGACTGTCATTGTAAGAGTGTAAGAGTTTGGAACAGAAGTGAAAGCTTTGGAGTAACACAATTGTGTACTTTTATAAATCTTTTCTCCACAAATATCCCCCTTTGAAAAATATTTTAAGAAAGCAAAGACCATGTTTTCCTTGTTGTGGGTCTGGGTAATCTGCAGCTGCACTCTCCGGGAAGCAAGCCTGTAAACATCATATTAGACTTGGCCCATGCATTAGTTAACAACCAGGTGCTCTTTTATTCTGACTTCGATCAGTTCAACTTTATTAAATGATGAATCAGTACACGCACATTAATGTGCAGCTACTGGAAGACAAAGTATGCATCCAGCTGTTACCTATGAAGTATTGAGCACTATATATAAGAGACAAATATGGATGCACTGCACCAGTTGATACAGTATTCGTGAATCTAGGTCAGTGCAGAGAAAGAGAGAGAGAGAGGAAAGGAGAAAAAAATGGTAGAAAGAGGAACAGCGGTGAAAGTAGCGGCGCTGAAAGTAGCAATCTTAATAGTTTAACTGAGCTTGAGGTCCTGCAGGGATGTTTTGTTCTTCTTTTTGTAAGAGAAAGTTTTCATAAGGACATATTAAAAATGGTTGTTGAAGTATGTGGCATCTGTTGTGCAACTGTAGCAATATCGTGTGTTTTATGTTATTATGAATCATTATAATTATAATCATTATCATCTTACCCGTGACCTTTGTTATTTACATACATCTGGCATGCTTGAAGACATGGCAGCACTAACATCATTTATTCTTATCTCCTCATTCTCAGTCATATGCACTCATTTGGTGACCAAATATTTTGCGGGGCATGCCACCGATTCTTCAGTTTACTCGTCACAAGGACTAGTGTGCCTGTGAAAACAGTTGTGTAATGTCTTTTGTGACTTCTGTGAGACTTCATTTTCAAAATTTAAAACGGAAGGTGTGGGACGTGAAAGAACAATATAAAATCATCGTAATATCCCTTTAAGAGTCTTTCCCTCAAAAAACGTGTAATCAGACATTTCATGAAATCAAAAGTTTCAATTCTAATTTCAAACAATCAGAAGATTGTCCGTCATATTGAATTTACCTTCATTTGAGTCAACGACGTTACATTTCCATGTAAGGTTAGATAAGCGTCTCAGTTCAATAATCTATTCATTGTGTCCTCTTTACCCAGAAATCTCTTTGAACAGATTCCCAGAGCTACAAACAGGACTTGTGGAAGTTGGCTAAGGTAACTCCTGCTCTAAGGTCAAGCTGGCCCCAGTGAATCTGTTCCCCTTCTCTGGTATCCCCCACCCCAGGAAATGACCATGAACACATACATCCCTACACGCTGACAGTCCAAGGCTCTCAGCAGTACCTCAGGTGCCAAGAGATCCAGTTTCATGCTGTTTGTCGTTATCTCTGCTGGCGAAGGAAAAGCTTCTTGTTGTTTCCCACTGCTGTGTTGTTAGGAGGGAGATGTGCGCATGTGTGTTGAGATGGTGTGATGTTTGTGCACAAGTTGTATGCCTTCTAGTTTGTGGTGTGCGTTGCACATTGATACTGTCATGTGGTAAACCTTCACACGTCCATATTTGAGAAACAGCCTTGATTTACAATTGATCACCGTGATCCAACTGATTGTTAAAGTTGGAAACTTCTCTCAACCAACTATGCAAAGGTAAACTGTGAATTTTCAAAAAGCTGAGTTCATTTCTGCCTAACTTTTGTTCTCTTTCACTTGCGTGACCAGCAGGAATCACGGAGGAAAAACAGTCGCCGGGGCTCTTTGGCTCATGGCCTCTGATTTGCTATTTTTAGTGAGTTTTTACTTTTTTCTGTGGCGTCAAGCTTAGAAAAAAGTGACAGGAGAAAGGAGCCAGCTGACTCAGTGTGAGCCTGGTTCTCATTTGTGCTGACCTTGCTTCACAGGACTCCCTCACTAGTGTCACTCACACTTCACACTGCAGGAGAGAGCAGGGTGAGATTTAGGGGAGAAGAGTAGAGATGGGAAAAGGAAAAACTAAATTCAGTTTACCACAGTAATTGTTGGGATGTAATCAGATTCTGCGTTATGCAGCCAAAATAACAGACCAGTGTTTGAACTCTGCTTCATTGTTAATTAGAGAGAAATTACAAGAATTTAAGCAAATAGTTCCACTGAGAGTTTGCTGCGGTCTAATTGGCATTTTGACTGCATGTTGTTTGCACATTTTTTAAAAATAGAACCATTAATCAAGTTTATAATTGTAAAAATAATAAAAAATTGTTCTCTGGATTGTATCGCAGAGCAATCAGTCAGAAAAGCAAAGAATGAATGTATGAAAAATACAATGCTCTTCAACAAATGCTCATTTCCCCACAGCTCCCGAGTGTGTCAGTGTGAGAGTGTGCAGGTGTCAAATACTCTGGTGAGAGTCCAAACATTTCAGTTTTTGGTCAGTCAATCAATCTGTTGGCTTTAAGGCGGCTGGAAGTACCTCAGGCAAGGCATGAAATATGAACTGCATATAAATTGTTCCATGAACTCTTTACAAATATACAAATGCTGAGACTCTGTAGCATTTACATTATTTTTCAGAGCAGCATAATCATCTTGGAGTGTTAATATCAAGAAAATATAATAAACTTAACAACAATGACAAAACTTGAAACATGTTGGCCATGCTTTACAGGCAGATACATGGAGAATGCTTTATGAGATATTGAGATTGTTGGTGTGAGTGCTTCGGGTTTTTGCGAAAATAGCAAATGCCCTGGAGAACCATATCGGCAAGAATTTTTCCATGGATTTCAGTGTGACTGTAAAATGTGAAGTTTGACTGATTAGTTTTCAAAACAGTATAACATGCATATCTTTCATAAATAGACCAAGTTCTACGTAACTTTTTGTAATCTCACCACAGGGATGGACCCAGTACCGGGTCCGTCTCGCTGAAAAGGTTGTCTTAGTGCTTGGGCTGTAGCAGCAAAACACCCTCCTGTAGTGACTTCATTTGGTGTGTTTAATTCCTTATGAGTTTAACTTTTCATTTGTAAGAGGAAGATTCATACAAAGCTCTCTGACTGCATGATGAAGGAACAATATGTTTATTCAACTTAATTTGAGCACATGGCACGTAAATAGATTATTAGCTATCACAGCACACACACTCTCAGTTCTCCATGGTTCACAGTCTGACTTTGTATAATTGTCTTGATTGGTAGCATTTTGGATAAGTATTCTTATTTTACTGGTAGAGGTTCCTCTCCTTATGTGTGATGCAGTCTACATTGATTGGCCACTGGAAAAGGGACAGTAACACAAGACAGCAGAACCCCAACTAGATTAACATTTTAACAACACAATCCTGTGTTGTAACCATCCATTGCTCTTACTGATTGTGAAGAATAAGGAGCAGTAACTCATTTTTTCATGATCTCAAGCTCTGAGCCTGAATGAGCCATTCAACCTTGCACATGTTGTGGTGTCACCAGCCAACATATTATAGGGTGGGGTGCCTTTCTAGTTAGCAATTCTTTATTTGCATGAATTATGGGCCACCGTAACTAAGACAGAGTTCAAAGGTTGTGTGAATGGCACCCAGTTGGAAAGTACAGAGGAAAGGGAGGGAATCTAAGTGAGCGTTTGCCAGGAGTATTCAATCTTCCCTGCTCTGCAGAAGTCCTAATGGACTCCATGCCTCTCTCTGTTAACTCTCTTCTGTTTTTCTCTCTCCCTCGCTCTGTGTTTCTACAATAGCCGACTGCGGCAGGAGAGCTGGTCGTGGTCCGACTGCCTGTCAGCCTGTGAGAATGTGAGAATTGACAGAATGTCAGCAGCAGCTTAGTCTGAGTTCACAATAAGGTTTGGAGTCCTCACTTGCCATTTTTCTTCATTTGATATGTCCCTGTGTCAGTTATGAAATCTTACCATTTATCCATCTACTTCTCCTCTATCCATCCCACTGCCACAATACCATCCCCTGTTGTCCTCTCCCAGCCTCAGTTCCTTGTTGCCGTCTTTGTTTGTGTCCAAGATGTGAGCCAAGGGTCTGCCAGAGATACCAGACTTAAGAAAACAGTCTTAACCCTCAATCAGGGAGGTTAAACCAACACCATAGGCTGTGAGGAAAAGCAACAGGACAACAAAACCACTTCTTTTCTGGAATGCAAACAGAAAAAAGGGACTCCACCAATCCTTTAAAATGCAAAAATTGATTGTGGTGGAGGCGAAACATGTTTCACATTACAACCCATAATGTTGATTTATGATTGATAGATTGATAGACTGTGAGTCAAGCTTTTTCTTAGACGGAATATGGATATAATTCTGCACCGAGCGTTTTCAGCATTTCAAAACACAACAGTCGTCCATTTGTTTCCCAATGGCTCTGCATATCACGTGTACACCTGATGTTTTTCCACCATGTGTGGAGTATATCCCAAAGCTCTGTAAGGAGGTGTATGTCACTGACCCCTCAATGTCAAGGAAACGTCAGGCATTATTCTCTGCAGGTTTTTCAAATAAAAACAATAACGGCAAGCTTTACTTGTGGGGTTACAACCAGCATTCCATCCAGACTATTCGTCGGTTACTCACTCCTGAGCAAAAACTCATGCATATAAACCTTCCTAATGGATTCAATAAGAGCAGAACAAATCAGCGGGGACGTCCAATCTCAGAGCATTTACTTGGCTACACACAGTGAAAACAATAGCAGAAAGTAGCTGCTTTCCAAAGTCACAGTTCCTTTTTAATTAAAGTAGCAACGGACACGTTTTTTTGCTTTAAATTGTCATTATGAAGTAAACATTGATTGCACAAATGCAATGGCTATAGAGTAATCACACCATCTGCGTTTAGATTTATGTTACGTGTAAGCCTCGATTTCACTATGTGCGTCAACCATTGCGCAGCCTGGTCTCACTTCCACGGCGTCAAAAAGCTTAGGCAGTGGGTGTTGGCGTGTTGATAGTGGATGGGTCAGACCAACACAGGACTGCAGAACAAATCAGTGGAGGCCAACACAGGACTGTCACACAGGAGACCCGTATTCGTGTCCCTTATGAAACCAATCGGATTTCTTAACTGACGTTATGTGACGTTATGTGACACTACGTAACTGAGTCCCAGGACGTCACGTCTGTAGCTCTTCTTTACCCAAACCATGACCTTTTATCTAAACCTAACCAAGTAGTTTTGTTGCCTAAACGTAACTGCGGCTTTATGTCACATGGCGTTACGTCACTGAGTCACATGTTACAACGTTAACGAAGCGCAAACCTTCTGCTTCAAGATACAACTTAAAAGGCTGCCTAAACTGCTTAAATTTAACTGGGGGTAGCTAACAATCGCTAGTAGGGAAAACACAACGGAATCTCATCCCTCTCATCATGTTTTGCTGCTTTGGCAGAAGTCTCCGTCATCATGACATCGGGGGCTTCTGCCCAAGCAGCAAAATATGATGAGAGGGATGAGATTACGTTGTGTTTTCCCTAGTAGCGATTGTTAGCTACCCCCAGTTAACAAAGAGTATCAATGTTTGTTCTTTTCACTTACTATCCACAGTAGCGAAAATGGCGGACGGTGGAACTCGAAGTGATAGTGGAAAACAAAAGGCAGTTTGTCCTGTGTTGTTGGTAGTTGCTAGGCTCTGAGGAAAAAAGAAAGCGATCTGTTTGTCTCTGCAACACCAGCGCCAACAATAATACCACTTGGAAACACTAGGGTGTTAAAAGTTGAAAAGTTGTCTGTTTCCAATTGAATTCCCCATTTTATTCTAAACTCCTATGACTGTTATCTTATCTGACAAGATTTATTCAAAGAAACTCAAAACTTGCATAATTAGCTTCTAGTCGTGAACCAGCATATAGTGTTTATAGTGTCAACTTGTGTTCATTCAGTTCTATTATGATTCTTCTCTAATTATTTATTCGCTAGCATTTGTAAACAGCTTCTGTCGTTCTGAACACTGTGAAGGACAGTTGTTTTACGGCTTGGTTATAGTGCATGTGCAGTCAAGAGCAGAGACACAGCCAGTAATCGTGACCCTATAATCATCATAATTTGCAAGCGCAATAAATATTGCTTGATAACAGACCACAATGGGTACAAAGCATTACTGCATTACATTACTGATCTTTATTTTTTATTAACTTTGAATCTCTAATCTTTCAAACTGCTTCCAGTCAAACCACATGAAGCTTAACTTTGAAACTAACTTATTTGAATGATGATTTTCTTTAAAATTACAGCTAAATTGCTCAGGTCTCTGTTGGAGCAGATGTGTTTCTCCATTGCTTCATTTTTTGCACTTTATTCATGATTTCTCCCTCCGTATCCTGTCTTTCTCCAAACTGTGTCTCATTTAAATTCATATGCAACTATTTTGCAGCAGTAATTTACATTCGATGCCTGTGTCCATTGCCAGTGCAGGAAGTAAGGTGATGTTTGTAGAGCAATTGTGAGAAGGTTGGTGAGCTGGGATGACATTTTAGAATTTGGAGGTGTACGCGACCACAGAAAGAAATTCAGGGTGGTTTAAGTTGCCTGAATTTATCTATACATTAATCATAGTTCAGGTAAAATGCACAGATTCAGATCTTTTTGTGATTTTGGTTAACTGACCATTTTGCCTTTCACCCAAACAAAATAACTCTAGAATCTCTCAAGTGATTAAATTAAAGTCCTGTTTATGAAAATGAAACACTGTCGTTTGAAATTGATTTAGAAAAAAAAAAATCATACTGTAAGTTTTATTTTTAATAACTGGTCATATAGTGCTCACAAGTGTCCTTTATAGCATGAAACAGAAACTTTTATGTAACCTGTAGAAATTTAACACGTTTCTCATGTAACAGAATGAATCATTTTTGTTTTGACACATTTCACAGATCAGAATGTGTTTCCGAACTTCCTCAAAAAATCTCAGCAAACCTCCCGTGGATTATTGTAGAAGAACCACTCCATCTCTCTATCGTCAAGACGGACAAGTCTTAGCTCCAGATGAGTCTGCCCAAAGTGGAGAAGTAAAACAGGGAATTAGGGTGTATTTACAGTAAGAGGGAGATCGGTTGTATGGAGCTTTTTGGCCAAGAGACGTGGATGAGGCTTATCATTGAGACAAGCCAACTGCTTGTCATTTCAGCTTAAAGAATTGGACTGCTTAAGTACTCTAGTCACAGAGAAATTTGCTCAACACTTTGTTTAGATTAAGTTGGAGGGGAAAAGTATTGCTAACCATCATGGCTTATATCCATATTATTTGCACTTAAATACATTTACTCCTTGTGGGGACACATTTGCAAGCAGCATGACATCTGAGGAGACGAAGACAGATCTGGCTGAGTATTACCGGTGGCACTCCAAATAATTAGCAATTTAAAATTTTGATCTACTGAGCAAAATGTTACATTTTTTCAACGTTTCAAATATATCATTATTTATTTGGTTTATACACAATATATTGCATTATTAAAAATGACATATATATATGTATATATACACAATGAAAGTGGTGGCTTGTCATTGCTTGTTCCAACACACATTGAAAGACATCCTTTTAGAAAACATGTTAAAACTGGCTAATTACTTGTTTGTAAATGTATTATTTGACTTAAAATCACAATATTTTACCATTGCTGCCATTTTGTGGCCTCCTTGTCATATTCTGTGATAGCAACATCAGTAAAATTGTTGACCATTGGTGTGGTCATGATTCATACTGAACCCAGGCTCGATCTGGTGAGTCTAATCAAAAAGTTCTATGAACATTTTGTTTCTGTGTCATTATTGTATTGATGCAGGTAAGACTGATGACCCATCGAAATGTGACACCACCTTCAGCAGGGAAACTGAGTGGTCCAAGATGCTCATTATATAATAAATCATTACTGTAAATGGAAGGTAAGTGTTCCTTTGAAAGGTCTGAGTCACTGCAGCTGCCAGTAGTAGTAGTAGCTGAGTCAGGATAGGCTCCTGTATTTGATTATAACCCAGAGTCTCAGGGCTCCACATGTCTCCCAGGGTGTCTCTCACAGGCTGTTTTTGTGAAGAAAATAAGAAAAAAAGGACAATGTGTCTTGGCCTGCATGAGTGATGAAACCACATTTCTTCTCTCTTGCACGGAAAGCAAGAGAGAGAGAGGGATTGTGGCACTGCAGGGACGAAAATCATGAGCATTTGACAGTTTTGGGTTTGCTACTTTAAAAAATGTTGCTTTCCGGCTGATAAAAACCTGGATTACTTTCACTGAGTTAAGCTTCGCGTGATGCTTATTCTGAAGCCACTTAAATGCTTGAAAGGTCAAAAGATCGGAAAAGGAATTGTCCCAGTTGAAGTGGGTGGTGTAGCTGCAGATTAGTCAATTTCAATAACGTTGTTTTTTTTTTGGTTTACTCTTATAATGAATGGTTGAACTCTGGAAGAATTGGTTTGGCTTCTTAACCGATGACAGCCAAAGACCACATAATAGAGATATCAGGCACGGTGAGCTGTGAATGATGAAGATTTATAGGGGCGCTGTGGATATCGTCGATGTGTCCCCCATGGCTCCCACATTTCCTGTCATGTCCAGAAAATAGCCTTCCTCCGTAACCTCAGCATGAGAGTTCACTCTCATCACTGCCACCTCCCCCTACTGAGTCCTGTGCCGCTAACTCCCTTTACCTCCCCTCTACCTAAACTCTTATAGAGATTTAGATAGATTCATCAGGGTATTGCACCTTTCCAAAGCCATTTTCTATCATACTTATACAATGTACGTCATTTTGAGTTATATCTAGTGTGGAAAAACACAACCTTAAACATTTGCTGATTTAGGAGAAACAAGCTCAAGCTGCGTCTGGTGGAAGGAAAGTAGGAGAAAAAAACATTGCAAGAAAAATGGAATTTTTTTTTGCAAGTTACTGTAAGTGTAACTGTACTGCTGACAATGTTTGGATCCATTATTATCTCCGTCTGATTCACTGCAGTCTCTTGACACTGGCTTGTTTCTTTTCACCCATATTTTATTCACACAATGAAACATGGTCAGTCCTTCAAGGTTTGTGTTCCAGCAGTGTCAGTGTGAAAGATGACTGCACTGCAACTCTTACCCCTGGAAAAACAGGGGAGATTTGGACGAGGCCTTTGTTGGCTCTACCGTGAATAGTAAAGCATAAACATGGCTATAAGCGCCAGGGGAGTGGATACACCGCGGTCCATGTATCTATTGATTAAACCATCACGTATGTCATGCTGACATGGAGAAAATGCTGATTAATTTACTTAGTTGACCAACCAAATTCTTTCTCATAAAGGAAACATCTTTGATTTGGGTTAAAGTAAGTAAGTTTGTTACGTAATGTTACCTAATCTAAGTCTTCCAGTAGGAGGAGCAGGCACCTCCTAAACCATATTTTTGAGGCTTATAACCACTACGTGCATCCAATGGGCTGATGATATACGAAGCCTGTGTCACGGGACGGATACACAAATAATTTTTCACTTTCATTAACATTGTGAGATGAGTGCATGGCCTTGGCAGAGGACTGCGCTCTACCAGTCCCCTTCCAGTTATTTAAAGATGTATTTAGGATATTGATTTATCGTTACAGTCTTAAGACAGATAAAAAAAAGTAGGACTTTTCAAATGGTAAAATCCTGACCGACATTGACAAGGTTTGTAAATACAGCAATAACTTTAGAAAAAAATGTCTCAATTTGGTAGTTAACTGCAGTAGGTAAAACTTGGTTCATGTTCAGATATATCCACACAACTTTGTGATATAATCATGAAGAGAAAGATGCTGCTTAGCTGAGAGGTCAGAGATCTGAATCTTACTCTTGCGAACTACAGGATAACATTTACTGACCCTCCGTGTTGACCTGCCTCTATATAGCACAGAAAAATGAAAAAACATCTTGAAAATCAATTGTTAAGGCCAAGTCAGGGCACCATTTTCCTTTTGTATCGTGCAGTATTGCCATCTTTGGAGGAACGTCCAGCCTTGTGACATTCTTTCCATCTCTCTCTGTTAAGCAGCAGTCAGAACACCAGCACTCAGCACTGCGGTTGCTATTTGTAGACATACCAGCATATACAAAACACTGTCCCTCACATTTCAGAAGAACTACAGGGGGGATTTTTGACAGTAGGCAAGTTTTGCTTTGGCTCTTTCACTCCCCTCTTAGCATGGAACCTCAGTCTGCCTCCTTCTCTCGCTTCTCTTGGCCCCTGCTGTGTGAGTCGTCCAGGTTGTAAAGGATATGGGTTGTGGTTGTACATAGTTCAGATGAACTGAATTCCTGGCAGCGTGGCATGTCACTCGGAGGAACAGTAAGATGTCAAGGCCAGCAAGCCATGAATGAAGGAGGGAGAGAGGGAGAGAGAGAGAGAGAGGGGGGAAAAGAGCCCATGAGATTGTGTCTTGGAATAAGATGGATGAGGTGAGAATTCCATTTCATTATAGAAGCCGGTCAGAACGAAAAAATGTCGTTTTTTCTACTATTTTAACATTAAGCATTTTCTGCTTACAATGAATTCTTTTCCACATCTGCAGGAAGTTTAACATCTAAATGACCAGCTGTGTTTCAATGCCAGAGTTACTGTATTCCTGAAAGTGATGAATGTAGTATAAAGCAAAAGTTTGACATTTTTAAATAATACTCGCTTAGAGAGTTAGAGAGGATTGATTGCACCCTCATATCTGTTCATTAAATATATTAGCTTATCTTAGCATAGACAGAGACATATCTAGCTTGGCTGTGTTCAAAGGTAACACGTCCGCCTACCAGCACTAATTAACATGTTATATTTTGTTTGTTTAATCTGTGCAAAGAAATTATTAACAATTACTGAGCAACAAAGCTGGTGTTTGGGAGGAATTTAAAAAGATTTATACTGTAAGTATTTTTTAACTACTGGTTACCTATTCAAAATACCTAAGTATACGCTATACCTACAGTACAGTCATGAAGTCATCTTTGTAAATTATCACATTAGAAGAAAAAATAAAACATCACACGGTTAAAGGTGGTGATCGTAAGGTTTATGTTTGAGTACCTGTGTATATATATTTTTCTCCCAAAAAAAACCTTGTAAAAACGTGTAGCTATTGATAGCTAAAAATAATAAAGTAATATGTAAAACAAATGTGAAAGCTTGAAATATTTTTGTTTGGGTTTGGGTAACTGAAATATTGCTTCCTTATGGTAACAATCCCTCTCTTCTTCTAAACTGCTTTTAAAATCGTCGAGGTGAAAAGTACAGCCAAAAATTGAGGTTGGCATCACACAAATTCTTTGTATGCTTTAAAGATTGAGGGTGGAGGACAATGTAATCCTCAGGGCAGCAGGCCCTGCGATTTGCGAAAAATGCATATCATAAGGTCGACGCTTGAACTAGATCCAAGTTGTCCAAGCTTGTGAATGGTATAGTGTGTGAAAAGAGTTGAATTCAGACCCACAGCAGTAGAATTACTTAATTCCGGTGCTCTTGTTTTCCAATGAATAATGGTCATATGGCAGACTGGTCACAAAAACATAGCTTGTGCCATTAATCATTCGCTAAAAATAAAACTTACACAAGCACAACTCTAAGTGATGGAGAAGGTGACCAAAACAGTGACCCTCTAGAGAGCACAGCTAGAGATGTTGAAAACAGCTTAATCCTTCCCTACAATGTATGTGTCTGCCTGTGTGTGCACGCGGCTATACAGTACAGTGAGTGTGTTTCAAACTGCAAAGAAAGACTATCACTCATGGCCCAACCAGTGTGCTAGGAGAACCCAACATAGCGCCGATTGTATTTAATTTACAGCCAGCTATAAATACGATATACAGATCTTCTTGCAGTCAACTCTGAAGGCGAGACACACCCACACACTCTTCACTCTCAGACCTGCTAATGAATGGGAGTGCCGCTTGCCTTGTCAGATGGAGGATGCAGGCGGAGGACACATCACAGATACTTGTTTTCTTTACTCTGAGCTGAAATCACGCAATCGCACACTTTGTGCAGCTTGATGTACTTGAAGTGCCTTGTGCATTTACACGAACATACTGTAAATACAATGGTTGGTTATTTGCCTGACTTTGCTTCTCAGGGTCACATTACAGATGTGGATGTTGCAAACATCATTCTTGTAATGTGAAGGGGAAAAAAATAAACTGCCTCAGAATTGTAAGCTGTTGCTGTAAGTTATTGTGTGCCAGTCCAGCAACACTGTCAACTGACCTCTCCTGAACCCCTCTCAGCATTGTTAAGCTGCAGCATCGAGCCAGACATCTTATTGTTTTTGCTTTTTTGGGTTTCTCTCACGCTCACTCTGTCACTGTGGAGGGTCTTTCCAATACCAGCTGACCTCACACAGCGAACTCTGTCTTTGTTATGAAGCATTATGCTCCCTGCACATCTTTGTACACATGGCAGGGTTTGCTCAAATGTCTGTGTACGAGTGCACATTTCTACATTCTTGTAAGCGCAGTCAGGATCTTGTGTGTATGTTCCTATCTGTGGTTCAAAACCTCTTGTTGAAGGCCCTGGAACACAGGTTGAAGAAAACTGGAATGGGCTCAGAAAAAGCGAGCAGAGCAAACACGAGTCCAAGACTTCAAGTGGAAACTATTCTAGACTACAGTCCCATCTGCTTTCACTTTAGAGTCTGAGTCCTAAACTAAATAAAGATCCCTCCTGAACATTTTTATTGCCCTTTTCTTTCTATCCATCCTTCTCTCTCGCCCGAATCTTTTCTCAGTATCTACTATTCCTAGCACAGATTCTCTTTATTGTTACTTTGTGAGAGCTTCAGAGAGTTGCATGTGAGCTGGCTTTACCGTATGTATTCCCCCTTCTCTTCCTCTGGTTGCAAATAAAACTGTCCCATTGTGTTATGAGTCAAAATGTCCCAAGTAAAGGCCAGATCTGATCCCTCTTATATGCAACAATTGAGTTTATTTTTTATTGCTATGTACTGAAATAACTTTAAGCTTCTTCTCATCTAAAATGTCTTGTTGTTGTTAATGGTGTATATCTGATGACCGGTGTCTGTTCCTGCAAAGTTTTTTATATAACTCGATTGTTGCATGTCCAATTGGAATCGAATGTTCCACTTTTGAGGAAAATAATTACGAGGTACAAATAGTTCAAATAAAACTACTTGAGGGGAAACTGAATGTTGGCAGGTTAAAGAAATAAATATAAAAGATGTCCTTTGTTATTCACATTTCAGCACATACATTTTTTTTTTACCCTTTCATCTTGCTGCCATTTTTATCCATCTAAAAGAAAAGGGCTTCCTGCTTATTGAATAAATGTTGGCAGACATTTTTATTTATTGCATATTTTCATGTGTTTACACAGTCAGCATTTGTGCATATGTGTTTTACATAAGTAGTCACGGCCACTTGCTCCCTCTTCTAATGCAGTGATACGGTAAAAGATAAAGGCATGCGCTAAAACACAGATGCCAGAAAAACATCTGAATAAATTTTTTTGTTTATGATGTTTGAGTCACAAGGAAAAAATAAAACATGTTTTGTGGGACCAAGCCATGATTTAACATCCCATCATTTAAGTGCCTTGGCGATCATCATTTGATTAAGTAACGTATAATTCTCTTCGCTGTTTTCTGAGGTTGCATCGCATAAATGCTTGTCTCTGAGACGGCCAAGACGACATTTATCAACAGTGTTTTAACTTTATGCTCTTCCCAGCAGTAACAACCACAGAGTAACACAGCATTAACTATTCCAATCAATTCAACAAACAAAATTGCTAAGTGCAGTCTACACTCACCATAATACCATAATGAATAGTTATCACACTAAACAAAGACAGTCCAACTGAGTCCACACCACACTTTTAAGTCCCATTAAACTCTCACTGGGATAAAAAGCACTGCAGCCCTGGTGCTGCTGGAGGTAGGCCGAGAGCCGTTTGAATCCACGTTTAAGTGTCTGTGTTTTCAACGTCAACCAAGGGAGCTCCTACACAGTGAATTACACCCATCTGCTAATGTGATTCCAGCATGCTGCCTTCCCCCGCCTCTCTCTGCATGGTATGTTTGGGATTGTCACACTCTGCAGCCAATGCAATCACTGGGCTAACTCCCAGGCATGCGCTGAAGCACATAGCCACCAGAGGCCATGTTTTTGTTTGTCTAAACAAACACCGTTCATTTTTGATGTTAGGTTTGTTTGAGTTTCGACTAACAGACACCGAAGGGAGGGATTGGAGTTATTGGGCACTGAACAAAGGATTCTTCATCCATACAAATAATTCATAAAATGAATGAAACGCTCCGTAAGTCCGTACGGATCTGGAGAGGCATCTGCTGAACAAAGAGATGTTGATGAATTTGTGGCTGACCGCGTATCCCAAAGAGACATTTACCGCGTATTTATGGGGAGGTAATTCTGTTTGCTGATGTGCAGTCTAACTGTCTGTCTGAGGCTTGGTATTGCAGGTCAGTGGAGGGCACACTGCGCTCAGAGAGCTTCTGCCTACTGGCTGGGTCACATGTGACCTTCTGGTGCTGGAGACATCGACAGGCCACATTAAATTCTTCCCATGGGACTCTAACCAGCCACACAGGGTGCATGAATAAGTCATGAAGTACAGCCATCTTTTCATCTGAGAGGACGCTCCTCTTTCTCATTGCTATCCCTTTTATTTCTCTCTGCTTCTTGCTTATTTAAATTCAGAAAGGGAGCCTCTCTTCATTAAAGCAAAACTACTCTGTGCATCTATGGTGTAGGACCAGTTTTCTTTTAAGATATGCACACTTGCCCTTCTGCTTCCCTCTCCTCAATTTCTCCTTTGGGTCCTCTTGTGGTGAAGAGGACAATTTATTCATCTATTGATTTACTTGTTTGCATGTAAGCCCCTCGTGAGGGAGGAGGATTTCTCTGTGGACTATGTGTCTCTGTTGGCTACAGTGAGCCTAGATCCAACAGATAAGTTAGTCCCCACTGAAAGACCCATAGACATGTCGAATGAATTGAAAATGATGAATGTGAATCAATAATATAAAAAAGGTAAGATTAATGTAATTTCACTTTTTGATCCCTTTGTTTATTAAGGCGCTGTTCCATTGATCTGATAAAAATGATTGTTCTGTGGTTTTTCTTTTTTTTGGGGGAGGAGGTCAATCTGGATTTTGGCCAAGCCCCTGGGAACAAGATATGCATGATGTGGGTAAAGAGGTCAAAGGTCAAATTACAAAGTGCTTAAGAGGGGTGAGAAAGGCTCCAAGGATGATTATGACTATGAGAGAAACGAAAACAAACTAAAATGGTAACCTGATGCCCTGTGGAACTAATTTATGCATAAAATGTGCAGAAAGTCAGAAAAAGCATTAACAATTTAGAATGCAGTATAACTGAAAAGAAGAAATACTGCCTCAGTATGTTTTTTTTTTAAGTCACATACCAGAAATGGGAAATTTTCCCATCATGTTGGCGGCAGGATAATCTTTTTTCTTCTTTTTTTTTTATCCAAACAAGTAAAAAAATGAGAAAAATCAGGATATAATGAGTGACAATGAAGAGTTTGTTAGTGTTGGCTTTGACATGCCTGTGACATCTTTGAAGCCATTTTGTCAAACATAAAGCAGATGCACATTACCATCAGAATCCAGATCCTGATCTGAGCAATGTTTCCTAACACAAAACAAAAACAGCAATTTGCTGGGTTTGTAACCATGTACAGCCTCTTCAATATTACAGTATCTATAGTATGAGTACATGTGACATAATATCTTATTTGCAGTGACGATGTCAAAACCTGATCCACAATAGAGAAAAAAGCCAGAATAGTATTTATATGTCTTGCATTTATTTTATTTTTTATCATATTATGTCATCTTGCCTCCTATCATTCAACAGATCAAATTCTGCATCTACTGAGAATTGACTAATTCTGCGTATACAGACAAGCAGCAAAATGCAATTTCAGAAAAAAAAGAGTCTAGAATAAAGAGTCTAGAGCAAGCGAGCTTGGCAGGAAGAGACAAGAATGGAATATACAGTCGCACAAACAGGAGGTAGTAAATCAGGGTTATAGTAAAACATGGAATTTGTTTCTGGTGTGTGGTATGGGTGTGTGTGTGTGTGTGTGTGTGTGTGTGTGCGTGTATATAAGCTTGTCACGAATCTGCCCATCCTAACATGCATTCATAGCAAAAAGAGGACATCAAGCAACATGTGCATCTATTTTGGGGCGGAAATGTTTTGCCAAGTGTGACTCAAAATACAATCTGTTTTTCATATGTATGACATTTAGGCAGCTAGGAAAGGAAAACAAGCTGTTACTTGTGCATCACAAATATTTTCTCTGTCACTAACAAATATGTTACTTTGTGCATGCGCCTATTTCTCCCGTGACGTATGTGTCAAACTTCAAAACAGGATACGGAAAAAAAGGAGAATGGATGATCACAAAGTTTCCAACATTAAAAAACATCATCTGATGGATGATGGATCATTCAATTTAACAAGAAACATGATTGCATTCACAGTCAACAAGTTTAGCAACTGATAAAACCTTTCTACAGCTGATAATTGGTCATTCATACGGTCATATTCAGATTTTTCCCTTTTGCCATTTGACCCTTTTCTGAGAACAGAAGTGAGAGTAAGTAAGAGAGAAAGAGTTCATAGAGGGGGTTTGAAAATAGGACATTAAAGTTTACTTTGTACTTCCTGGTTAAAATTCAGGATTAAAAAAACCTCTTTGCTGTATCTCAACGCTGGCAGTCTAAACCTAGCTGAGCTTCAAGCAGTCAAAGGTATTAAACTGGTTCTTAAGCTTCCACAGATGGAAATACAATGGTAAGACCCGTTTGTGCTTTACCCCAGATGTGCTATACTCTTCGATAGAGTGGCTGTTACTGGGGGGCACGATAAACACTGAGCTGAATGTATTTCTTAACTGTGAAGGACAGATGTCTCAGTAACATCAGCAGCAATTGCAGAGCTAACGTGAGCAGCTTTCACAGTAAGCCACAATGAAAGGCTGGGAGACGCCACGATGAGCAGTGTTATAAGCTGCACTCACCCAGAATAAAGTTGAGGCCGCTTTCTTGAACTTTTTTTTTTCTTTAGTAGGATAAGGATTTGTGAGAGAATGTGGGGATCACTCTGGTTTTATGGCTAGTTTTGATTGGTTTAATCTCTACAGCTGATCCAGTGAACATGGCGTCTTCAGTGGGGTTTCAGAAGAGGAAAGACAGGAAGAGTCATTTGCAAAAAAAAAAAAAAAAAAAAAAAAAAAAAGGCAAAGAAGATCATAAAAACAAATGCACTCTTTTATTACAAGACATTACCAGAAAAGTGTACCACCAATGTGTACAACCATAATTCAGGGGACAGTGAAACCTTTGTGGCAGGTGGAAGAGGATGGTTGGATGGATTCAAACACTGCAAGCAGCTCAGACTAGAGGTCTCCTACGCTCCAAAATGACATGGGAAGTTTGCTAATTATGGGTATCTGGGAAAATGAACTTTAATATGAATAACATAAGTTACTCTGAGTTAGCACCTGCCTATAAGAGTTAACATAGGTTTGATATTGTGCATGATAATAATCCTGGGATGCACTCAAGTGACACACAACAGTTGGGCAATCAACACAGTGGATACAAAAACTGCACCAGGAGCTGCTGGTGTCTTTCGCTCTCAGCTATCCCGAGTTCACAGGTTTTCATAAACTCTCTAAACACACTGAGATTTAGTCCAGCCAGCAGAACTGAGAGAGACCATATAAGGACATTACGTCTCCTGATCTGCAATCTCAAATGCAGCTGTGTTTGTGTGTGTGTGTG
>CALSCE010009834.1:1643741-1670484 GCA_943593645.1 Bovichtus variegatus
CAATAAAATATAAAAAATGTTCCTGACTTGTTATTTGCAATATCGTGTCACTTTCCCAAATACAACATTGGGGTAAATCCCCAGTCATCTGCCTGAGTGCCCACAAAGGAATCAATGAAAACTCTCAGTGTAATATATTTCCTCCATTTTACAATGTCACATGTGGTGCTCTCGATCCAAACGTGTGAGAATAAAGCTTTAATGTTCCAAAAATTGCAACGATTTTTCATCCACTAGAAGCTTTTCTGGATCCTCACATGCACATCGCTTCTTAAAAGAGTCCGGGGATAAAACATAGAATGGGTTTGGAGGGAATACAAGAATGAGATGAGGGAAAGTGTAAAATCTGAAAGTGGGAGAGAAAGCAGGTGGGTAGAGCGCTTGCGTCTGACCTGTTAAAATCGCTTCAGGATAACGGCAGCTTACTGTGCCAAATCTGACTCACTTTCGCTTCATGCTGAGACTTGGGAGGCTCACAAATGTGCTCACCCTGAAATGCATCTGGGAGAGGCAAATACAAAGAGGCAGACACGGTGACATAGATACAGAGGCCAACACTTTGGAGGGAGGGGGATCTCTGGAATGAGTGTACCCCATTGTTGGCCTCCTAATTTAATAGATTTGACAGGTAAGTTCATTTTGATGAGTAGCCTTATCCACAGGAGAGAGGCTTAGGAAGTGACTATTTGGGTGGCTGTGGCCCCCTGCATACCTAAATCCTCATAAGCTCTCAACAAATTAATCCTCTGGAGGAATTCGCTTCCAGATGAGCTTGTGTGCCTTTGTCTCTTTAAAATGTATTTGAGGTTCTTTATCAGTTCCTATATGCCGCTGCACCAGCGCCGCCAAATTCCTGTATATTTGTATTTTTTGGCCAGTTAAATGATAATGATTTATTCTTCCTCTTTTAGGTTTAAATAATAAAGACAGCATCCTGTGTCCACGGATATACTGTATGTCTTTCGTTGCAATCACTCCAATAGCACCTAGAAGGCAGAGGTACTTTATGTATTATCACCTCTAAAGTATTGCAAATTAATTAAGGAGGAGGAGCAGCAGAGGAAGATGAGGAAAGTAAGGAAGAGCATGAAAGATTATTTGCTTTTTTTTGCAGGGGGGGGGGGGTGGTCTTGTCATTTTAAAGGGTTTCGAGGGGATGTTTGCTCACCCTCTTAATGGCTTAAAAGGACTGGAAGCATCCGTCTTTCTCTCCGCGCATTTCAGGGGGGAAAGCCCGAGAGGAATGGACCAATTCTGCCCTGTGACTGATTGCACAAACTCCAACAGATATGCCCCGGCACACATGGAAAAATACCATTATTAAAGTAAATATCACAATGGAATTTCCATTACGCTGACATGAAGTGGGGATATACTCCCTATTACTAAAATCCCATGAAACCAGTTTGCATTTTAATGCACTCATCAGAAGTTCTTGACAATATGGGATTTCTAGTTTTTTAACAGTTCAGTACTCGGTCTTAAGAAATACTTGTACTTGTAACATTATATTCTTCTCATCGCTCTGTGGAACACTATTGCATTTAATCCGACTGCGGGTGTATTATTATTGCATACTTTACTGCCATCTCTGGTGACTTTTCTGTGTATGTGCACGATATAAACTGTACATATTTACAGTTATTTCATTGCTCTAAGACTAATATGTCTCTAGAGCGAGATATACTCCAAAGTAATGTCAGTGTGCATGTGTTTTGATAGAAAGAATGAAAGAAATGCTGTGTAGCGAAAGAAAGAACAGGCAAAAAAAAATACTGTAGATAGAAACAGATAATAAAAATAAATGTCAGGACACTGTGCATGCATGCACACACTTGCGCACATATGCACACAAATCACCCTCTATATCATTCACTCTCGCAGCCACTAAGCGTGACCAGTGACAGCAGCTTGTCTGCCAGGCCTCCATCATGTGGAGCCTGGCACTGGGGTTGACAGCCCGGTCTGAAACATGAGGACTAAATGGACCTGGGGATCTCTGGGGGGATGGGTAGGATCTTTCTGCACCTCCATGTCCTATACATCTGGCCTGCTGCACTGCTGTTATGGCTGTACGGCACACAGGGGTGACAGAATTGAGCGGAGGGTAATAGAGGTGCATTCTGGGGCAAGAGATGAGGTTGTACACGTTACAGAGACATCCAGCTGTTCTGTGGTTTCTTAGAAATATGTGAAGGTTAAGCAGGCATATAACAAGTGGCTAATTTATCCGTCTGAAGAAAAGTAGCATCCTTTGACATTATTGATGTGTATATGTATCTATGCAGTTGTATCCTTGCTTGTTAATTGTTGTAGTGACTGTAATTACACTGGACCTGTCAGTGGTCTGTTTGACATACATTTGGACATTATCCTTTAAGACAAATGTTCCAGTGAGGCTCATATTGCCTGGTAAACAGACACATTCTTGGCATCTTTGTATGTAATCTGGCTACAGTGCACAGAGGAGTATATCCTTTGACTGTTTGCACAGGAGTAAATGTACTTTAAGTCGCCACTCTTTGTCCTTGCCAAATAATTTCTTGCAGTGTTAATTATTAATCTTTGTGTGACAGCATCAGAGCTACTCCTACTGTTATGAGGTCATGTCTCTAGTGGTGGGATGCCTCCAAGACTGAAAAACATTCAAAAAGTTCACCCAGAACTTTAAGATCTTATACCTCGAGTAGAAAAGTCCCTATCTTTACTGTTGATCATGGACTGCATTTATATATCACTCAAGCGCTTTACAACACATGTCAGCATTCACCCATTTACACACATTCATACAGAGTCACAGTGCTGCCATACCAGGTGCCACATGCTTATAAGTAGGGGTAAATATTCACACACACTCACAGACCGTTGGCCATGCCATCAGGAGTGCCCGAGGACACTTCAACATGTTGATCGCAGAGGCCGGTGATTGAACCCTGACCCTCCGACCGGTGGACGACCACTCTACCTCGTGAGCCCCCATCTTGTCCTATTTCTGTCTTCAACTCTTTTTTTCTCTTTTTTTCCCCAACTGTTCCAGCTGACCAGCGTAATGGAAAGCTCCACACCAAACCAGGCTGGACTCAACACAAAGTGCAGTGTAATGGGTCTCATAAGGCTGAATAATGTAAATGTCACCAAGGAGCTCAGACAGAGACCACAGACAAAACCGAGAGGGCCAGTGTCTGCGTGCGTGTGAAAGAATTATATTAGAACAGAGCTAGCCTGTACTGTCTTCAGAAGCGTAGCATTTATAGAAATGCTGAGGTATGAGCCATGTAACAGAGTTAACTCATCGCACACTTGCACACGCAGGCATACAATTTCTCAGCTCATTAGTTCCCTGAGATTTATAATGGAGGGTTTATCATGTTCTGTCACCGATGGCAGAAGCAAAAGTGATGCTAAAATGTCTTAGCAGTTTCATAAGAGGGCACCATGAGTAAAACACATTTCCAAGACAAAGAACAGCATGGAATGTCTGAGAAGAAAAGGTGTTTCCTCTTTCATTGTTAGTGGTGGACTGGATGTGACTGCCTCATAAACCCAGTGACGCTTGGTGTTTCTGTGGCGGCTTGTTTGATTACAGTTTATTTCCCCTCTCCCACAGCCCCACCAGGTGGCTGCCTAGCTCTCCTCTGCGAACCAAACCCACTGAAATCTTGCAGTGCTCGAACCTCCTGACGGCGCTGAGGTTAGTTTAGGGGCTTTTGGGCTCAGTGCAAAAATTATGGGTTCGTCAGAACTGTTTCAAAGAACACAAACAGATCAAAGAAGTGCCTTTAAGCTCCTTGATTTGAAAAAGGATTCCTCAGAATACACAATATGTTGGAGGTCCTCCTAAACATTGCCTGGAAATATTGGGTTGAAAGGAACCCATAGATTAAAGTTTTTTTTAAATGATCCTGGTCAACTGACTTTGCTTGCACGCCATTGTTCTTAACCCTGCACATAAATTACATGTGAACAGTTACAAAAATAAACGTGTCTGCACTTTTTTTAAAGTCCCATTTTGTGTTTGTGCCTTGCTCATGGATGAATCACAACTTGCATTTTATATTTGCAAGCTTGGATGATTTTTTTTTTTTTTTGATTGACCATAGCCAGTGCTTATCATAAGGTGTAGCAATACTTTCTATTATAGAGCATAGTATTATGATGTCTTTTTACTCACATTGGAAATGATTCCAGCATGAGCTCACTAATATTTAAAACTTTTTGAAGGCAAATCACAGTCAACAGTCTCTTAAGATGTCACCCCTAGGAAAACAAAGTTTAGAAAAAGACCTTGACTCTCATGAACTACTGATTAGCAGCTAAAGTAAATGTTTAGGAGATAGCTCTTATTTATTTTTATTTCATATGCATTCATGATTAGGCTTATGGATCCCCTGTTTCCTGGTGGGATTAGTGCAGTCACTTTGATGTGGGTTGTGCCCTGCTTAGTATGTGTGGGCAGGCCTCTTACTCCTGTGTGTGTGGCAGGGTTGAGGTGAAGGGGTACGTTTTTCCTCTGGCAGTGTTTAGATGTAGTGTGTGACCTACAGTGAACCAAAAACCAGCAGATCCAGGAACACATGCAGCTGTAAAACACCAATCTTGGCAACTAAGGCAAACACTTCTGATCATAGCTTCATCACCACATGTGTGTGTGTGTGTGTGTGTGCGTGTGTGTGTGTGTGTTCCATTATTCAAAATGCACGTTGTTCATTTGTGTGGTTTTTAACAAGCTAGAAAGGGTTCTGCCAAGTACAGGTAGCTGATTTCCCAAACAAAATAAACTCAGGAAGCATTAATAACATCTTTGGCACATATGGGAACTTTGAATGTATCAACATTGCAAAAGCCTCAATATGAATTACTAATTCTTCAGTGGGGGAGACAAACTACAGCAGTATCATGTTCAACCTGCATCAATATTAATATCTCTTATATGTTTAATGTATCGATGTTGGTAAGAAACATTATTATCAGACTATCAGTTGGGTTTTAAAAGTAAAACACAACTTTGGGTTAAGGCCTAAGGCTCCAGGCTAATGTTGAATGATATGTTGAGTATTAGAATAGGACAATTAAGTTACCTGTGAAATAGTTAAAGTTGAGCACTACTATTCAAAGTAAATATCTTTTTTTAATCATTACAGTAATGGTTTGTTTATGCTCATGAATAGCAATTATTCTAAAGTTTTATCTTTAGCCATACAAATATGTAAAGCATGAAAGTTCATTCTCCACCTTGAAAACAAAAGTTTAGCAAAAGAAATATTAACTCAAATATTAACTTTACTAAAGCTGTCAACTGCATTTCATGGCCTTCCTCAGTAGATGTAGATTGCTCGTGTTGTCATGGAGATAGCTCAGTCGTCATAGTTAGGTCATGTGATGACAACTAAGCGACTGTATCTCCATGACAACAGAGGAAACTGTTGAGGAAGACAGTGTGTGAAAGCTCCGGAGAAATCTAGAAGGTGGGCCTTGAGTTAAGGTTTTTTGTCAAACATGTAAATATGATTAAACAATATTTAACTATATATTAGCAGGAAAGTTCTTCTGCTGAAATGTGTTTCTAACTGTTACTGTTTGAGTAGAAATCCAGGAAGTAAAGGATTCACAGTCCTGGGCTCTGAAAGCTCCTGTGCTAATATTATAGTTCAACAACACACACGCTTTACGAAAACAGCAGCACGACATCCTGCAAGGGAAAAGAAAAACCTTCAATGCCAATGACCTGTAATATTTACCCAGGGTGACTCCTGAATGGCTCACTCAAAGCCCTGCACACCTCAGGGCAGAGGCCGGTTGTTTTTGTTGCTCCTGATGCAGAACAGATGACACTTTTTGGAAATTGTTTTTGTTGCCATTGAAGATTGGAACACCGTGCGTTCAGTAGCTTTGTGGTTAGGTAAAGATTTTAAACAGTGATATGATATTCAAATACAAATGATGAAAGTGTGTTTGTGTGTATGTGTGCCTGCTCCACAGGAATATGGCTACATGAACACAACATCTTCGTTGAGCACACGCAGTTTTAACCACTGTGAGGTCTAACACTTTGTTTGAAAAGAGGGGCGGGGTGTCTCTCCACAATGTAAACACTTCAAACAGAACATCAGTCTATTAGTGGCGTTTCTGATTAGCTGATGAACAAAAGCAATCAAAGGCGGCCGTGGTCTCTTGGAGGATATATATCAATGTCATTTTGCTCAGGGCCTGGTAGTGATTGGCATGTTCATTAAGTGTCCTGTTTACAATAAGCTGAGGAGCCCACATGTGAAAGCAGCAGATGACTCCAAGTGGCTCTGAAAGGCTGTTAGTCATCCGGCAGATCATGAAAATGATCGTAAAAGCTGCTGTAGTCATCATCATGTGGCCACGTCGTTTTTTCCTTGCAGAGAGGATATTCAAGCTGATTTGAAAAGCCTCATCAGCTTTTGAACCGAGGCGTCTCTTTGATGGTGAGAGCTAAAGAATATTGTTGTCTGCAGAGGTTTATATCAAGCTTGCTCTTTGTGTATTTACAGTATATATACATGATTCTTATGTGGTTGTATTTAAGTTTGGGATTTGGTGCCATCATGAGGCCACATCGGGTATACAACATAAAAAAAAAAAGCTTTTTATTCAGTGTTTAGTGATTGTGTTGGCAGGCAGCAGTCGACTAAATGTGTGCTGCAGCTGACGAAAAGTTCTCATCAGGTAAAAATGTGAAACGCAATGGTTTCTTTTTTGTTATGTTCAGAGTTTGTGGAGAAAGTGTTTGCATGAGACTTTCCCGAAGTTTGCGTGAGTCTTTCTATGATTCGACAGGTGAGTGTGCAGAATAATGACTGAGTAAGGAATAACTTCCCCTGATTCCAGTAACTGGGCCTTCTACGGCCAAACTCATGCTTCATGTGGTCGCTGACTAACTCAGAGATCAAAAACCTTCACTGCCACTTTCTACAACCATGACATTTAAGAGAAAAACAAGCACTTACCTCCTTCTATGCTTCCCACTGCCAACTCTGCATTTTCCATAGCAGCAAATGAGGAATGACACACAACAGGATATGTGTGTGGTACCAATACTGTACGTTCATGCGATCCCTAATGTACTCCCTAAAGCTTAAAGTGTTCATTTGTGCAATGTTTGTCACAAATAGACACAATTCACTGTGATTTTACAGCAAGTGAGATTTAATTGATGTGTTTATTATTCATGAATATGCAATAAAATTCCTCCACATTTACTTTAAAACAAAACTACATAGGACTGAGTACAGGAAGTAAAAGCAGCTATGCATTATGGTCCTTGATTTGAAGCTCAGGTGGTGGAGTTAAACATAATTTCTTTTTAAACATAAGTCTCTGTGGATCCAACTCACTTCTACAGGACATGATGGGATATCTTGATGAAAGATTCATAGCATGTCTCTTTATTTTTCCATCTTACCATCCTCTGGGATAAATTACAAGTTAGAAAATAAACAATTTTTCTATTAACACACTGGCCTGCGATCGTGCATTGTCTGTTTTTTTGGGGAAAATCTACTAATCTGATATTTTTTATCATATATAAAAAAAAATTTTGCAATTGCACTCTGTGTCCCTTTGAGGCCTCCTCTCGCGTAAAACACATGGAACTAATGTAATTGTAGCATGTCAAGGAGAAGTGTCAATAAATCCACTCAATCCAATAAATCAAGATCTACTACACAATAGAAGTGAGTCATTATCATAATTAGAATAAATTGATGGTAACTGGCCAAACTGGAGTAGGAGTGTGACAGCTGCAGGCTATAATATGGGTGGACAGCACTGCACACACACACATCTGCAGTAGCAGCAGCAGCTGTGGCTAATTATGTTTCATATGATTATATTGTTCACGTGTCCGAAAGCTACAAAACATTTTTGTTGTGTTAAAGTTATTCACGCCAGAAAAGAAGAAGAAAACGCACAAAAACACTGCACCATGTTCAATGGAGCAGGTAGTGACTCAGACTGGCATCAAAAAACACACCGACAGCTGGAAAACTCGCACTCTGTATTCATGCACACTTCCATTAGTAAAAACATTCCCATATGGCATTTCACGTCCCTTCCAAAAAATACCATGAGAGTTTATTTTGGCTCCACACTTCTTTCAGCGTGCAATCTATTTATTAATACAACTCTTTCCCTTGCTTTCACTTTCCACCTCCTTCCTCACACTCTGATTGACTGCAGAAGCTGTTTGAATCCCCTCAGCCCTTCAGTGTTTGTAGGATCTCATCCAGGACTGTTAACGTTGTTCATAGTGGTTCATTCATAGCTTACAGACTTGAGAGTTAGAAGTGTATGTTCTGTGTGCCCGTGTTATACTCCTGTTTTCATTGTGTTACATTGTTCTCTGGCATAAGATCCATATTGTGACTTGGTCAAAGGTATGTGAACAGCGTGTTACCGTCCTGTTATTCAAACAAATGTGCTTTAATTGCTTGTTTGTAATATATGAGACTCCCTGTGAGGCAGTATTGATACTGGATGGATTATTCTGGTTAAATAAAGTAAATATTCACAAATGAAACACCTAAAATAGGAAATTCAAATAAGAATTAAAATGTTACATTTACAAAAGAACAATAAACCCTGGTTACATGTGTCTGGGGAAACAATGAGAACAGTAATAAAGATCACACAGGATCTTTATGAAAATGCTCAGCACACTGAGGGAATAGCCACAAGACATATTTGCCCAGCACCTTTTTTCCTCCTCGGGAGATCCCATACTAACATTTACCCACAGAGGGCAGTATTGTAGCTAAATTGTGCTTTGACCAAAGCCTGAGGTTTAGAAGTAACAAGCAGAATAAGGAAGAGTACTATATGATTGATGGATATGACAAGTAAGCAACCCTTTAAAACTCACTGGAGACATGTACAATCAAGGAGAAGGGGAAAAAAGAACAACACAAAACAGATTTTATAATACGATACAATATTTATGGGAGTCCTGAGTATTCCTTGTTTTATTGAAGCCTACGATTAGTGTTATGTCAAACTCATAATATTATATATATAACATATAATACATGCTGCACAGGGCATTTCATTTGCGTAGCTCCACTACATTGGCTGTCCCATTGTATCAAGCTATTGTATGTTAATGATTGGCCGACTGTTTGGGGTGGGATGGGGTGTTTACATGTTTGTTCCTATACAATAGGTCTTCTTTTTTTTTTCACACAACTAATTATCCTTTATCTGTGAGGACAAAGCAGTATATAGCTCTTTGTTGGAACTGCATGCATTCATACCACACATAACAATTCTAAAATATTTCTTTCACACGAGAAAGTCAATTTACGATTAAATATATATTATCTAAAAATACTAAAGTTTGCATCTAAGTTCTAGCATTTCTTGGGACACAATTAAACACTCAGACGTCCCTGAGTTAATGTACAGCCATCAGCAGCTTGCAGAAATATGCACTTGCAGGACACTCCCAAAGATGAGTTACAGGCGCCTGTAGGAACAAATAAGAACTCTCACTCCGTCCCGATTTCCAGGTACAATTCCGAAGTGTGATGGGAAAATGTTTTGTCAAAAAGCATCGAAACAAAATGGTGATCGTTTAATTGATTATTCAAAAGAGTATAATTGAATCTTTACTGCAAAAAAGAGCCATAAGAGTGGTCAATAAAGCTGACCATAATGACCCAACCAACCCTGGAAATCACATATGCCCAAAAATGAATGCACCTAGTAGTAACTCTACAATGTTTAGAGCAACAAAAAGAGAACTTCCTGACTGTATCCGATGGTTGTTTTCAATGAAGGAGAGAAGGGGGAATTAATATGTTTGAAAAAAAGAGAGGGTATGGACAAATATAAAAAACAGACATGTGACAGTTAAAGGGTTCAATTTATGAAATAGTTGTAACAAGGAATTAAAATAATTTACTAATATGTGTAGCCCTATATTTGGGAACATTTACAAAAACACTATCTTGGAAAGATACAAAATATGTGACCAACACTGAAAAGTGACTGACAATTATGATCGTGTTTATCTGCTTCTGATTTATGATGTCTGGTTCTTTATTATATTTTCTTTTTGTATATTTTGCTTCACTGCTTTTTCGAGTAGAGGGTAATATTTTGGTAATTAATAAAGGTAAGATCAACCCCACGGCAGAGAACATTGCATTTGATCTTGTTTTATTTTTGATTTAGTATTATTTTAGCACTTTTGTATGGTCAATTTGTTGTATTTTGAATAAATGACCGGAAAAAAACTAACTAACTAACTAACTAACTAACTAACCTAACTCAACTAAATAAACTAAATAAACTAAATATTATAAGCACATTGAACTTAATTTGAAACTACTAAAGGGGGCATGCACACTGAGTTGTGTGGAAATTCATTGCAATAAGGAATACTGTGTTTCCAGTTTAACGATGACAGTATTTTCACTTTCAGTCGAAACCTTTTTATAGTCAGAAAACTGAGCTGTACTATAAATATATGTAATATAAATACATGTAGAATTGTATGATAATACACAACATGAGTTAACGTTATAAACTGTGTGTCTTCTTGGCACACCAGGCAGTTTTTTGCCTTTGTAACGAGTGATCCATCCTCTTGTTGATAGACGATCTTTGGATCGGAGCGCTTCTGCAAAATGAATTCCACGGTGTCGTCAGTTCCGTAAAGCGTTCCTCTTGGCTTTATTAAAAAAAAAAGAAGACAGGGGATTATTTACGAAGAGTCAGAAGACAGACGCAGCTAAAACAAGGCTTTACCTGGCTATGTCATTGAAGTATTCGTAAACAAGGGTATTGCATTGTTCCCCACGGGCAGTATTCTCTTTGGACTGACAAAAGACACATCAGTCTCCTCTAAACCGCGCATGAACTGGGATGCACTGCCGTTAGCCTGTTATTAGCTTGCTCGCTAGCTTCCCGAAAAGCTCTGTTTTTACGACGGGACCAAGCACACCGTAAGTCAACTCGTTTAAAAAAAATAAATAAATAATAAAAAAAAAAAATAAAAAAAACGACGATACTGCATTTTGTCTGTGTTTGGGATGTTACATTTCTTCCATTTGTAACCAGCCATCTTTGCACAGTGAACTCACCGGGTTGTATTTATCCAGCTTTTAACAGCTGCATGTGTGAACTAGAAGCAGGCCTTTTTTTTTTTTTTTTTTTTTTTTTTTTTTTTTTCTAGAAAGCATATTTACTTCCAGCCCGAAAATCTGTTTAAATATGATGCACGTTCTCAACAAACAGCGATTAAAATCAGTTTTGTTTAACGCCTGCATAACCCCCCCTGTGTGGGGCAGATTGAGCCCCCCGGTGAGGCCTGCGTCTGGCGTTACCTGCTGGAGAGCGCGCACCTGTGCTGCTGCACCTGTCATGGCTCCCAGGATTTCTGAACTGTGCGATTGATTTCGAGTCAGACGTTACAGTCTGTCACTATAATAGCAAACTAGTACTCAACGTTATTTTACCTTTTTTAGGTATAATGATAAATAACAAAGAACACTGTCTCTGTTGTAGCACGCTTTAGTCAAGTTATTTTGGGAAGATGCCCATTCCTAATACTAAGACTGTTGATGATTAACACTTGAGATCACCTATTTCAGATGTGGATGTTATTCAAAGCAGTAGTTGGTTGCTCAGTCTATGAAGACCTTTTTAGTCTCTGATTTAAAAATCCAAGCTGTGTCTCCTACTGCAAGTGGATAATTTGGCATATGGTAAACCAGTTTGTCTTCTAAAGAGAATATTTAATATGGAGGAGATTATTTGATTTTTTCACCCCCAAAGCTCTGACACAGGTGACATGCATTGCATTACATTACATTACATTACATTACATGTCATTTAGCAGATGCTTTTATCCAGAGAGACTTACAGTGAACTAACTACAAGGACCGTCCCCTGGAGCAACATGGGGTTAAGTACCTCGCTCAGGAGCTCAATGGTGGCAGTCTGGTATTGAACTCACTATTTGGAAGCCTCACCACTAGACTACCACCCACTCGTGCCTTTTTAGAGAAGAGTTTTTTTTTGTGTGTTGCGTAGTGTTGGGCAAGACAAGCACACGTTTATAATGTCAACAGAGATGTGTAATTCCTCAGGAAATGGACTGGGTATGGCGCAAAAGCCAACTTGGGCGAGGTCAGAGCAAATGTTACCAAGTTCTACCTCTCTTCAAAACACGTTGGTGCCAGCAAGATGTCTAACTGCCATCGACCTGCCATATAGCTATGTTCAAGTATATGGTTATGCTTTTTAGTGGCATTTAAAATAATAAAAATCCATGTGAGAATACACATCCAATAGGTTTAAAAGCATAATAAACAGTAGCCATGGTTAATGATGATCTGTTATCAGCATTTAACCACCAATTAAACAGAGACTATAGAGAATCTGAACTAGAGAGCTACTGTACAGGCTGAAGTTTATCCAGGTGTGATGTTTTACTGACACCCTCTGAAAACCCTTCTTCGTCTGCAGGCCTTCAAATTGGCCTTAATTTTACAGCATTTACATCTCTGGTCTTGTCACACACGCATGTGGTACACACACACATGCACACACACAGACTTCTCATTAGTGTTTGTGGGAGTGAATTTGTTAAGCTGCGAATTCATAATACCTGTCCAAGCCAAAAATAGAAGCTATATTAGTGCTTGTCCAGCGTTTGTGTTATTATGCATACTGTATGTCTATGATGGCCCATCTTAAATGTGTGAGTATGTGCAGCAGGCCGAATCAGATTGACTATTAGAATGACGAGACTATGTTGGCGTAAACCTTTTGCAATCTCCCCTTTTTTTTAGTCTGGGTTTTTAGGGAGTGGATTGCTGCTAACGTCCCTGTAATGAGCTGTAGAGCGGAGTGGCCACTTCAACAAGACGGATCATTGTAGTGGCGGCGCATGATCGTGGGCCTTTCATAGGTGTGTGTGTGTGTGTTTATGCCAAGCGGTAGCCTTGCTCTTTGAAAACCACCTCCTCGCTTATTTGTGGCAATTATATTCCCATCTGCCTAATGATTTGGCTTTTTCGACCAACCTCTCTGAGCTCTCCACTTCAAAGCAGAATTTAGGCCTCGCTGTATTACCATCTCTGCCTTTTTTTTGTTTTTTAACTGTGTTAAGAAACAGTAGTTTGTTGTGTCCACACTTCATCTCTCTCCCCTTCTCCTTTTCTTCACACAGACACAGTGCATTATGACAGACAGCATTATGAGTAAAGCTGCCACAATGGAGATTCCTATCAACAGTAACGGTGACACAGGGACACTACCAGAAGATGACAGCCTTGAACAGGTGGGTCACAGCTACTGTATCAGTTGACAGTCTACTGTGTGTAACATTTTGAGACCATCCTGTGTAGTTGTTGTTCAACCTATTTATAGTTATTACACAAGGAAACAAAACCTGCATATTCAAAACCAAAGAGCAGGAAACCGAAGAGAGTATACAGAGTTGTTTATTTTCTCAGTCATTAAAATGTTAGTAATGTGTCATTTTTAATTATATAGGCTAAAAGAAAAGTTCTGATACTGCTGGACCATTGTTGGGCTTTTACAGCTGTTTAATGTCTTGGAGACTGTGTTTTTACTGAATTGTTTTAATATATTTTTAGTTCAGCTATGAATTATATATTGGTTGTTTATTGTTAGTTTTAGTCTAAGTGTATGCTTGCATTTCTTTTGTTAGGTTGTACTTTATAATGACATCACAGTGACTACGTTTACATGCTCAAAATATTCAAATTGTTGCCCTTATTTTGAAAAAGACAATATTCCTACTAAGCTGTTTACATGGCTAATGTAATGTGGCTAAAATGAATATTCCCGTTTACATTTTATGTATTCATTTATTCAGACTATTGTCATATTCAGAATAATAGTGAAATATTACTGTGCATGTTAAACGTTCTCATTGACTTTCAATACTTTATCAGGCACCTAGATATTTTCTTTCTTTTTTTTCCCCCTTCCCGTTTTTCTTCTAAGAAAATGACATTCTAACAATAGCCTAAACTTGATGATGTACTCGATGATGCGGTGCTTCCCCTGAAGGTTATGTCATTCACATGAGAGCTCATGAAAAAAATGAAACCTACATACTTAAGCCGGATGTCATTACGTGGTATTACAGTTGGGTTATCACAGTGTGACGGATACATGAGCGCCTGCCTTCAGCTGTTTGGAGTTGACATTGTGGTTGTGGGTATTGTTCTCAGCTATCACAACCTTCTTTTTATACCATTCACACTACCCTGTGTTAATATGCACAGTACAAATTAAGACTACTCCTATTAGTAGATCCAGTTGTCAGTCTGGAACACTTGCTGCATGAATGTGGTCACTTAGTATAGTTACCTCACTTTGCCTTAATGTACCTGTGTTCACCTGCTCCGAGCAGAATGATCATTTAGAAGCTGTGTTCCAGTCTCTTTTTGTGATCTTAAATATTGTTCTCTGCCTGGGTTTAACTATGGCTGTCCTGATGTCCTTGTGTTGCTTAGCTACACCTGGAAAGAGATCCTACTGGGGGACTCAGGTGTTGGAGACCAGCTGTGTCCTTGGGAACCAGTTGTTCCCATTAACGGCTCATGTTGCTTTGTTCATGGTTGCAGACACAGCTCTGCCGTATTTGGTTAACCTTTTTACTAGGTGTTGAACTGAAATGCTAAACTCTCAGATGTAGCTGTTGCTCTCGAGGTGGAGACTGTTCATGTACAAAACAAATAAGCACTTGTGGGCGTCATTTGAAAGCAAAAGACACTATGCTCTGACGCAGGGGTCGAGCACCAACGTTTTGTTTCCATCATTTTCAGTGAGTGTGTTGCAGTGGAGTTGTAGAGTAAGTAAGGTGGAACAGGTTGTTAATCTTCCTGCCTCCCAAGGCACACCTTGTTGGACAAACAGACTGAAGATCCTGGAGGATCCTGTTTGCTCAACAAACTATGTGCGACTCCACTTGAGCAGTAAAAGAAAACCCAACTTCTCACCAAGCTTGCATGGTAAAGCAAGTATTCAACCATGTGGTGGGGCTACCCCAGTTCACTGTGTTCATGTATGAGAAGTGTTTAGCTGCACTGTTTAGTGCTGGATATTAACCAGTTGTCATAGCAACTCTGCAAATAATCTGAAACTGGCTCCGCTTTGTCCTTGGGTGAAAGCCCTCAGAAACCAGATTGATATCTGCCGCACAGCACTCGGTTTAAAGCTGCAGCAGTCTGTATTGTTCATGCCCACAGAAGTGAAGATTGTCAGGTTAAGGAAGCGCAGAAGACTGGTTTCAGATGGCGTAGAATTGCGCTTTTGTCAGAACAGGGACTGTCAATTTGACAGTGAGATAGGATTGACTGCCAGCAGCATCCTGGCAAAAGCATCAGATGTATCACAGCGGCTTACTGGTGTCAGACAATCAACATTTTAAGATGCATATGCTGTTGTACACAATATCCAAGAGGTGATTACTTGTGCTTTTAATTTGGAAATATCCCAGTTATATTGTTAGAATTGCTAAGCCGCTCAGTTATTTTAGAAACTGGTGGTTTGTGGCATTTTAAAGTGGAGCCTCGACTATCCAGCCTATGACTATCATGCCATAGCATTCTGTTCTGGGACAACATTTGTACATAAAGGGGCAAGACGTTCCCATAAGCCTACAAAACCTCACCTGATGATAAAATATGTAATCCAGTTTACCTAAAGGTTCTGCAGTTTTCTTCATCTCAGGGAACAGGCACAATGTGAACAAAGTGTCGAGGGAGGGATCAGTGTCTCGTCAGCTTGCTCCCACATTGAACAGATTCCACAACAGGAACAGCAGATCTCTAAAAGAGATACAGACTGATTGAAGGAAGAAATGTAGTTAAACAGGCTTTGTTCCTGTTTAGAACATGTTTTTTGGTTGTTGGTTTAGTTTCTGTGTGATTTTAAAATATCCATTTATGCAAGAGGTTACATGATGCAACCTGTCATTGTGCTATAATGAAGGCCATTTGGCCGAAAGGTTACATTTTACTCCTGAGACCCAAATTCATTGCGAGAATAGAGGCATAACTTTTCTAGCTATCGAGTGTGCTACCTGGAGTTTGGGCATTCAATGTAGTGGTTGTGTGTGTACACAAGTCCTCCTTGATTTGTATTACCCCTTAATTTTAATTTCACCTTTTTTAATGTCTGTAATTGTCTTGTAAATAAATATCTTCATTTGTGCAGTGTTGTATTAGAATCAGTATTTTCTTTGTCCAGACAGTGATGGAATACTATCACAGCAAAGCTGTGGTAACACATTTATAGATGGAAAGTGGTGAGTTACAATGTTTCAAGCAAAACATGTCCACCCAGCAGACTAGATAATCCACTTGAAACTTTAACATGAACTATCTAAATGATGAATCCTGACCTGAGCTGCTGTGATACCAGTCATCACTGCTCTCCATCCTACACCCCTGCTGTCTGTGGACATTATGATGATTTTTAAGGCGATTTATTTTACATCATTCTTTCTTGTTTCATGATTTCAGTCATGGATTTTTCTTTTTGTCTCCTTTCTTTTTCTATTTGTTTCTTTTTTTTGTTGTTGTTGTGTTTGTCGATCCCCCCTCCTCCATCTCTGTGCAGGCTGCAAAACTGCAGTGGAGCTTAGATGAGAAGGTAGGGAGCTCCAGAGGCACCAGGGTGAGCAGGCCATTTGTGCATTTGTGTGTGTGTGTGTGTGTGCGTGTCTGTTTTTATGTTGGTGTGTAGTACTGCTCAGTGGTTTGACTTTATGCGGCATTAAATTCCCCCGCATCACTACGTTGGTTTATTTCACAAAAATGTCATACATTTCATTTTTATGGCAAACCACTGTGCAGCTTGAATTGTGCTGCCTGTTAACTTCACTTACTCCTACTAACTCCAAGTAGGAGTCTCTCATACTTAACATGTTTTGAGAGATATCCCTCAAATTGAGTAGTATTAACAAAATGGCTAACAGCTAACACTTCGATCTCAACATTACAGTCTGTTTCCATTTTTATTATTCAAAATCATCAAGTTTGTGTTGAGCTAACATAGCCTAGATTGTGTGAGCCGCCCCCTTTCCCTTCCAGAGTTTCCTCATCACAGTCTTACTTTAGAGTCTAAGATCAAGGTTTCAGGAAGCCTCCTATACGTTATGCTCCCATTTACATTTTACGATGGATGATATGTCTTTGCCATAGACTGTACATAGCATACCGCCCATAGTTCAGTGAAGCGTTCGCAGAAAATGAAATAAGAGACTTGCTTACAGCACAGGCAGGAGTTGTTCAATTCAAACCGGTTTATTGTAGGAACCAAGGCTCACATAGGGCTTTCCAAAGTGTTCAGGCTAGAGTTCTCTTTTTCCTTAAATTCCGCCGAAATGTTGCGAGTTAAATTTAAGGAAAAACCACATCAGATGGATTGTAGCACAGTTCCCCTCACGCTCCAGAGCTTCACTGAAACCTGTGATTATTTTTGAAGGAGGAAATAGTTTGCTTGAGCATTTCCTGCTGCGTAGATCATTGAAATCACTGCTGGGGTTAGAATGTAGGTCTAGCACGGCTGCGGTGTTGTAGTCCTCTTGCGTGCTCCCATCAAGGCAGGAGATTTAGTTCACGTGATTGGGTGGGTTGATTATTGACAGGGCACTTTAGCTGTTTGTTTTCTGTCTTTCACAAACTCTAGCTTTTGCCGTTGGCTTGCAGATAAGAGCCTGAGGAGTGTGTGTTCTGACTAACCTTCCTAACATAGTAGTGTTTGTCCCCCTCTAGTGAATAAGCCTTTAACCTACATTGTCTTCACTGTCTGAATTTAACACTCAAGTCATAATCTCCTGTCTACATATCCCCACCCAAAACCCTCTATCCTTCCCCTTTTTGTTCTCGTTTTTTTTCTTTTTTTATTCCCCCACTTAAACTTTGCAGGACCTACAGCAGGTGATGGTGTCGGGTCCCAATCTCAACGAGACCAGCATTGTGTCCGGGGGTTATGGAGGAACAGCAGAGGGAATCATCCCCACCAGCTCAATCAAAGGTCCTATTTTACTCTTTGTCTCTCTCACTCATCTTTTCCGTCTCTTCTCTGCTACACCGTCGTTGTCCCATTTTGAATTCTTCTGTGGACTCTGCGCTGCGCCTCTGACTCGATAGTTATTCAATGCGTCTAATGGCAATGAAGTGTTCGATTTCTCGGGCCTCCTATCATCCTTCCCATGAGATCAGGCTGCAATTAATTGGCGGTCAATTTGCGCTGATTCATCCCTCACTTCACTAGCCTCCACTGTATCTGAAAATGTGCCTTTGTGGTCTGTATTACTCCGTTATTATTGCTCTATGTACAGATATGGGAGGAAACAAGGTGCATAGTGAATGAGGAACTATTGGATTTTTTTTATTTTTTCTAAGTGTCTAATAGTATTTTATTGCTGGATTGAGTCCAAAACTGCATGTTTGGGGGGAAAAAAAACTAATAATTTAAAGGAACTAACTATGACCGTAATCACCAGACTTAATGGTAATACACAGGGTAATGCCTCAGAAATATGTCACAACTCATGACCATCCCAAGTTTTCAGATTCACTGTAACTGTACAATAACACTACTGAACGAAAGCTTCATTATTAAATATGTCGGCGTTTCTAAATCTCTGGCAATGGTTTGAAGCCATATCGAGTCAAAAAATTCCATAGGTCCCCTACGTCCAACACCGGCACTCCCATTTATCAGTGTAATGTTCTTCTAGCTCATGAGCAGCTACGTTTTGCTGTTATACTTACAAAAATAACTTCATACTGAATCATAAATTGATCCAATACACTTTATCTTGGAGTTTCTTCACACATTGTGTATTACTTATTGTTTTAGTGCAAGGCATTGACTTCAGCAGCGTAGCTGTATACACCGTGTCAAAGAGAAATAACAATGCTCTCTTTTTTACTTATTTGACACTAATGTTTCTGCATATCTGTCCCATATCTCTCTCTCAGGCCCTGCTGTGCGCTACAATGCAGCGTTTAACAAAAGGATCCCAGTCACAGGATTAGGTGGCTCCATTTAGACCTAATTATTATTAATAATGGAGAGCTTCTTTCCAAAATGTGATACAATCATGTTTAGGGATTGGGGATGTTTAATAAGATCTATAACATCCACTCTGTTAATACTGTTGTTAAAAATTGGTAAGCAAGAACTTGTTTTTGTTAACTGCAATACAAATATACTTATCACGTGATTGCTATCTCATTTTGGAAAGATGTTTTTTCACACTGCAGCGTTTAACATTCTCTGTCCCCTTTTTTATATCTTCAGCAAATTTTTTCAGTGAAGAGATGGGCTGTACACTTTTTTTTTTTTTTTTTTTTTTGCCCCTTTTTTTTTTGGACGCTTTGTGGTTTTTTTTTTTTTTTTCTATCAGAGCATTTCTACTACATATTCTTCTTTCTGGTTGTTTTCTCTTGCCGTTTTAAGCTCATCTATTAAGGGGTCTGTGTTTTTTAGTTTTTCCCAAAATAACTCTCTAGACTGATCCCTGAACCGCTCAGCAAAACAGAAACCATCTTCACATCTCTCACAGTGTATATTTGTAATAAGACCTTGGATATTGATGTTAAAAGTCGGATGTTATTGGGAGAACCTTTAGTAAACTTTTAGTTTTTAGAGACCCTCGTTATTCACATGTTAATCTTTTCCATGTATTGTTATGAAATGAAAGGCTTATCCAGTTTATTTATTACCACACTATTTAGTACTGCTGGAATTCAAACTGCCCCCGTCTTCATCATCACTCATTCGTCTGCATTGTCAAGCACTAAATGTTGTCTTTTCATCTTTGTACTTGTCTATCTTTGTCCTCCACCTCCTTTTCACCATTCCCTCCTACTTGTTCCTCATCCTCCTCTTCTCCCTTTTGTCATCTTACTTTTTCTGTCTTTTCCGCTCCTCCCCACAATCTTCTTCCTACGTTATCATTACGTTTCCTCAATAATTACTTCATGTTTAAACCTAAATATCCAATTATCATTTTAAATCCTGATCCTGGAAAAAAAAAAAAAACATTCCCATAATTTGAAAAAAAAACAATGTAAATCCCATTCCCACACCCTACCTCTAATTCATACTCGCCCCCTGACACATTCCCTCATCCATACCCGACCACCCCATCCACTGTCACAGACCTGCGTATGAAGGCCAGACGAAGTAGCGTTCCCCCAAGCAGTTCTTTCCTTTGCCACATGGCAAGCCATTCAAATGAACACCAAGGTACTGGGCCACGAAAGAGGTGAAGTTGAATGCTGTGGGCTCTACATTGATTAATCAGATTGCCATTATGGCTGTGACCCAAAGTATCCCTACAGTATTTTCACCTTTATTACAGCTAGAAAGAATTTGTTGTCTACAATATTAATGTCGTTTTCCTTCAGTACAATATTTCCTCCCAGTTTAATTCTCTGCATTGTCCTGCTATTTACTCCAACATTCACTCTTGCTCACTCCTATGCATGTTTTACAGTGGTTTATGGAATAGTGGTGATGGACATGGGTTGGAAGATAGAAACCCTCCTCACTTTTTGTCTTTAATTGAATGCAGCACAGTTTTAATGTACTGTTAAGTAGTTATTGATTCTTTCTGTGGTCTTTGTTGCCTACCTGAAAGTGTTTTTTGTTGTTAACCATGTTCCTGTGTTTCTACATTTGGCTCTTATTTCTCAGGTTCCAACATGCACCACAGCAGCAGCAGCTCGTCAATGACGGCGGAGGAAGCGACCCGCGGTGTGGCTGTGGAAAAACTAGAAACAATGAAGAAGTGGGGTCTCAACACTTACAAGGTATCTGAGGTTCTGTAATGTTGAACTTCATGATAAAGAGCTATTTGGTGATTTTTATTGTGGTGTGTACATGAGGAATCAGGCACCCCTCCACCCAGGTCCTTTTGCCGTATGATACAATCCCACTGTAGAACTCCATTGTGTTACTAATGTCTCTGTGCTTCCTTCATTGTTTCAGTGTACAAAGCAAATGATCTCAGAGCGTTTCGGGCGGGGTTCCCGGACTGTGGACCTGGAGCTGGAGGCCCAGATTGAGGTGCTGAGAGACACTAAAAGGAAATATGAGAATGTGCTGCGATTGGCCCGAGCACTGACCAACCACTTCTACAACATGGTGCAGACGCAGCATGCGCTGGGTGACACCTTTGCTGACCTTAGTCAGAAATCTCCAGAGCTGCGGGTGAGGCCTCAGAATCTGTTCATGTAGCTTTTATGTCCTATCTCTTAAGACTTTGATCTGCAGCTTAAAGTTACTGTAATTTCCGGACTATTCAGCGCATCTGAATGTAAGCCGCACCCACTGAATTTTTAAAAAATATGTATTTTGTACATAAATAAGCCGCACATGTCTATAAGCCGCAGGTGCCTACCGGTACATTGAAACAAATGAACTTTACACAGGCTTTAACGAAACACGGCTTGGAACAAAAATAAATAGGCTTTTAAACGCCTTCAACTTGAAAGCTGCATCATATGCCTTTCTCCGTGTCTTTGCCATGATGAGGGTGACAACATGACCGTAATCAGAATCGTGACCATTCATAATGTCCGCTGTTTAAAATGTCCGCTGTTCATAATGTCCGCTCTTCATAATGTCCGCTGTTCATAATGTCCGCTGCTGAAGACATTCCAAGAACTAATAATGCAATTGAAGGTTGGCATAATGTTTTTAGAGGTTCATTTGGTACACTGAATGAAACACCGAGAAATTTCGTAAAAAAGTTAATTATCGTAATGAATGGGAAGTTTGAGCGCGCTCGATTTACGTCACATTATGCGACGGTGCTCAGTTTTTTGGCGACATGAAGCTTGTGAAAGCGGGAACAATCCATAAATTAGCCGCGTCATTGTATAAACCGCGAGGTTCAAAGTGTGGGAAAAAAGTAGCGGCTTGTAGTCCGGAAATTACGGTAAATAATAGGTTTATGTCGACAACATTGAAAAGCCTTAACACCATTCATGTTCTAGTTTTTACATTAATGCATTGTTTGCCTTTACAGGATGAGTTTGGCTACAATGCAGAGACTCAGAAGTTGCTGTGTAAGAACGGGGAGACTCTACTTGGAGCCATTAACTTCTTTGTGTCCAGCATCAACACACTGGTCAACAAGACCATGGAGGACTCCCTGATGACGATCAAGATGTATGAAAATGCAAGGTAGGGACATGCAGCACATTAATTATTCATTTCATCTAAGGGACTTGATGGAAACCCTTTTTTTTTTAAAAAGGAGGATTAGGAAAGGTTAACGCAGGTATTCATATTGTCATGATGCACACTATAGTACCATTAAATGAAATGCCTGAATTTGAACAAAAAAATGTTTTGCAACAAATCTACAGACTAAATTGCAGTTAAAATAACTCATTCAGGGTTAATGAGAATAAACCAAACTAATATAATTATATTATTAATGCAAGGCAGATCAGGTGACATGTCACTATGACATTAAAATCCCCATTCAGTCTGGATCTTTTTAAATATACCCTCTAAAAATATCCACCTTTTTATATCCAAAGTGCCTGAACTAGTTTTCAATTTTCAACTTTTTTTCTATAACAAAAAATATTTATGACTAAATATGTTGACACCATTAAAATATCTCCCTTAGGTATTTTAAAGTTTACATTTAAGAATTTAACATTTGGCTAATCTGTAGTTAGAGCAGATTAGATTGAAAGTGCCATGCAACCCACCAATTGTCATCACATTTTTATTCAAATATTGCTAAATACTGATTGGTGCACTGAAACACAAATGCAGTAATCTATCATGTGACATGTGGGATCCAATCACTTACAGTAGAGAGCAAAGTTTTTAGGGCCTTTTTTAAACTCTATTTTCTCCCTTTTTTTGGGAACAGACTGGAGTTTGATGCCTACCGGTCAGACCTGGAGGAACTGAGTCTGGGTCCGAAGGACGCTGTAGCCATGGCCCGCATAGATGCTGCTCAGCAACTGTACCAAGTCCAGAAGGACAAGTATGAACGCCTCCGCTCGGACGTCATCATTAAACTCAAGTTCCTGGAGGAGAATAAGGTTAGTGGGCAGGGTAGGCCTGCATCATCATCATCATCATCATCATCATCATCATCATCATCATCAACCTGCAAAGTGAAAAAAGTCACCGAGGTCTGACTCGGATGTGTTGACTTTGTGATAATTTACACAAACCAGATTCCTAAGCTCCCTTGTTTCTCTCTCAGGTGAAGGTGATGCATAAGCAGCTCCTCCTCTTCCATAATGCCATATCTGCGTACTTTGCTGGCAACCAGCAGCAGCTGGAGCAGACGCTGAAGCAGTTCAACATAAAGTTGAGGCCTCCAGGGGCCGACAAGCCCTCCTGGTTAGAGGAGCAGTGAGGGGGGCCTCCTTCTCGACCACCTCCACCTGTTACCTGTTGGAAACCCCCAACTTACAGAGGGAAACGCATACAAATACTCGGGTGGATGAAGATATGAGATGAGCGTATGGCTGGATGATTGGACAGATAAGGGAGGATTGGACCGATGGATTGCAGGGTATTATTGTTGAGTGGGAGAAATGCAGCAGGAAACCCAAGAGGCCAGTTTCATGAACAGTCAGGGGGCTTTTAGTGCCTCTTCCCAACTTCCTGTTTTTATCAGTCTAACCTTCTTTTTGTGCTTTGTTCCAGAAGAACTGTTCATCTCTCCCTCCCCTCTCCCCTATTCAACACTATTTTGCTGTGTGAGCTTGTGTTAGTCATGTTCATGGCCATTATTGTACTCCTCAAGTGCTCCCAGTGCTCTGAGGTAAACTTCAACCCCACACTGTCTTGGTAACGGAGACAGATGACAAAAGGAAAAAAAATTATAAAACCATTATTACACACTCAGATGTAACCAAACACTACATCAAAACTCTTCCAGACCTTACCACTCTCCTTGTGTGCCTCCTTATATATGAGCTAGTGTACTAAATGAACATGTGGCCTGCAGGAACAAAGTTCAGAAAAGGATTTCAAACCACACATGCAGGGGATTTGTATAGTACACTGGAAAGTAATTTCCAGACATTTCTAATCAATGTACATTTCAAATTAAGTACTGTTTCGCTTTTGAAATAAATAGTATACGATTGTTTGTAGCTTATAAAAAAAAAATAATAAACCCACAATGCTGTTTTAGTTTAGTTTTTGCTTAATTTGACTGTCATCTTTTTATTTTGTAATTATTTCATTTTTAGTCGGCTTGTATGTCATGTGCTTCAGAGTGAAGGACAGTATACTGTTTGGGAAATGTGTGCTGGTGCTTTAGACTGCAATTATCAGAAAAGCTGCAGATTTCAATTGTAACCTGAAAGTTCTTTGACTTCAGCTCGTATATGCAACGATCATTTAAGGAACACTGCCACGGCTTCCCAAAGTTATACTGGCTGGGGTCTTTCCTAATCATATTTTGTTTACCCAAAGAGAATTGAGAGAGATGTTTACTGGACCCTGGCTATGTTTTCGTTGGTTGTTTTAAGCAACATTGATTGATTGGTTCAGTCTCAGTGTGGACTGAGGAGGTCTTGAGGGACAGTTGAACTACGTAAGATGGGTATGTCAGTCATTTAAGATCCAGCAAAGAGAATAGATTCACTCCATTATTTAATTGTCTTAAAAGGACTGTGTTTAAAAGGAATTAAACTATTTTTCTTTTGTTCTCACGTTGACTCCTTGCAATGTGTTTTTTGTTTTACGTTTTTCCATCTTTTTAAAGTTAACATGGACATGTCATTGGCATCTAGGGTCATATCTTTCAGTCTCCCTATATCAGAAAATATGTGTCTATGGTTACCTTTCTTCACACTGAAGATTACTGTAGCTGTCTAATATTACTAATCCTAATATTTCAACATAAAGGCTTGTAAATTAGTAGTTTGGGAATGGGATAACACTAATGATTCATCATGTGTTTCATCTCCTTTAACTGAAACATTGTCTTAGTGTAATGGTAGTAAACAATCATCAATTGCTGACAAAATATTGGCATGGTACTACATATGTAATGTAACTTTTATGCATCACTGTATTTATTATGTTCATTGTATGTGTTCATCGGTTGGAATCAACATGTTTGTACACTGAAACTTCTGGTTTGTGCAAATAACTCCATTTATGAGTATGACGTTTATGGCGTTTTGCAGATGACACACTAACATGAAAACATGCCTCAGGCTGACCATATCTGTAATTGATATACTCTAGAAAATGTTTCTAAACTATCTGATCGAAAGAGGTCTACTTTGCCAGCGTCAAACCTCTAAAGTCAAATAAAGATAATCCGGTATGATGAATGTTTTACCATGCTGAATTGTAATCAGTTGATTGGTTAGTCCGCCAGCGTCTTGTCTCTTCTGTATTTGCATGGCAGGCAGCAATCCAGAGTACAGGTGCAAATATGTGTGAATGCACTGATGCTATACTCATGGCCTTCTGCGCGCCAGCTCGCATGAACTGGCACAACGCCATGCTTACAGTTGTTGATTTAAATGTTGAAACTGGCTGAAGCCGAATCAAAAATTTGAGTTTCCTTTTAATGCTGCACTCTTCAGGACAATTATGAAAGGAAGTGGATTGGATTTTTCGATGAACGCAGATATCAAAAATGTATTCTGTAATTTGTTTGGCTTGTGTTTTTTGACCTCGTATGCGTCAGTGTGTCAAATGGTTGTATTTTTATTTCTGGCTGAAAGAGTCGCTCGGTAAGACCTTGGCCGCACTTACGACTAAAATGGCAATTTCACTGATCGGCATCTGGTCTGTTTGACCATCACACAGCAATATTAACACAATGTGACTCCTCTTTTACAAACCTGCCCCTTGAAATTCCTAACCTCAACACCAAAATGGATGGCAATAGGCTTTTTTTGTTCCATAGTTGTGAAACCTCCAGTAAATTGAAAAAAGTGTGTCAAACATTTAAAGTCACTCTTGCTAGCAGTCTTTAGATTGTTGCAGAGAGAGAACCAAGATTTATGAAATGAGATATTTTATTTGTGTACAATCAATATTTTCTAGGCTGAGCTGGTGTATTGTACTGTATGAATGATTGCACATAATGGTATTTACGATGATAAATGAAGTTGTGTCATGGATTGATGTGATACTCTGCCTTCATTCCTCACTTAGCCCTGAAAAGTCCTACCCCACCCAGAGGGAACAAAATTAAAAGTACACATTTTCAAATGCTCTGGCTGTGTTTTCTGTTTTCTATTTCACCACATCTATATTGAACTGTGGCCCAGTGTGCTTTCCGTTGCATGCAAACAGAAAAGCAACCATCTGGATTCAGTCAAATAAAACTTTAGTCTTGTGATTACAATCGTGCACAGGTATTTAAGAAGTAATTTTGATCAATCATTCATGAAATTTCTCATTTAATCAAATTGTCTTGTGATTAGATACAACTGGAACGGATGCGTTTCTGAAACGGCTCTCTTCTGACACGTATAGACCAGCAGTTCACATATTTTCACACAGTAGTTGCAATATTTTGCATATTTGTGTCAAATTTAGCAGCACTAATTTTGTCTTTTGAGCAATTGTGTTAACTTTTACACATATGAAGAATAACAACTTTTCCTTCCACCTTTTTTTTTTTTTTTAATCTATAGCATAAAAATACATGGTAGTATTACTGAGCTCATTTAATGCAAAACTCAGCTTTACTTTTAAA
>CALSCE010009834.1:1698213-1743337 GCA_943593645.1 Bovichtus variegatus
AGGACGCTACAGTGCATGGTGTAGGGAGAGCACACAAAACCCAACATCAAGCACAAAATAACAAGGCATCAGGTGTGCAAGCACTGATGTAGGCACAGTTTTGGCGTGCAAGCTAGCGCGGCAGCACCCTTAACCCTCGGTGCTCCCTCTCACTCTCACGGAGCCTTTCTTCTCACATTATTTGTCACGTGACTTCCACAACCAGAGTCCCTCACAAAATCACAAATCACAACATGAGAGATTCAGTCATTTTGTGAAAATATTTCTATGTTCACTGCCTGAAGTGGGTGTCACTACAACATCAGTATCATTTCTATCATCACTTTTATTGTTCCGTCTCCTACAGACCCTGGGGCACAACGGTTTCTTTTGGTTGTTGTTATTGCACAAGGTGCAGTATGCAGTGGCTTTGATTCTAGCTCACACTGAAGTTCCTCTCAAAGCGTTATATGAACTTTCTGCTTAAATAACCATTTTTAGTCGTATCATTGGAGCCAAATTGGGAAAAATAAAAAGCATACAATTGTGCTTTTATTTTCTGATTATCAGTTTTTTTTCCCTACGTACAGTATTTCCATTATATTATGTGCACAAGCTTCAGGAGACTCATTGTGGGCGCCACTGGTGGTTCATCTTCCTCTCGTTTAACAAACCGCAGGAGTCGTGTATTGTGATAAAACTGACGTTTCAGCAGAAAGTGCAGCAGTAAACCAATAATGCCGTGGAGTGCTCACTGCAGATATGATAACAGTCTGTTTCAAAAGGTTGCCCACGCTGGAGTGCTGCATTTGCTATATTGGCGGATATACGTATATGTCGGATACCATTAATTACTTACTGTGGAGCGTGAATACAAGATAATCTATTAGATTGTTCTATCCAGCGGCAATATGTTTGTGGGAGTTTTGGTTTGGAAAGAAGCATCGGATCTTGTAACTACTATCAAGTTGAGCGAGCTTTGCAGCAATATAAAAATGGTGTGAAACAGTAGTGCCACATTAGTGTATGTCATTTTCTGAATGGCATTTTCATCCTCTCATCCTTTACTTCCTGTTACACCCATCACAGCAGACTGGCCTGGGAATTTAAGAGGATGGAATTTTGGAAAGGTGTGTGTGAGCGTGGAGGAAGCAGAGGCGGGAGAGGAGAGATGACTGGATTAACTGTAGATTGATGTTTCTGTCAGAGAATCGTCACCTCTTGTACCAGATTAAACTCTGACCACTTCACAAGGATGGGGGTGTTTAAGGGATTGGGCGCAAAAATTATCCTGTGACAAGATATTTTAATTGAAATTCAAAATGATAATCTCCTTTTCCGTATTAAGGGGTTTTTCTTAATCCCTGCATATGTGTAACTTGATATTATATTGCTCGGCGGAGAGGCATGTGTTCCAAATTCTCATTTGAAAGAATTTTTTTAAAGGTGACATGAGTTATGTAACTCTATGTGTTGTTTGGCTGCGTGCGTGAGTGTGCCTGCGTGAATTTGGCTGGCTAAATAATGACGTAATTCTTCATAGCTTTAGCTGGAGGCCAGATCATCGTCACCCGTCAGCTGCTGTTTCGGATCGTAATTAGGAGCAAGCTGCATTCAAGAACCCAGCCTGCTCCTGTGCCTATTCATCATGGTTTTGAGTGTGCACATTTTCCCAAATGAAATAACAACGCAGCAGATTAACACTTTATGTTCAATATGTTCCTGGACTTAAGATTGCTGTCATTCCAGCCTTGACAGTTGGCCTTTTTCTTCTTCTTGTCCGTTTCAATCTTTGCCTCTCACTCCCTCTGGCCAACACGAATTGTTGGCCTATGACGCAATCCCTTGTCCCTGCTAGTTTAAGTTTCCCAGCCAATCGGAGCGCGGCAGTAGGAGGGTATCCAGTCAGCTCATGCTTGTAAACAGCACTGACAGTAGGAGGGACTTTCAATTTACAGTCCCACCCTCTGTTGTCATCCCTGTCCAGCCCTTTTGCAGTGCATGTGTGTGCGTGTGTGTGTGTGTTTGTATCGTGTGGTGGTGGAAAAGGGAAAAGCGACAGAAGGAAAAGGGAAAAGGAAGAGTGGTCAGCAGGGCCGAGGGGAGAGACGAGGGGGGAGTCAGTGTGAGTCAGGGCGTGTGCTGATTCTTTAATGTTAACACAGAGCTGCCATGGAGCCTTCTAGACTGATACTCCACTCCACTGACAGTAGGTAGCCTTTTTGACAACTCTGTGTGTTTGTCCTCATCTACATGTGTGCAAGTATTACATTGTCAGCTCAGCTGTTAGCAAAGAAAAGTGTGTGAGTTGTTGTGTGTCGCCAAGCTGTCAACACACATTCATTGGTGCTGTGTGTGACAGTGAGAAGAAGGCCTGATACTTTTACTGTACTTTATTACACTGTTGGTCTCTTTTCCTGTCCTCCTAATGAACTGGGAAGGAGAGGTTACATTTCCTGTCTTGCCCTTCTTCCCCCACTTCATTTACACGTGTGTGTTATAAGAGATACACATGAGCTGTGAGGATCCTATTGTACAGTAAGGCTACAGCAGAGGTTTCAGTGCTGACCGAGACAAAGAAAACTGTTACTTTTGTATTCGGTAAAGCCAGCAGTGGGTGAATAGACTCTTTGTGTGCTAACTCTGCGGGTGTTAGCTTGTTGTCACACAAAAAACATGCTGCACTCACGCACTGTAACATACACACTAAACAATTGGTTACACATGCAAAAGCTGTAATCCTGAGAGTTTGAGGAACTAGTCAGGCTAAGGGGACCGGTAACATTACTGCTGTTATTACTGCACATATAACGGCCAGGAGATTTATAACACATTTCATTTTGATTGCATTAGTTGACAGCTCTCTGCAGGATGTGTCCTCTCATGCATCATTTTTTTGAAGCTTCCTGCAGTCCTGCCTGGGCTTGGCTTTTTCTCACTATGCAGCCTGTAAACTTGAATTTGCATGTCTTCACTCCGTTTTTCTAGCTTCCCAAGCCTGTCAGTTAACTGGTCATGGTTACTTTAGAGCATCAGATCGTAGCATCGTGGCCTACTTAGGCGTTTAAGTGGCCATGAATGAAGTTGGGACCATGTCAAAACACAGTCAGTTGAATGCAAACTGCAAACATATGAGCACCCACTCATGTGCACGCATGCACGACCATTACGTGTGACTGTTGCATTTTTTCCATCGACTTCGTAGTAAAGCTGGAACATACAGGAGCTTTGTAAAAGGGCCATGCCTTTTATGCATCCGCTGAACTGTGAATTCAAAGCAAACTTTAACTTTAAGATTGACTCCAAACAGATGGTTTTAGTATTTAAGCTACTTTTTGTTTTCAACCCTAATTTTTTTTTTTTAGATAGAATTCTTATTCAGGAAGTATTGGACTCCAGTTTCTTCTTTTGCTTTGGTCCACCCAATATAACTGTGTTTTTAAATATAACCAACAGTAAACAAATAGATTCCAGCCACTTCACTTTTCAGCAGTTAAAAGACCCCCGGTCTTATTTTAGTTTCACCGTCATTGCTTTCTTGCCTACCCACTAATACATGTGTCTAAATTTGGCATCCGTGTGTTGTAACACAGAAAGAGAATGACAGAGAAGCGCGAGAACGGCACCGAAGAACACGGTACGTCCTGTTGGTTGATCCCTCTTTAATTCTACATTTCTATCGAGAGACGTTCCGGCTTCTTCTCATCCGAATCCAACAGAGACAACTGGATACTCATGATATGCCAGTTCAAAGCGCAGGGTTTATAGAGAACAATGCATATTTAGATTCAAACAAAACATAAGCTTCTTACCCGTAATCATTTCCGTCTGACACCCCGCCTGTTCCTAACCAGAGTGTGAATGTGACATGTCACTCTCATAGTTGACGGCTTAAGAAGTGACCTTTACCTCCCAGTCCACACTGACAATAGTACATGCACTGCATGGTACATAGGGGATTGAGATCCGTGCCAGATGTGCAGAGAGGGGGAGAGTCTGGTGGGGGTGATGATGATTATCGGTGAGTTTGTCAGTGTTTTCTGGTTAGTATTGAGTGCGTGTGAATTGTCATTGAGTGTGTGATGTCCATAACTACTGTATATCTTAAGGCCAGGCATGTTAGTTTGAGACACATGCTGAGACACTGTGTCTGATACATTAATAACTAACTTGTTACCCAGAAAATGTGGCTAGATTACATTGCTGAAGCCAGTTAGCAACACAAAGATACAAATGGTATGCATGGTATTTATCAAAGGTAACAATTTGAAGCTTAAGGTCAAGCCAGGTGAAGCTGTCCTTGTTGCAAATGGCGTGTGTACTTTTATGTATTTCAGACTGGATGTTTTTTACATAGTTAACACCTGATCTTCCCACTTCATTTAAACTGTGTGTGCGTAGCAATGAGAACATGCCGCGCTAGCATCTTTACCAGTGTAATTATTATACCATATGTGTTCTGGCTTGCACTGATAACTGTGAAAGTAGGCCAAGTTGGAGTCAACACTGATTTGTGTTGCTAGGCAGAGTATCAAACCTTGCAGCTGTATTTCTATAATGGATGATATTATGTAAGGCACGAGGCTCCTCGGCTCTGGTCACCTCACAGAGTTCTGCTACTTTTTCAGATTGTCGCTTACATGTATGCATGGCCTTGTATTCAGTGCATTCTTTAAAATGTGCATTATGTTTTCTAGATGTGGTGTAAGTCAGTGCCAGCGTGACATCTTTTGCAACATTTAACATCATATAAAACAATTTCAAACACTGACAGGACTCTGTGTTAAAAGGCAACATGATCTCTTTTTCAAACTTAAGCAAAATGGTGCCCAGCCACAACAATTCAAAGGCAGGATTATAACCTGCTATCACTCACAAATTGATTGACAGGTCTTTAAAAACACACAGCAACGAAATAGAAGTACTGCTCAGTCGTTCGTAAACGGTCCAACATGGTGTGAAACACTTTAAAGTTAGTTTTTCGCCTTTGCATCAAACTCTTTTAATTATGTACTTCAAATCTATGTACAATCTTGTTCATTTTGAATATCATACAGAAGCATATGGTTTGATGTAGAGGCCATAAGGTTGTAGTAGAGAACCAAAATAAAGTTTAGCAGCAGTGAGACCTCACTAGTGACTTGTAAATATAGGCAGACTGACAGAGATAGAAAGAAACAGCACATTCTGAGCACATTCATTTGTGTGTGTGTGTGTGTGTGTGTGTGTGTGTGTGTGTGTGTGTGTGTGTGATTTTTAGTTCAGGTTTGTGTAGCCTGTGTGGCCAGGAAAGCTTGCTTTAATGCATTCTTGTGGATTTGTAATAAAAGTCCCCTCTTTAACCACGGACTGCACATATTGTTTAGTGACAAAACCTGTAGTTTCCTTTGGTGTTATCTGAGATGTTCATCAAAAGCCAGGCACATGTCCATACTGGTTTGTCTACATCTGCACACGGGTGCTTGCTTATATTTCACACAGTTCTCTTTCAGCTGGCTTTTGTCTGGTATTAACCTAGAAACAACACCATAACAATGGACACGTTTTTGTACTAATCAAGGAATTAAGCAGCTTTGGTAACTTTGGTGCCTGGTACCTCCTGTGGTAAGTTTACAGAGCATTAAGGGCCCTAAGAGTAACGCTCTCTAGAAAACCCTTTACTGTCAAATGTAGGAAAATATTTATGTTTCTATCCTTGTCTCTCTGCAGGTTAACTGCTGTCGTTGTCCGTGGCTTTAAATGTCCTCTGCCATGGCAAAGCGCGAGGCTGGGAGCACCAGCCCTGTGGTGCGTCAGATAGACAAGCAGTTTCTGGTCTGCAGCATCTGTCTGGATCACTACCGCAACCCCAAGGTCCTGCCCTGTCTGCACACCTTCTGTGAAAGGTAACTAACATGTGTGCTCTCTGTTTCTATGACAAGTGGCAAAAGTCCTAATTTCCTACACATCCCTCAAGATGAACCTGACACAAAAGCAAGTCTCTGCTCACACCGTCTGCTACATGTAGCTTCTTCTGGCCATTCAAAGGAGTTGGTACAACACTGCGGCTTATCCTTATCCTCCCATCCTTTTACTGAAGAATTCTTGTCATATACACATGTCTCCTAATAATTAGGGACCTCGTCTTTTGCAAATCCCTGGCCACAATTAAACAGCTCGCAGCACTTCTTCTCCCCGACTCAACTCGGATAAGTGCATTCCTCAGCACCAGGGACCGTCAACTTCTGAGAAAATGCTCATTGTTGGAAGACACAATTACAATTCCTCAATATACAGTTCCTCAGAAAGATGACTCCCCCTCTGGCAACACTTACTGGGGCCTTTTCATGCCGAGCAAAGCAGAGGAGGCTTTTGGAAAGCTTGTTGCGGGTCAGGGTGGGAGGATCGAGAATGAAGAGAGGGGGTATGTTGTTAGGTACATAGGATAACTGGGATTATGTTTCAAACTGGTTTACTTCTAAACCTATGATTAAAGAAATATTTATGGAATAGTTTTGAATAGCCACATAGAGTACGGGATAAATCCTTTTTCCAGGCAGTGTGAGGGGCATTTGCCCACCGGAGGGCAAGTTAAATCCCCGGTTTAACTGGATGGCATGTGATCAGGATCCCTGCTGAGGTGAACAGATTTCTGTCTGGAGCTATAGATGATGCTGCCAGACAGATGTTTTAATACTGGGTGGGTTGATGTAGTTTTAGGGGTTTTATGGCTGAGCTGGTAAACCCATGCTGGGCCTAGTCTGTTTGGTATGGTATTGTATCGCTTTTAATACTGCTCCCTTTTACTCTTTCTGTGATTATCCTAGTTGTGTGCTTATTATTCAGAGATCAGGGTCATGGGTTTGCCATGGGTTGTGCAACTGTTTCAAATAATGCCAAAGTAAATGACGTCTTCCTACAACAGGGGCATGTGGCTACTTCTACTCATACTCATAATTGCAGGATTTTACCCAACAATGATGAGTGTGGGTCTCTCTTTTATATGGTTGTAAATACAAATATGTTGTTGTTTTTTTTTTATTGATACTTGGACAAAACAAGTAGAAAAAAAGAGGAATCTTGATTTTTAGTATTCAAGTAATCACAAATTGACATGTAAACCCACAATTAAAGCTATCATTAGCTGTGGCCCCCTCACAGAGCTTTTCACCACATCGTGGTCCCCAGCTGGTTGTGTGTCTGACAAAGCAACAGTGGTGTTGACAGAGCGATAGATAGACTTTTGTTAAAGCTCTCCGTTGTTCTCAAAAGCTATTCACTGCAGTTTACCAAGGCTTGGTTGATACGAGTCCGCCTGGTGCCATAAATTAAACAGAGCAGCTGCCAGACATCCTTGTGTGCAACAACAGGGACTTATCCTCGACACTGACCTCAGGTTTCTTGCAGCGTCAACTGCTAATTTAGTGATAACATAAAAACAACGTACATCACATGCTGGAGGGTAACTGGGCTGTAGGCCATGAGTGGGGTCTGGGCATTTGCATATTGCAGCTGAACTTTGCTGACGGTTGGTTTGGTTTGGGCTTGAAGGTTGTCTAACGTTCGATAGATTGCCTCCTAAGGGCAATGGAACCTGCACAGCATTCTCAGCCTTGAGGAGCCGGTAGGATAGATGTGTGACTGCCGCCTGGATGGCGCCAGAATCTAAAACGCACGCACACAAACATGCAGAAGCATAAATGAACACACAAACCTCTATTCTCCCCTTTGTGTTCGGCAGATTGATTTACCAGAAATGCACTTTCTCAAAGAGGAAGTGTCTTCTCCTGAGGCTGTGGGTTCTGTGGATTGACTCGAAATCCCACTTTCCCCCTATTTGTTGTGACAGCAGCACTATTTAGGCACTTTCTCTCAATTACTGTGATAAGGTGACAGCTGTCTCTCTCTTGTCTTCCCTCTGTCTGCTGTATATTGGTGAATTGAATGTGACTAATAAATATCCACAGAACGATGCAAAATAATTGCTCGGGTAGATTTTATATTCTAATTTGTTTACTTCCTCCCTCCAGTTGTCTCCAGAACTACATTCCCCCAGAGTCTCTGACGCTCTCGTGTCCAGTGTGTCGGCAGACGTCCATCCTGCCAGAGAAAGGTGTTTGTGCTCTACAGAACAACTTCTTCATCACTAATCTCATGGAGGTTTGACTCTTAATCCCTTTTCTTTTTCTCTTTTTTTTTACTTCACATCAGACACGAATGTGTTAGCCAAGCCAGGAAGTTCAAGTGTGTTACATGGAACAAAAGACCAAACATAGATGAAATTAAATATGAGGTTTAAAAACAAAGCACATGTTTAAAAAGAATTACAGATAGTATGGCAAATAAATGAGAGGGAGGCTCTGTTTGTGTTCCTGTACTGCTGTTTTTGGAAGAACCACTCTTTGTGTTAAACAGAGGGAGGACATTTTTGCAGACTGAGGTCATTCTGGAGAGTCCTTTCTTTTTCAAGGGGCTCTTGTTAAGGTTTGTTTTAAATGTAAGGTTTCCATTGCGCATGTACGGGTGATGATGAGAGTTAGCAAGTTTCCTGTCACCTCTTAATTGTCCACTGCCAAAAAAGGGGAAAAATGTGTCCAAAAAAACCTTCATAAAAAAGAAAAGAAACAACCCCACTGCAGTTATTAAGAAAACAGATCATTATCTTACAAGTCTATTGAAACTATTGAAAAGCAGCACTTGAAGTTTCAAATGCTTTTGACCAGGTCCTTCAACGAGACCCAGAGTGCTCGCGGCCGGAGGCCTGCAGTGTCCTGGAGTCAGTCAGCGCTGCAGCTGCAGGGAAGCCCCTCTGCTGCCCAAACCACGAGGGAAAGGTGGGGAGCCCTTTTGTCATCACCTCACCAAAATTGCCCCACCTCTTTTATTTTTACCAATAATTAATGTTAAAGAAACTAACTCTTAAATGCTATACTTACTTACTGCAAAGCCAAGCAAGAGTGAAGGAGCTTTATTATTATATATTTTTTGTCTCCCTCTGCAGGTGATGGAGTTCTACTGCGAGTCATGTGAGACAGCCATGTGTCTGGACTGTACAGAGGGCGAGCACAGGGAGCATGTTACTGTTCCTCTGCGGGACGTCGTGGAACAGCACAAGGCTGCGCTGAAGACACAGCTGGATGCCATACTGAGCAGGTGGGGAATTGACGCCTTGATAAAGCTTTCAGAATATTTCCTTGACATCAGGCTTTTGTAAGCTTAAGCATTTGGCCCAGATGTTCCATCTCCCATCAAAGCTCACCCATGCTATGCTGTGCCTGGCATGTCAAAACACCGTACTGTGTATAATGGCAAAGGTCCATTTTCATTAAAGAACGCTTTAGTTTTGATGGCTAGTTTTTCATCAGATTTCCTTTCTACACTTTTATGCAAGAAAATGTCCCTTTGTGTCACCCTGCAGGCTCCCTCAGCTAACAGCGTCCATCGAGCTGGTGAGTGAGATCTCCCGCCAGCTGAACGAAAGGAAGAACGAGGCGGTGGCAGAGATTACCAGTACCTTTGAAGAGCTGGAACGGGCGCTGCATCAGCGCAAGACGGCCCTCATCACAGACCTGGAGAACATCTGCAGCACTAAACAGAAGGTATATGTTTCACACATTCACATATAGTCATGCGCTCAGTCAAGTGCACTCGCTACTTTGCAAGCTCATTGTCAGATGCACAAACACACACAGGCATGTTTAGAATCAAGCAAAACCTGCCACATGTCTCACATTCCTGTCAAGATATTTTTTGCCTTTTACTAATCCTTTCTTCTCCTCCTCTTGCTCTTTTCTGTCCCTTTCTTCTTTACCTGAGCGCAGGTCCTTCAGGCTCAGCTTTCATCTCTCCTCCAAGGGAAGGACCACATCCAGAGCAGTTGCAGCTTTACAGAGCAGGCTCTCAGCCACGGGAGTGCTACTGAGGTGGGCTGGCAGATTGTAATGTGTACAAGCAGGCTGACAAACAGGTTACAACACAGATGGGAATCAAATGTATTGCAGTAGTGTAGCAGGATGTGAGCTTGTTCTTTCGCATTAAAAAACACAAGCAGAAAAAGACTTTTCTTAGAATACAATATGTGTCTCTTGCATGTATAGGTGCTGCTAGTTCAGAAGCAGATGAGTGAGCGGGTAACAGCACTGGCCAGACATGACTTCCCAGAGAAACCACATCAGAATGCACATCTGGATTGTCAGGTATCACCTGCTGTTTATTCCGGTTCAAAGTATTTCTCTGCTCTTTGATTTTCATGGTGGTGGTCAGATTGATATTCCCACACGGTCACAAAATGATGCTTACTTATTTGGTTGTGTTTTAAACCCTTTCTCCGTTAAACTGGGGTTGATCGCTTTAAGAAAAATAGCACTTTGTAGAACATAGACATTTATGCAGGGTTAAGCTTTTTGTTTTAGAACTCTTTTTCAATTCATTTCATTCTTACTTTTTTATGACTTTTTGTGACGTACTATATTTTTACTTTTTTATGACTCGTAAAGAAAGAAAAAAAAAAAGAAAAAAAAAAAGAAAAAAAAAGTAAAGATATAGTATGGTCCAAAAAGTCATAAAATAACCAAAGTATAGTCTGTCATAAAAAAATTAAATAAAAAAGTAATAGTAAAAGTATGTCATTAAAAAGTCATAGTTTTGTTCAAAGCAAAAGTCATGAAAAGGGATCATCAAAATAACGGATTTTCTACAGTGGAATATATTTTTTATATTTATTTCTGTACTCTAGGTGGAGACTGAAGGTCTGCGACGCTCCATCCAGAACCTCGGAGTTCTCCTTACCACAGCCGCTGTGGCTCACACCTCCGTCGCCACAGGAGAGGGCCTTCGCCATGCAGCAACTGGGCAGCACCACACAATTACTGTGACAACAAAAGACAAGGTACGGTCTTAAACCTTTAGCCTCACTACCATTTTCTACATGTGTAGAGTGAACCCTGGATAATGCTAGCAGCTTTACATTTTACTTTAATCTGTTGACTAATGTGTTCATTTGCTTTAGTCACATATTTTCGTTTGGCTTTCCCTTCATATTCCCATTTCATGCTATTTTGCTCTGCCCACTTTGGTCACCAAGGCAATTAAAAGGGGTTATTATTATCAAAAACAAATCTGTTAGGAGCGTGTAATGTGTCTGTAGAAAAAGCTGCCTTAGAGGCTGCAACCATGTGCTTATTGCTTGAACAACAAGATGTTTTTTCCTGTTCTAAAATTGAATCAATGACCTTTCTCTGCAGGATGGGGAGTTGGTGCGGACAGGAAACGCGGTTTTAAAAGCAGAGATAACATCTGCTGACGGGTGCCGCATTACAGAGGCAGAGATAGCGGACAATAAGAATGGAACATACGAGGTGGGCTACACATTACGCTTTGAGGGAGAGTACTCTTTCGCTCTGTTGCTGTACGGCCAGCCTATACGTGGCAGCCCGTTCCGCCTGCGGGTGATCAAGGCCTCAGATGTGCCACAATCTCCGGATGATGTGAAGCGGAGGGTGAAGTCTCCCAGCGGGACAGGGGGCCACATACGGCAGAAAGCAGTGCGTCGGCCTTCCAGCATGTACAGCACCACCAAGAAAAAGGAGAATCCCATTGAGGATGAGCTCATCTACAGAGTGGGTAAGACAGATGACCCATCCAGGAGAGAAAGATGCACTGTACGCGTCAAACCAAGTAGGCTACCATGTAGACATCAGACTTCTTATCACTGCAAAGTTTCCCAACCATAAATCCTGTTTTTGGATTGACTTCTTCCCCACTAGGCAGCCTTTGTTTGGACTACAGAAGTTTAAATCAACTTGCCGTGACTTGATAGAAGAGATGACATGCCAAAAAACACACTGCATTCACAAGCTACAGGATGTTGTCAGAAGATCAAATGCAGAAAACAAGTATAGATGTTGTGAGAAGTGTGAGAATTTGGTAGCTGCTTGCTTCAAATGTTGACTCAGGTTTTGGGTGTCGCATCAAATAACTAAAGGTAATACATCCTGACTGTGAAGGATTACCGTTCTCAAGCAGGTCAAGTCGTTGCAAATGTATTTTTAAACTGCACTGACATGAACCGAAACCTGCATTTGCCTGGAAGGTAGAAAAACAAACCCTTAACTTAAGTTATGCTTCGAAATATGATCAGTAGCATAAGAAATGTGTAGTCCAAAAACCACTGGTATGAGCCTTTAAAGCAAAGCATCACACACTGAGACAAAGGTGAAAATATGAAAGGGCACATTTACTGAGTGTGTTATTATTTATTGGCCAGGTTCCCGGGGCAGAGAAAAAGGGGAGTTCACAAATCTGCAGGGAATCTCAGCCTCTTGTAACGGCAGAGTGGTGGTGGCTGACAGCAACAACCAGTGCATACAGGTGAGACAGACACACAGAGGAGAGTGCATGTAAGTGCAACCATGATGCATTTGTGGTCAAAAAGTATGCTGTAGCACTGTGATCATGGCACATTTCACTCACAAGGGGCTCCTTAATGGAATTCATCACAGGTATTCTCCAATGACGGCCAGTTCAAGATGCGCTTTGGGGTCAGAGGTCGGTCTCCGGGGCAACTGCAGAGACCGACAGGCATCACTGTGGACATGAACGGTGACATTGTGGTGGCCGACTATGACAATCGATGGGTCAGCATCTTCTCCTCTGACGGCAAATTCAAGGTGAGATCTCATAGCTTTGTTATTAGCTAAACAGTACTTAAGACACAGTATGGCTAATTTAAGGTTATTATTGAAAGTAAAAGAAATTCCTGAATGGATAGTTTATCCTACTGCTCCATCATTGGCCTTGAATCAAATAGTATTTAAATACAGATAATGATAGTTAAAAACGTCTTTATTCCACCCGCCCTCCCGTCCTCCTCCTTCACAGAATAAGATCGGTGCAGGCCGGCTCATGGGTCCCAAGGGTGTGGCTGTGGACAAGAATGGACACATCATCACTGTGGACAACAAGGCATGCTGTGTCTTTATCTTTCAATCGAATGGGAAGTTGGTGACTAAGTTTGGAGGCAGGGGGACGTCTGACAGACAGTTTGCAGGTGAGACGGCGGCCTCAATATGTAACCACTGACCCAAACGTTGTCCTCTCTTTTAATGACACGGTCCGTCAGTATCTAGCGGCTTTTAAAGTAAATCTGTCAGGATATTAAGTGTAAATCTCCCATGGATACGTCGCTGTATTATTTTTGGATTTTGAAAGAGATAAATACATAAACACAGCGAATAAAACTGCCGAAGAATAAAGAATATATAAATCAACATAAAAAGGTTTTGTTGACACTTTTACCGACAGTTTGAGAAAAACAATAATGTGCACTTGTGCTTTTATTTTGTGTCCGAATATAGATCAATGCATTGCATCACATGCTACAGTTTGTTTAATAATGTAAGCCTGTATAAACTTGTATGCAAAGCACCAGGCAACGCGGTGTCCCCCTGCTCCCCCCACAAACTGCGCCTGTGCGGACCACCCTACTCCACTTTCTTCTTTGCTTATACTTCATCTCTGACTACCTATTTTCCTTTTCTTTCTGTTCTTCATCCTGTTTTTCAATCTAGAAAAACTTGGCCCAAACTTTAATAAATCTGGCTCAGTTTTCAGTAAGTACTAAGTGTGGCCTTGCTGCAACCTTAATCCCACAGTGCAGTGCCCTCTGTCTAACCCAACTCCCTGATCATGTGTCTGCCCTCCCGAGAAAACTCAACTCACAAATGGAAGCTGTGCCTGTACAATAATAATCGGAAACACAAGTACATGCCATTGTAATAATCACTTGCTATTACAATAATGAACATTTTGTCATGTGCATTGTGTTGTTAGTGTAAATGGCTGGAAAGACATTAGTGTGATTGATTTTCACTGCTGTGACTCCTGTGCCATGATGTTCCCTGTTTGAGACAAGACAATCAGTAACTCAGCCAATAGGTTTCACTTTGCATAAATGCCCACGGATACATTTTTCATCTAAACAATGATTGTTGATTGTGAATCTCAGAGCCTTGAGCCTTTCCAAATAATCTAATTCAGAGTTTTAGTACGGTTTTGACATTCTGGAAAAAGCAATTGTAACGCACATTAAAGCATCTAATGCATGGAAAGAATGGCAATTGCAAATCAGAACAGCTAACCATCTGATCAAACTAGGTTTTGTAATTGCAGCTTTAGGCACAACCAGCTGAAATGTGTGTTCAAACATCCTACTAACAGTAAAGGGAATGATGCTACCAGCAGGAATCAGTTTCTGTTCCAAGTACAACAAATTCAATTTAACCCGTCTCTCTCTCTTTATCCAGGTCCGCACTTTGTTGCAGTAAACAACAAGAATGAAATTATTGTGACCGATTTTCACAATCACTCTGTAAAGGTAAGACATGCTCAGTCCTTAGTTCACGCCGATAATATGCATCGGAGTGCACACTGAGATGTAGACAAAATGTGTGTTTTTACTGACTTCCCGTCCCAGGTGTACAGTGCAGATGGAGAGTTCTTGTTCAAATTTGGCTCGCATGGTGAAGGCAATGGCCAGTTCAATGCTCCCACTGGTGTGGCTGTGGACGCCAATGGAAACATCATTGTTGCTGACTGGGGAAACAGCAGAATACAGGTGAGACAGGCTATATTCAGTCTGCGAGCAACCTCGCAACTGTAAGATTTGAAAGTTCTATTCTTTAATGTTGATTTGTTTTTAAGGAAAATATATGCTGCACAGATTAAGGTAACATTAAGCCATTAAACGCAATGGAAAACTGTACATTTTATAATAATAAGGACAGCACAGTAAACTGCCAAATTAAGTCACAGCAGCTTTGAGTATTATGTTAATGTTAACACTATGGTTTGTTGCAACTCGACACTGAAAACCCCAACCTTTGTCTTATTATATTCCAGGTGTTTGACAGCACAGGCTCCTTCTTGTCTTACATCAACACCTCAGCAGACCCACTGTACGGGCCCCAGGGCCTCGCCCTCACCTCAGATGGGCATGTGGCTGTTGCAGACTCTGGAAACCACTGCTTTAAGGTTTACAGATACCTGCAGTAGGCTGAGGAGAGACATCCAGACACGACCCCTGCTTAGACAAGTTAACGTCACGTAGTGCTTGTGGAAATAGAGCTGCAACGTGCCTGCACACTTTACAGTGGTCCCAGGTTCCAAACATTATTTTAATTCTCTCTGTACATGCTTTAGAAAATCTAATATTCAGAGCTTGAAAGAAAGATATTTACATTAAAAAAAAACACCCTACATTCAAGGGTAGTTAAAGACAAAATAAGTTAGTTATCCCAAAACATATTTCAAGAAGTGACATTAGTTTCCTCTCTGAGAGAAAAAAGAAATCTCAAGACACTATCCTGGTGAAAAAATAAAACAATGATGACATTTCACAAGTATCTAAGGCATAAAACATCCCATAATTAGATATGTCTCCATCTGATCAGTGTCTATTTGAGCGTTTTTTTAAAAATGAACTGGAAATAATGTTCTGAAACAAGGCATTGCAGCTGTATTTCTCCTCTAAGTGTGACCTCACCTGTAGCCTGCCAGTCTGAAGTTGGCAATACACTTTATTTGGGCAATGCAGATAGATGGGCAACACACTCAGCAACCAGCAAACAAAGCGAGACACGGTAGCAGAAGCATACCGGTTCCCTGATGATGCTTTGTGATTGAAATAACAATGCTCAGGCCTTTCCTTGAACACTGTCGCATGTCGGTGTGCTCCAAAAAAAAAAACCTAAAAAATGACCCCGTCGTCACTGCCTTCAATTTATCATCAGTAAACGCAACAGGCAGACAAGAATGTGTAAAAGGACTTTTTTCTTATTCTCATTTTGCATCATATCACTCTGACGAGATCGCTGCGAATGGATATAGATTTTTGTTTTCTTTCTGAGTTATAAGATGAGTTGACCTATATGCACGTTTTTTTTGTTTTGGTACCCAAAGACAAGCGGCAAGAAGCACAAGAGTTAATATAACGACAAGGTTTTTTAACACAACATGAGCTCGTCTTCTTCTTCTATTAACCAAAACAAACTTCTTATATGTGACCCCACTAGTACTCGCACTTTTGTGTATTCATATCTGCAACCTATGGCAGTTGTACATACGGTATGCATATTTAAGTGTACATATGGATTTGGTGTCCATGTTATTTCACTATTTAGCCTACTTATTACAGCACTTATTGAATCAACACTGGAACATTATACCAATACAGTAGAAGGTCATGCAAAGTAGTAGTCAACTGAACACTAAAGGAACGAAGTTGTATACACATTGTTTGCTGTATTTATTTTCAAAAGGACTTAATTTATTTTTTTCTTTTCTACATAATTTGTTCTACAAATTATTTTTCTAATTGGTGCATTTAAAGTGTCTCCTCTTTGCCAAACATTTTCGTACATAGGCCTTGTAACTTGTAGCACTGAAAGCCCTTCAATACGTTTTGCCTCTTCCCAGAGCTCACATCCAGTTAAACAGTAACTTTTCCTTCTGCCGAAACGTATCGTAAGTCGTTGTTGAACATTGCACAAAACACAAATATAAGAGTTATATAGTTTGCAAGAGTAATATATGCCTCAGTGTATAGTTATCATTTAACATAATCAGAAAGTGTACTGTATATTACAATCACATTCTTGTTGTAGCCGACAAGCACCTTTATCATGGATTTTTCCAGTATTTCTATTCATTTGCTTGGTTGTTCAGTGTTTTTGAAGGTTTTCTGTGTGGCTCCTTGAAACACACAACACCAGCTAAAACTAGAAAGTTTTCACCTGTATTTTATGAATAAACTGTCTCTACCGGTAATTGATTTGTAATCCATTCCGTCTTTCCATCTGCATTTCACGGAAAACTCTGTAATAACAGATTAATTTAACTTTCCTCCTCCATAAACCAAACCCCTGTGTTCCTATGATTTTATTTTTGTCCATTTCTCACCTATAACTGTCACTGACCCACATATGTCTGAAATAAAAGGAAGCACACATACTGTATAAATGAAACAGTACATCGACCATCTTGTGTAGCCTACTGTAATATAAAAAGAGGCCAGTCTTAAAGAAGTAATCACTGCATTTATGTAATCATGGCAAAGGTATGATTGTAAATATTAAAGAATTACACTATCTACTGTTGTGTAAATGCTCAGTTTTGTACAAAAAGTCTTCAGTGTGGTGGCTCATTTAGGGGATTAGTCCCATCCGGTTTGATACCCCTGCTCTCTAGTGGCTATTTTTAGAAAAGCTGTCAAATTAGCTGCAAACATTTTGAAAAAGTAATTGGAACTTGACTGAAGCAGCTTGTTGTGTCATGTCATTTAAAGTATATGAGTTACTATTGAAAACTGAAAGATGAGTGGACATTTTAAACTGTGTTTGCAGTACAATGTTTAGCTCTCCAGGCATTAAAAAGAAAAAAAAAAAAAAAGTTTTTAAACCTCCCATAACATCATTTGGTTACCAGAATGAACACATTACAATAAATAATAATAATAATAAATAAAATAAAATAAAATAAAAATACTGAATGTTACTGTAAGAATCTGATAATGGCAACTTCATTGGAAAACTGTCGAAATTAGTATCCATCTTTCGAGACTTTTATCTGTAACCCAAATGAGTCATTGGACAGCCCTGCTACATGAGGTCACACAAGCAGCAATTACAATTTGTGCTCATGACAATGCTGAACTGTTTTGTCCTCTGTTGAGGAAGAGCTGGGAAACTATTTATATGCCGGCCCTTCATTAAAACTGCAAAGAGAAATGCAAAACGTCTCTACTGAGTCATTAGCAGAGCAGACGTAGGAGAGGACTCGGTTTTTCTCACCTCCTACTTAAATGTTCTGGCAGAATGAAAACTGAATCAGAAACACCAAACTGCTATTCTGGTCCAATATTCTCATTTAACCTTCTGAGACAAACAGCTCTCTTACGACAGCAAAGAGAACACTTCTTTGGGATTTCTAACAAGTGTAGTTTGGGATGTAGAAGAAAGAAGCCCTTAAAAAAGGAACTTCCACATAGCAAAGCACAAAACCTTGGTTCTTCAGATGTAAAAATTTGATCTAAAAGCCAGGGCAGACACTTAAGTCAGTTTGAAAAAGGAAAATTGTGAAATAACGTCAATATTTGATGCAGAAAAACAGCAAAAGTGTGGCATGTACTATAACTGACAGCTTCTAGAAATAAATAATTTAGTTGTTTTGACTCCTCCAATTTAGCAGAGCCAGTGTGGGCAAACAAATTAGATTTTAAAACCAAATTACAGGTCACCTATGCATATTATTGTACCCCTAACTAATATATACAGGCTGCCTAGTGAAAAGAAAAGGCAACACTGAGCAAAGTGTGTACAGCATGTGGATAGTAGACACTTCAAGGAAAAGAAAACAATTATTTTTCCCTCTTTTAATCTCATCATTAAGTCTGAGCACAGAGCAGGTGAAAGGGCCACATACACACAAGGACTGCCAAGATTTTTTTTTTTTTTTTTTTTTTTTTTTTTTAAGTCACTTATCAAGAAACAGCCCATACACTGCTAAGCTAAATACATGAATGAAACTCAGCAATGGAAAGTATGCATTAGGTATTAAATGAGGTATAGTATCTTAGACAACATTTATCAGCAAACACTCCCAAGTTAAAGAGCACAGAGTTTTGCAGTCATATCACATGAACATCTTAGACGTCTGCTAATAAACTGAAAAAGGAGCACGTTGAGATTGGCTGTAGGGATGGCCAGTCTCAAATATCACTGATCATGCCGTTAAATGTTTCTACTATGCTCCTCAATAAGATTTAAAAAAAAGAAAAAAGCCAGACATCTCATTTGTAGGTCCATAACCGCACAAGCAAAAATAAAAATGTAAAAAAAAAAAAAACATCTAAAATAAGAATGTTTAAATTATAAATTTACGAAGGCAGGAAAATATTTTATACAATTGCCCAGGAGACATGAATTTTCACATTCAACATCAATAATCAAAAATAGAAATCACATTGGACCGAGTTGAAAAACATTAGGAGTCAGGACCAATTTGCAGCACCAGGACGAACTCAACAGCTAGCGAGTAATAATCTAAAGCAGGATTATTTATTTAAAAAAAAAAGAAATATAATTAATTTAGGCAAATTATGGGGGTAATTTGTTAAAAGCAAACAAAAAAAAAAAAAAATGAGCACATTATAAAAACTTTCATTCTGCAAGTCCATCAGGCACTTGGCTGTTTTGAAGGTGAAGCCCATCTACAGCTTCTCCTGTTCAGTAACATATTTGATGATATGACTGTAAATCTTAATAAATTTGCCATGCGAATAGTTTTTGCTTTCTACCTGCTCATTTTTCCAAGCAGACTAATAAAATGTCTTAAAATACCTATAACAAAAGTAAAATGGCACAACTGTATGCCTTCAGTATCACTGCTCACAAAATAAGCGGCAAAGTGTGCTTTAGAGGAATATAAAGAGGAGTTTAAGTCCAAAACTGTTAGCGAGGTACAGAATAAAAAAGATACATTAAGGGGATTTTAAAAAGACTAATGATAAAATGATCTGTATCAATATTAAAAAGGTCCACAAAACATTCCTTCCTAGAAGTCTAATCATTGTCTGGGAGCAGGAATCCCAGGACAAGCTGGCCAATTTCAGTCAAATAATTCTGATCTGCACTGAACTTACTGTTCTTCAGTCTAAAATTAAGGAGGGAATCTTAACTTTCAACAACTATCAATGTGATATTTCCTTCAGGTTCTACCCAACAAGGCAAAGGCACCGACCCTGCCTGGCAAAAAATGAGCCAATATGAGTTGATGTACAGTAGTATGGCAGAATGATTGCCAATAGGAGACGAGCATCTGAATTGCAGCAAACATTGCAATATAAACAAAGCACCTCTCCAAACCACCAGCCACAGTAGTCAACAGGGTTTAAGCCTACAGTGTGTGCCTATGTTGAACGATACCACATTTCACATTTTTCAACGTCACCTTATGAGAAAAATTAAGCTCTTCATATCAACCAAAGTGTGACAAGACACCTGGTAATTCTTATTTCCGTGTAACTCTTATTTTCTAAAACACCAGTAAGACCAACAAGAAACAGCTGAAAAGCACATGGCTCCAAGGGTCAACATCACCCCGTCACTCGAGCCAGGTCTGCGAGATAAAACCTTGCCACCAGCAAATCTGAAAACACTGGCAGACGAGTTTACCCTTCGATAACTCGATTGAGTCACTCGTCGCAGCCCTCTCAGTAATAGTGGCATATCTGCAGCCTGCTGCCTGGATCATTCTTCCCTGGGCTGAAGAAAGGATAGACAGGCTCTTCAAAGCAGGTGTCGAACATGTACAGTCTCTTCATTGTGACGGCGTCATAGAAACTAAGGCGCCCATTGTCGTAGTCCAGGTACACACCGACCCGGGGAGAGTTCCAGTAGTCGGCGACAGGAATGCGCCCGTCCTCTCCGTTGGCATACAGCCGGTCCTGCAGACACAGGCTCCAGTATCCTGCGGAGGGAGTGAGGCTGACGAAGCCCTTCCTGTTGCTGCACTCAGTGGTGACTCCCAGGTACCACACACCTTTGTCCTTCACATCCACCTCCCAGTAGTGCTGGCCACTGGCGTACTGGGCTGTGGCAAGGACACCACAGAACCGGGTGAAGCGGGCTGGAAGGTCTGGTTCCTGGTTACGAATCCGGCCCTCCTCCACTTTGGTGTCAAAGTCTGAGATGAGCAGGTTTGGATGAGCTGTGTCTGGGTCTAAGGTGAGGTTCTGGGGCACTACACACAAAAGAGATAAAGAGGTTAGTTCACCTTGCGCTTAAGATTTGTCTGAAACTGACAGTATATTTATAAAATTAAAATTAAAATAAAAAAAGGTAGTCCCATCTGGCCTGCTGTGATGAGACAGTGCTACTACTGCTCCACCAAGACATCCACAATCATTTCAATCATGATTGTATTATGCCAGTCAAACTTGTGGCAATGTGACGTCTGTTTGTACAGTAAACTCACTGGTATGCAGCACGTGCATCATCTTCTTCCACATGATAAGCTGGAAGGGCCCTGAGAAGTCCGTGAATTCAGTCGCACAATTAACTGTGTCGAGAGATGTGAAAGGCTTGCAATGGATAACGCTGAGGGAGGGAAAAAAACAAAATTGTGCAAATGTCAAAAAAAATAAAATGTTTAGGTTAATTTAATGGGATTTTTATAGTTTCATATTAAATAAACAGTAAGCTACTTACTCATTGAATGTTTCAGCAAGGCTCTGTTGGAAGAAAAAGAAAAGGCATATTTCATTTAACATTTAACACACTTCATAAATCACTCTCAATCTGTTTATGTGCAGTCAATGGTGGTTTTTAAGATTAATTCAGTTTGTGTTCCTTATTACACAGCAACACTAACTGTCCATCTGACAGAAATCCATCTGTACTGTGAAGCTCTAGCAGAGGCATGGTGATGTTAAATCAGCTGATGTGTTAGACTGACCTCAAAGCTAGATTTCCCACTGATGTGGCTGCGGATATCAGCTATAGCTTTGTCCACAGCTGACACCTCCGTCTCCACAATCTTCAAGTTCTCGTCTATGACAGCCATGGTGGCCACTTCCTCAGCATCCAGGCTCTCAAGCAGGGAGTCTCTCTCGTCTAGCAAGAATTGGACCAAGGCACCAACATCTGCCTCAATCTTCTCCTTGAGTCTCTTTTTCTTCAACTGGAGGCCAGAGAGGGTCAGGGGATGAAAATATTTGATAATGATGACAATTGCCAATGGTGTGTACATTTAGTGTAAACTACTGTAACATGCGAGTGCAGTGCTGTTTTGCAATTTTGCATTTAATTGAACCGACGAAAATAAGGTAAAATCGGGCAGTTGGAGAAGGTTGTTATCTTGCAAGACCACTTGAACCAAACATGCATATAGTTTGACCTGCAAACATGTAAATGTCACCAGAAAAAAAAAAAAAACCTTACATTTTTTTTTTTTTTTTTTAAAGTCCATATCATACCTTCACTTCACTTATGGTGCACTCATCAGCCGTTATCACTTTTACACATTGAGACTTCTGCCAGTTGAGCTCCATTAGCCTCAGTTTTAACTCCATCTGTAACAGACATGCACATAAAGACATGTGAATAGAGCAAAAACAGACCAAATGAGATCACAGACTAAAAATAGACGTAGTGAATAAGACGTGTGGCAAAGGCCATACAATCTCTGATGCCTTGGACAAATATACAATAGGAGAATTAAGAACTGAAGAGAATGCATCCTAGCAAAATTCATACATTTAGACTTACCTTCATGTCATTCACAACTTCTGGCACTGGTGCTACCTCATGGTGTCTGAAACGACAATGAAATAAATGACCTGACAGTTGGTGGTTTACAAGGCAATTTGTGAAACGACCCCAAAACACTTTAGATGTCCTTTGGAGTTTTCTAGTAAATAAACAAGTTTTCATTCAGTGCTTCTTACCAGACCACATTGTGTTTTTCCTAGAGGTCTAACAAGGCTGTGATCTCATTCCTTGTAAAACATTAGATAATAATAATAATAATAATAATAATAATAATAATAATAAAAAAAATTCTTGCTTCTTTTGGCATCTTACCACAACCAACTACCGATCAAAAAAAGTCGTAAATCACAGTCGGGAGTGCATGTGCGTCCACAGACACACACGTAAAAACATTGCTCTATAGCGTTCAAAACTCCACTATATAAAAAAGGTCTCGATCAACGGAGACATATCAAAGATATTTCGTCAAATTAAGCAAAACTGTGTCAGTGGTGTGATATACTCCAAGTTTAGAGGCCAGCAGACACAGATAATATAGTTTGTACATTGCAAAAAGTGAAAGGACCTGACATCAAGGGCAAAAAATATGTAGCAAGGTATGTTTTGTACAAGACAAGATACATGACCCTGACTTTTTAAAAAAACAAGCTAAAGCAAAATATATTATTTATAGTTTGCTAGTATTTCAAAGTCTGGCTGGTAGAAAGTTCTAACAAGTATATGAATGCATTGAACATAAGAGTGGATGTTTGATTTTCCAAACGGACACAAAAAACAGCAGAACCCACAGGAGTAAAAATTACAGAGTTGTTTGTGCCTCCAAATGGATTCATACAGAACAGATCAAAAGAAGATGACAGCAGCAAGATCTGAACAGTAACACGTGGCATATAGCAATTCTTGTAGAAAAATGACACTTTCAATAACTTAAAGAGGCCTCAGAGTCCTTCACACTTGGTACGCCTTATGCAAAAAGGCTCTGGGTGTATTGTGGTTAAGACAAGATGGAGACCTTGTAGAGGTCTAGACCAAACACACCATTTTGACTCCTCCCTGGTGTTGAGATTGTATGTGATTCTGTATTACATGATGCACTGTAAAAGCCTGGGTGAATCTTTCAGTACGTTACTTTTGGTACGTCTGTGTCCATTTATACGAGTTATAGAAACAGCTTCTCTGTTATCACATTTGTGTTCTAATAAACTACAAGTAAGGAGAACTGGGGCTCATAAGAGTTACTTTATTCATCAAAGTGAAGTTTTCCACATCAGTAATGCTATGTTCATGTTAAAGCTATGGCTTTAGGAGTGAGGGTTCAACAATATTATGCATTTTAGTTAATTCAGTGTAATTCACTGACACCGCCCTTACATCCTCCTATATACCCGTCCAAATTTTTCCAGCAGTGATTGTTCAGGAGTATTGAAGTTTCTGTACCCACGATTGTGCTGATAAACTTTTCCTAAATATCATTGCCTGAATCCTTATTTTCTACAACACCCACACTGAAGTCTGTAACATTAAAGTTTGTAATATCATTATGGCACTTTCAACGCTCTCAAAACCAAATATGTGCATTAACAGCATCACGTCCTGCTGTTGCTGATGAGGGATCATGTTTGCAATAGTTTTAAGAAGCTAAAAAAAGATACAATGGAATAATGCATTGCTGGTCAACTCTGTCTCGGCAAAAAGACTGACAGTGATTAGATGAGCGAGTTCTCTCATTAAGATGCAAGTGTGGGCATTAGCAAAGACACAACACAGGAACAGCATTGGCAACTTTGCTGGAGTGTCCAGAAACCTGGCAGTAGTTAAGCATCAGCTCTCAGCAGATAAATACTTTAGGCCTAACCTGGTTTTTTGCTTTAAAAATCTGGGTACATCTACAGTTCATAATTCATGTAAATGCAGCAGAAACTTAGCATGTCATGGTTTTAGACTGTGTGTTTTCATATGAAATTTGTACATACTCATTTAACTGTCAAGGTCTACACTGGCAACCTGACCTATGCAATATCAGTGAATAGAAACTAGTTACAACCAGTCATTTCAGGATTCTTAAGAAAGTGACAGTGATTAATTTGCAAAAGATATTTTGTGTGTGTTCATGTATGTATGTATGCATGCATGCATGCTTGTGTATGTATAACACATAGAAATAGATAGAAAGAAGGTGCAAACACGACCAACCTGTGTGCTCTAGATTCCCTGCAGACGACACAGATGGGCCTTTTATCAGTCTGGCAGTACAATTTCAGCTCCTCTCCATGTTGGTCACACTTTCCATCTACTTTAACGGGCTTAGCGGGTGTAGGACACGACCCCAGACACTCCAGATCGTCCAGTTTGGCCACCAGGTTCTGCACCAGGTAGTTTTTAGTAAAGCTCCTCTTGTTGAACACCTGAGAGGACAAAGAAAGCAACTAAGAAAGACGCGGAAACCTACTTGTAGCCAAAGCCAACGCCAGCACGGCTTTGGCCACAGTTTGTATTCATTTAATTTGCATTTCAGCATTTCCTTAACGGATAAACAACACAGAGTTGTGTGGCTAAGCTACCTTTTATTAGCAGGTAAAGTTAGCTACCGTTAGCTAGTGCCAGCCATCATAGCAACGGTAGCCGTTGAAAATACACTGCGTAACTTCAGCTAATGTCATTTTTCAAACCGTAAACCAGCCACCCTCAACTCGCTTTTAAAACACGTGAAAGTAATACTGTCACAAGCATACGAAACTTATTTCGTGACAAAACACGGTTGAAAATACAGATAGCGTGCATCAACTTACCGATCGGCATTGCGGACACTGATACCCGTAGTCTCCGCCATTTTCATCCCAGTGCATGCAGATGCAAAACCGACAAAAATTATGTCCGCATTTCAGTATGACAGGGTCTTTGAAGAAGTCCAAACAAATTGCACATGTGAGCTCTTTCCTCAGGTCGTCTCCAGCTGCTCCAGCAGTAGCCATGTTTACAAGCCAACAGCAACACAACACTGCAGGAGGAGGAGGAGGAGGGGGAGGGAAGAGGGCACATTTGTGCGCGTCATTCTCCGTCTTAACCAATCAGATTCTTCCCTTTTTCTCTCTCTCTTTAATCAGCCAAACAAGTAAAACAGTTTCCGCCACAGGACGAATCTCTGGTGAGTTAATACACATAATCACACTTTTATTTTGTGGCATTTACTGATGCTGCTGACATGGTATGAGGTATAGCCTACAACTTGTTGCTTTGCCTGGGGCTCAAACATTAATAATATTTATCAGATGGAATTTCTGAACATTTAAGAGCCATAACTCATCTTACTTTGAACATTTAAAAAAATTGAATTAACTAATTTATTAATTTAACGTATTATCTACATTAACTTGGCACAAGGATTGACACTCGACAATCTGATATTAGTTTAGTTGTAAATGCTTTGGGTACATTTGAAAGTGTTATAGAACAAGCTGGAACCTCTTCCATCGTGCAATAACTTAAATGTTGCAATTATCCATAAACATCAATTCAATTTACGGCCCAATACCCTGGCCCGTAAATTGAGGATCACTGGGTTAGGGTGTATATATTTAGTTGCATTAGTTACATTGGTGACTCTTTCTTTCACTTTTTCTCTCATAGTAAATCACAACAACTGATTATCATGATTTGCCTATGAATATAATTTTGAAATGTATGTGCTTATGTGAGGTAAGCATATAAGCAGGGCTGTTTTTAACGTGTTAGTCCAAGTCAGGCCTCAAATCAATGAGGGCAAGTTGCAAATCAATTGCAAGTTTCCCAGGTCTCTGAATGCTGGCCATTAAAATGTAAGTATGGTTTTCTACATAGCTGAGACCAAGTGTTTAATAATAATCAAATATTCCAAGTATCTGTGTTGCTATGCGACACTTGGGAGTTGCCTGCCTGTGTGCATTACCACAACACAAGATTTTAATGTTTTTGCTTCCCGGTCTGCCGTCAAGTCTTTAGGTCTCAAATCAGCTATGCCTCATTTTTGAGTCTATTTCTCAAATCTCAACTCTACAGTTTTGCATAAATACTGAGTAAATCAACAACAACCAGTAAGCAACACTATTTATTCTTAAATACATATACATAAAAACCCATTCATAAAAAGACACAAACTGAATATCAAGTTTGATCGTTTGTGCTAAAATTGTCATATACATGGGGATAACTGGCTGTGGATACATTACATTGCATAGCTTGGATTGACATGTGAGGGATGTGACTCAAAAAGTGCATTTGATGTCAGATATGGTGTTATTTCCAAATTCATCAGGCAAGAAAAAAAAATCACAGCCGCGTTTCAGCAGATTATTACTTGTATATACCATCACATCCCTCTCTGATTCACACCTCAGATGATTTCTGGCTCATCACATTAGCTAGCCCTGATAAATATTGGAAATAAGTATACAATGACGACTGACAACACCATAATAAGACAAATATTTAGGAACACTGATCTCAGCATGATGTTTATCCATAGCAGAGTAAGACACAGGTTTAACAACATGTAAACAAGAAATTTCACCAGTGATATCAACAAAATAACAAGACAGCCGATTATATAAATGCCTCAAACGTAATATTTTTCGTGACATACCGATTTGTAAGCAGCTATTTTGTTTGCATCCTTTGTTTGAAAACGTGACTCAGAACACTGAAATCCCACACAGCACTAGTGAAAAATAAAGCTTACAGGAACATAGTGTGAGAAGAATAGGGGTGAAATCATTGGACATGGATAAAGTATTTGCATGTTCACAGCACCACACTTATTAGCAGTGTAACACAGAAGTGGAAAGTGGCTCTGTAGAGATTATCTTCAGTCAACAGTAGTAAATTGTGTTACAACACACGGCCCGTTGTCTGTTAAAGAAATTACTCCTGAGATGAGTGTCTTTATACACACGTACCTTAACCAGTGTTATTTTTATTTTAAAAGAAAGAAAGTTTATGCCCAACATATTTTGAATAAATACGACAATATCATATAAATACATTGGAGCAACAACACAGCAAGGATGTATAGCAGTAAACATTGTGGTAACAGAAGTAGTTTTTAAACTGTAAACACGTGATGAAGTAAATAACTGAGTATACAAAAATACAAACAGTGGGAACAACCCAACTCAGCAGCAAACATATATTCTCAATACATCCTCATCATATGGTAAACAAAACAAACAACAGTGAATGAATAAAACAATTAGCTGGTTAATAAACATTCTGACAGCAGTGGTATTAATCACTTGTAGTCTGATAAGATACTTCTGCAGGTTTAGTTCACAGATAAGAGACAGGGTGTGGCATCTTGTGTGTACGTTTTTCAATACAAATTGTGTAATACAAAATGAAGATAATATCTCAGGACATAATTGTAGGCCTAAAAGGCACAGTTCACCCCAACATTAATATGAATTAACACTTACACTATGGGTTCAATATTTACCTTTTAATAAACAATATTTTTTTCTAAATGATATTATCCTCAGGCAATTGATTAACTTTATAAACATTTTGAGGACAGTAAGTAAGATTAGAACCCATAGGATATCGGTCTGACGACGATAAGCATTCGTATGCAGACTCTTTTTATAGAGTTTAGTGAGATTATAGTGTAAACACAGTACTTTTGCATCCATACCGCAATGTTAAGATAGTGAATAAGTGGATTATGCTTTATAATGTGTGCAGAAATCAGATATATCCCTTCCAAGCTGTAGAAAAGATGGTCTTGTTACCATAAACACTTTGATAGGCACACAGAAGTACCAGGGCTCGCAAACTTCAGTGAAATTTTGACTGACGCAGGGGCCAGTCGATAACATCCGAGTCTGGATCTGTCCTTAAATGAGGTGAACTATTCCTTTCAGTATGAACATTGACATCGTTTAGTCCCCTTTACCCAAGGTAAACCTGCAGCACTAAATCTCTGACTTGGCCTGCGTGACACTAGCTTTATGAGAAAGTGCTTTCGGTGACTAGGACTGTCCTGAAGGAATAAAGCTGCTTCAGGCACTTTATCACCATAAAGCCAGTAAGGGAGAAAGGAAATACCATGCTACGAACAGCACAAGTTTGAAAAGTGAAGACAGCGTACGGGTCTGTCTTTTGTGCTATTTTCTGTTGCAGTGATCAAGGTACGTATAATGGATACAATACTTTAGAAATCCCCACACTAACAGGCACACACGCGCACACACACACACACCCAATATGATCCAATCTCAGATTTTTGGTGTTATGAAAGTAATTAAATACAAGTAAAAAAAAAAATCCCAATTTTTTATAAAAGCCCTCACATACACTCCACCCCTTTGTCCATCTGTCCATCTAAGCATCCATTGTTCAGACCTCAGAGCTGTTGTGGCAGTCTTGCATCCTCACCACCAACATGGGCTCTGTACTGACAGACCCTTTCACCACCTCCTGCACCCCCTCCCTCCATCCCTCCTTCCCATCCTTCTGTCTGGATCTCAGCACCAGTACGATGGTGACAATAATGAGGACGGTCAGCAGCAGCCCCACCAGTGCCCCCACTACAGTCACCAGACCCTCCTCCTCCGCCTCTGCGTTCAGCTCACTTGGTTCCAGCCCATCAGTAAACAGATCATTCGACCCCCCTGCCTGTCGCTTGGTGCGGTCCAAAGCGATGTGCATGATATTGGTACCACGGTTGCTATCTGCTCCGATATCCTCAGCGATCTGTGGGACTTCATCGCCGACCGACCTCCTGGGGCGGTGACCTTTGCCGCTCGATGGGGACACGGCGAGATTGTTGCTTGTTGAAACCAAGGAGTGGTACTCTAGACTGCGCTTTCCAATGCCTCTGTTCGCATTCTCTTTGGAGCGGACTGTGTAAATGGTGTGAATGAACCACTCACGGCCTGCAGCAACCTGAGGAAAACACCCAAAATATGCACATCTCAGAATTTTGCTCAATTTACAAAATGAGCAATCAGAATGAGCAAACAGAACATTAATTTTTGATAGGATGGGACCTGCTGGTGCTAAATTTACTCATAGACTTTGGATTTCTGGCAAAAGTGGACTTTACTAATCTTGAATTGATTGAGTGTACTTGAAGATTAAAAATAATAACTCTGCACAGCATAGAAACAACCATCGGGGATTAAATCACAAAAAAAGCCTTATTCCATTGTGGTCGAAACAATACGACATAAATCCATAACACCAGTCAAAGCAAAACATACAGTACTGTACTCACAATAGTGGAGCGGTAAAGCCTATATGTTCCAAGCTCTCTTCATATAGCTGCAAAGCTTTCCGGCTTTGCAACTGTATCCCACACTAGCACATGCATAGTAAAGCTTTTTTGAAGTTTTTTTTACATTGAATGACAAAGTTACTTCCGACTGTAGCTTCTGGTTTACAATACAAATGTAGATGAAGAATACCTGGAACATGGCTGTGGAGTCCACCCTAAAGCCATCGGACCCGGGCTGTCTGACGAGGGACAGGGCTGATGGATCATCCACTGCCAGCACAGCATTAAAACTGACATCACCAAACACACGGGCCTGAGTCTCCGGCTGAGCCTTGTCCTGTTCAGGCGTAGTAAAAAGAAAGTAAGGAAATTATTGTTTTGTGTTGATTATAAAATATTATTTGTCATCTCTCTGCATACTGAAATTGCAACATAAAAAAACCTGAATGTACTCACAATAATCTTGAATCTATAGAGCAATGACGGGGAGTCAGCCAGGCAGCCAAATTCAAACTTGGTCGGGTTGTACTTTGGCACATATCCATCAGCACCAGTGCACAAAAACACCTTCTCTATGCTACAGAAGAAAGAGTCCCCCAGGTTCTGCACAGGATCCACCATCACACGGCCGTAGACTGTATCACCTGAAATAAAGGATTTGATTTGTGAATTAAATGATGTTAGGCTCAAATATCAGATATCAGTTCTTTTAAATACCACACAACAATGTAAAAAAAAAACTGAGGCAATGTTCAATGTGATGAATTAGCCACAGTAGGTCAAGCAAGGCTTATATTTATAAGGGGGACATTTTCATTTTGGGCTGACATGAACACAAACCAATGTCTGCTTGAAAGGTAGAAAAACAATCTAAAAACTTGGCACACAACATTGAGAGAAGTAATGCAAATCAAACTCCACCTGTACACAATGGGACAAAAAACATCTACAACCACTAGTAATGTATAGTCTTTTAAATCTTCACTAAACTGAAAAGTCTTTAGACTATTAGAAAGGGACTTATTTAGTAAGAGGGCTCTTACCTTCAGAAAAAGCTACGTCCGTCTCCTGGCCAAAGCCAATGGAGCCATCAGAGAGCCACAGGCTCCTCTTGGACAGCAAGAACATCTGAGTGTTCAGACTGAATTCCACTGCAACCGGGTCGCTTACCTAAAGAGGCATTCATATTGAAGTATAGCATCAATCAATTTTATTTGTCACATGTAATCATATAAGGGAGGATAACGAAGGAAGAGAGAGAACCAGTGACAAAGAGAGAGAAAGAAAATCTTTCCAGAACAAAGAAACATGGCACTTTTGGATCTTAAGGTTCAAATGAAAACTGCCTTACTTGCTGGAATCTGATGTCCAGATCGAAGGTGACTGGTTCTCTGGGACTGCAGACAGGTGGAAGATTGTATTCCATATTCTGGGCTGTTGTGCAGGGGATCAGCTTCACTGTGTAGCTCCCAGAGTAGTCTCTCACCTGTGTGGGGCAAAGAAAACGGATACTGAAGCGTCAGTCTGTATCTGTCCGTCCAGCTGCTGGAGCACACAGATTTACACAGCGGCTGCTGTAGGTCGTGCACCAGGGCACAAACTCATTTTCTGTGGTCATACTTACGGCAAAGTCAGAGGTGAAGGTCCACTGCTGGACTGGCTGGTTGTAATTGGGCTCACTTCTCACTAAGGTGAGGTTAAATGTCAGGCCGGGGTGGTCCACGCTCATCACCATGGAGGACATGGACCCTGGTAATAAAAGTTGAGAGGGGGAGTTCATAACGGAGGACTCATTTACGATCAAAATAGAATGTGATAACTTAAACTAATCACTCGTGCAATATTTCCATATCTTCAGTGACACTATTGAGGAATTGTAAAAGGGATATGTTTACAATAACCTGTCTCACCAGCTGTTTTTATTCTGCCTCCAGAATGAGACTCCACAAATAGACCCCTGAAACGAGCCTTGGTGCGGAAGTTTACCACCAGGCGTCCCTGTTCATTGATGCGCATGCTTGTTGGATACAACGCTCCTGGCAAAAGTACATACAAACACACCGGGTTCTACAAGAACTGTTTTTTTTTTTTACGTTGATGATATTGAATCCAGAAGCACAAAATGTAACATTCTCACGGTCTTGGCAGCTTACCCTGTAGCTCGGCCTGCGGGGGGCTCCCGATGCCATCCTTCCAGAGAATGGCCGTGTCGTACACGAAAGTGAGGCGCAGCTCGGACTGGAGGTCAAAGTGCTGCCAGCCGCCGGATCCCACGGGGGAGTGGAACACGTAGGACACGTAAAGAGGCACACGCAGGGTCACGTAGGACTGGACCAGGTTCAGCACCTGTAAGGATGTTTCAATCAGTGATGAGTGAAGAACTGGGGCTTCAAAAACAGGTACAACTTTCGCCTAATCATGTCAAATTCCTTCAAAATGTGTGATTGACAAAACACATCCATGGTGTTTGTAGGTCAATAAGCTATAATAAGTGCTGAGGATATTTAAATATATTGTTCTCCTCCACTGGGCGCATGAACTATTTCACTCCTACTCAGTGTTGTCAAAGATGCAGAAAAGTCTTCCTGTGTTGTACACAACAAAACACAGTGGGCAGCGATGTGGGCTTGTATTGTTCTTTACTATCTTGGCTTTCTCTTTTCCTCACAAGTATTTAAAAAAAACACCTTCTTGCGTTCTACCCAACACCTTTTTCTCTATGATATTCTGTATAATTTGAAACGTATGTTAACATGTATTCTTGCATGTATTTCCATGAGGGCAGCCACTAGGTGTCTCTGCTCACCAACATTATATTAACAATGGTGTGTGACTTGAAAGATTTGAATTTGATGTGCCCAAACAAGTTTGTCTTAAAAACAGATTGAAAATGCGCCACATTATCTTTGTGTGACTTGAAGTGAAAACGTGTCAATTTGCATAGTCAATTACCAAAATGAATGCTGGGCAGGAAATTAACTGACAAGGGAAACTAAGAAAAACAATTCGGTAGAAGATGTTTTCCCCTCCATCTCTGAGCAACCAATCTTCATCACCTGAGTAAATAACATCCTATCGTATTTCTAAAATAACTTTGGAACACAAAGCACCGCTGCATCAATAGTCTGGTGTAATACCTTTGCAAACAGAGAGAATCTCCGCCAAAGACCTGAAATTCACTGCACACACACAACAGAAACGTACCCAATTCATCACAGTGTCTCTCAGTAGAGTAGCCTAATTGGGCAATCGCTGAATCAGTTTCCAAATAAAGAATGAAATGACTGCAAGCTGAGTGACAAACTACCTCATTTCTAGGATTTTACAATGCCATCATTTTATTATATCCTCCTAAATTAACTGCATACTGCACGGAAACAAAGAAAGCATATGTTCACAGAGTCACTCAAAATGATTACATTATTTTCAATCGTCTCAAAAATGACATGTGAGTTCAACCTTTTACCAATTAGAGCACATTCTCCGGAGACAAAGACAAGAACTCCGCAGTTATGGAGACCAAAAGAAAGTGCCAAGATTAAAACGCTAAGATTGTTAAAGGCAAAATCAAATATTTTTCTTGACATTACTTTGGTCTTTCGTTCTTGAGAGGTAGCTGAATTATTTCATTATTTCTGTGCACTTTGATTCATGCACCCTGGTGGAGCTGCAAGGTTCTGACCGCTTCTTCTTTCCCGCTTTTTTGGTACTCCTTGGAAAAAAAACAAACCATAACCCCAGTGACAGTGTGACAGTGATCTCTCTTAACGAAGTGGACTTGAGTTCTTGGAGGATGATGTGCGTCATGTGTAACTAAGTGTGCAAGCGGTTCTTGCTGTGACTGGGGACAAGCAAATTAATTTCTTAGTTCTTCTCCATCTCCTTCTCTCACACAGACACACACAAAGTGCCACACACACTCAGCAGTCTGATCAGCAACAAGACGCTCGCAGATCAAAGGCTGGAGGAACACAAAAGAGCAGCAGGACATGAGCGAGGGAGCAAGGGTCTCCTAATCCACAATAACAACAACAACCATGAGCATACTGCCGCTCTGTACAGTATACAACACAAACAATGATTGCAACATCTTCTGCAATGATGCAACAACAGCAAACAACTACTGGAAGGGTGTTAAGCATCTAATTGACAGCCGGCACATAGCGGTTCTAAAAAGTGAAGCCAATAAGACCATCAGGGGGCGAGTCATCCGGTTGCAAAGAAGTCAGATCGTATAGAAGTCTATAAGAAAAAAACTACTTCTCACTTGATTTATTACCTCAGTAAACATGAGTTAATGGTCTTAATCGCTAGTTTCAAGTCTTCTTCAATACATGTCCGCTTTTCAAATTGCGGTCCCATTTAAAGTAAAATAGACGATAAAGCAGCATATGTTTAGGGACGGGGCTACGTGTGATTGACAGGTCGCTACCACGGTGTTGTCCGTTCTGGATGTTGTCCATATCTTCGCTTTAGAACTTACACCTTAACCCTTTCACAGTGTGTTTTTCAGTTTAAAAAATATATTTTAGTCAACAAAAAAAGTCTAGTTCAGCATTTGGTTGTACTTTGCTCCTTTTTCTCATGTCCATGCTGGTTCCAAAAAGGCCCAAATGCCAAACTCAAGTTTCAAAACGGTCGTCCACAAACTAATGGGTGACGTCACGGGGGCTTCATCCCTTTTTTATGTAGTCTATGGGTGAGTTCAACTGGGATGTCACCAAGCCAGTAAAAGAAAAACTGAGCAAAGCTGCCTAATAGGTGACTAAGATTTATTTTAAACTTGACAGGATGTAGGTGTACTTAAGATATCAAAAGACTTCAAGTAAAATTACTTCCCTTTCAATATGACACAGATTTCCTGCAAATCTAAGCTTTAATACTCTATGTTGATACAGAAGCAGTGGTGAGGATTAGGGGAATGACAATGGCAATACTTTATTTGAGTGTAAATGTTTCTGTCTGCATATGTTTGCATTCACACAATCACACGCTGGGGCACAGAGCTGGCAAACACACACACACAAACATGCAGTGAATGGGACATAAAATGCAGGCAAACCGATATGGTGCCATTCTGTCTGTGCGACCCTCTCATTTAGGAGGCAGCAAATAGACTGAGCATACAGACGGAAACACACACAGGTGGACACACACACACACACACACACACACACACACACACACAGGCTAACAGTCAAACAGTCAAACAGATGTACATACAAACCCTAGATTGGAATTTATACGCTGTAGACAAATGCACACAAAAAACACACACCTGTCCATCAGTCCCTATGGTGCCTCCGCAGTCTGTGAGCAGCTCAGACATGTGGTAGTAGCTGGTGAACTCCCAGAGACAGGCTTCCAGGTTGAGGTTTCTGTAGAAGCGCAATGTGCTGTTCCCCCGCAGAGAGTTGCTGAACTGGTATGGCACTGTGTCTCCCATACTTTCAGGGCTGCGCGTCGAGGCAGTGATGAAGCTGTGACCGGTGGAGACCTCGTTGTAGTCAAGCAAGTTGGAGCAGCGGTGGTTTCCAACCCGGGTTCCGTCTGGACTGAGAGTCAGTTCAAAGTTCATGAGAGGGCGAGTCGAGATTACCGGGAGCATGCCTGCAAGGCGAAAAGAAACAATGTGATTCCGACTGTGTCCAACTATCTTTGATACCTGTACTGAGAGAAATTGTTATGTCAAAATTTTTGTGGAAAGAAATAGTTGAGCGAAAAAGTGATGAAAAGAAAAGCAGGGGAGCAGCGGGGAAAAAAAAAAGGAAGAAGGAAACCTGGAGGAGACGAGGCAGAAGGAAACTGATTAAAAATCAAGAAGGGAATGTTAAGTAGTGGGTGTGCTGGAGGGTTTCTACAGCGGGGCTTGATACAACCCAGCAAGATCTACATTCTGGCTGTCACACTCCTGAGGATCCACGGACATGAATATTACACACACTACATTACACTTCACTTCATCCGTGGTACGAGTCCTGCCTCCAGCTCCTACCTACCGTCTATGTGAGGCATGGTGACAGTCACTTTGATGAGGTTGGGGTGTTTCGGGTCGTCTACTCCAGTGTAGCGCAGTTTGGCAGAGAAAGGCTCAGCGCCAACGGTCCCCATCTTACGTGGTTGACACATACCTTTATATGACGGAGTAGCAGAGAAACGAGATTGTGAACAGAAGGACAGACTGCAACTCTTTGGAGAAAAGAAGGAAGAACAAACTGAATCGCTATGATTGTGCCCATAGCTGATTACTAATGTGCTAAAGTTATATTTTAAATCGTTATACTGTAATATATACTGTTAAAGACATTTTTCTCATAACCTGCCTGAACTGTTTCTGAGTCAGGTAGTGATTTACACATTTCTTAGAATATCTTGACCACCTTGACAGAGTGTGTCTGAACCTGCAGTCAGGATATGTAGGAGGTGTGAGCATACAAACGTGGTAAGTGTTAACATCGCATCAGCAAAAGAGCAGATTTTTATATTTTCATTTGAGAAAAGAGTGAGAGCTTGGACCCCTTGAGTATTTCCACTACATTTGAAATGGAAATATTACATTCAAAACATGTTTTTAATTAGATAGCAATTACTTTGCGGATTAAGATTTTACATAGAAAACATGATGACCTTATAAAAATATGACACATTGTTACAACTGCAACAGCTAAATTCTATTTGCACAAAAATGCATCAGGGGTAATCCGATAATATGATATGTAACGCTATAGAATTCCCAGGGGGCAAATTTCTGCATTGAATATGTTTAGTTTTTATACAGTAAAAGTACATTCAGCTTATAATACTTATGTTCTTTAATCAAGTAACATTTTGAATCATGCAGCTGTACTGTCCAGTGGTATTGAAAATCACTATTCCAGAACATTGATGATGCTTGGGGACATGGGGCTAAATCCCTGTTCAAGTCCTCCTCCAGAAAACTGGCAACACACGACACAGAGAGAGACGGACGCTCCTCGTTCTGTTCTCACCTTCCTCCTGGCTGACAGTGATGATGGGGCTGCTGAGCTCTAAACCCTCATCCCCATTAGAATTCACGGCTCTAGCAGCACACTGGATCCTTGAGCCTGCCTGGAAGTAGACTGAGTCCAATGTGATCATCTTTGAGGACGTAAAGAAGGTGTCAAAGTCCACCTCCCTCATGGGACTGGTGACGCCATCAGGGCCAGCTGGGGCGCTGATGAGCCAGCGGTAGCGGGTCAAGGTGTTGTTGATGTGCTCGCTGACACAGATAGAGCCCGTCTTGTCATAGTCTGGGTATTTTGTGTTGCAAGCCTGGAGGATGGATATGGAGTATAGCAGGAGTGGGTGGGTGGACAGGGACAGCAGAGAGATGGGAAAGATTCAGCAGATGCCAGAGGACAAAAGGAGAAAGAGGTGCAGAGCACAAATGAAACTAATACAAGTGTTGCCAAGGAAATCCAGATGTTTCAGTGTGTTGTGTTTTCTATCTAAGCTTTTGAAATTGCGTTTTTATCATTAGAAAGATAGAGATATGGGATGAGGGGGGCAAGCTTTCAAGTGTTTCCATGGATATACTTTTAAACCTGTCGGGGCCGTGCCTCCTGATGCAGCACTCAACGTTTCACTTTTCACAAGACTGCTTCATTTTGTCTCCCTGACCACAATGCAGGAAACACACACAGACACACACACACACACACACACACACACACACACGCACGCACGCGCACACAAACATCCGCGCACAGATAGAGCAGTCACCTGAGAAGCAAATGACTTAACACATCACGAAAATCCATTTAAGTGTCTCACTGAGCCTACATTCAGGAGTGGAAGTTATTCTCCTGTGTCTGAAAACAGGAGGACTGTGGACTATTAAACTGTGTAATGTGTCTTTTAAGGACAGACTGGCCAGCTCCCGAAGGACATCTTAACTTTGGCTGAAGAAAAGTATGGCTCCTGAGGGATAACAGTGTGCCTTCCTCTCCCAGAGGATGTGGGTCCTGATTATGTCCTGCTACCGCATTATAGAAAAAGCCTACAAATTGAACTGTAGAATGCTGTGTTACGGCTACAGTGTCGCTTAAGAGCAATACAATTCAATGCATTTTAAAAAGATATCTCCAAAGTCACTTGTGTCCCTGAACATGGTTTCAGCTTGACTCACCGTGACACAGAGGACTGGGTAGCCGGCTGGCGGATGGAGGTTGTCTGGTGTCCTGGCAACGTCGTCATAATGAAGCAGCGACAAAACGTGAGGCAGAGAAGGGAAGGTGACATCAGCCATGCTGTTGGTCTCCTCGATGTAAACTATCACTTTTGTTACCTGTTGCAAAGTAAAGAGGTTCAAGACTTATTAGAACTACTAACACAGTGTTGTTTGGGAGTCAAGATGCAATGAGCTACTATCAATGAAGTGATTAAAGTCATCGCAGAGCTGGATGTGTTTAGAATCCCAATCTCTGGCTGATTGTTGGCTTCTCTTTTTATCTTTTCTCTCATTTCTCTCACTCTGTTTTCTTCTGCAGATAATCTATTATTTATTGTGAAGTGTTTTCATCACTCTTTTGGCTGCAACTACAGTAAAATGCTCCTTTTGTCTGGGCCAGGACACCCAGAAAAGATCCCTGGTGTCAGTGGGACTGACCTGGATGGATATGGGTCAAATCAGAAATAAATAAAAAAAAGGTTCATCTCTTTACTTTGTCATGTAGCCAAAAATTGCATCATGGTCAGTTTGGGGTTTTGTGTGATTTGTTGTGTGATGGTTAGGCAGGAATACATTCCTAACCTGAGTTTCAGCCACCATGTTTTCATCAGGCTTCAGATGGAGAGTAAAGGCTTCCCTCATCTCTCGGACGCCATCATACAGCACCTCCACCTCCACCACGTGTTCTTTATCCCCCTGTTTGAACTCAATGTCTGGGAACCCATAAACACACACACGGACACACACGAACACCAGGAAAAGCATTTTTAAACAGATCAGCAATAGAAGCAGCGTAATGCATCAATGGTTCTGGCAACCTGGGTAATTGTTGTTTAGTGAAATTGTTTTGTGGTGACAAAAACAGGTTTTCTCTTTAGTCTCTTAAATTTAGTTATTCACAAAAACAACGAATTGAATCAATTCCTGTTTTATTACTTCAGTGGAATATATCACCGAACTAAAAATAATTGCAGGTTTTTATTTGCATAGTGCCAAAGGTGGTCCAGCTTATAGCGAGGTTAGTAAGAGAGCTTTGCATTAGAAATGTGCTGCACTGAGAAAATATTGTGCCAAATGAGAAATTCAACGCTGTATGATTCAAAACGTCGGGGAAATTTGAACAATGGGTAGCCAGGTATGGTTTGAGTAGACTGAATATATTCATATAAATATTTCAAACCTTGATTAAGCTAAGGAAGGTTCACTGCGCTAAAAGCTGAATGGACAGAGAGGAAGATTTCACCCTGCTGACAAAGCATGAAGTATACTGAAAATTCAATTAAAAATGACATGACCCTCCACTGGACTATTGCAGAAATTACCTTTGCCCACTTGGGATGAAATTAGAAATCAATGACCCTCGCCAAAATAAATCCCTATGCCCGCTTTCATTAATTCAACACTCCTATAGGGAGCATTATTTTAAAACTTCTCTTATTACTCGAGCTTCTGCAAATGCATAACATACATATATCAGAATGATATCTGCAGACCAGTAAGAACAAAGAGAATGTATCATGTGAGGTTTTTGACCACTAGTGGAGTTGTAAAGGTTGTTTTAGGACATTTAACATGCTAAAGGACTACAACAGTAGTTTTGAATGTTTTAGCCTATTTTTTTACAAATCACATTTGCTTTTTCAAACCATGCTGGTGATGTTTCAGGTCTTTGGATGCATCAATTGTTTCCAGTTTTTCCCTATCAATTAGTAAACTCTGACTTTTGTCAAAAGCACATGAGTGTGGCATGGTAATGTTGTTTAATTGCAGCTTGATTTGAGAAGTATGCACCGCGTTAATTGCAAAAAACCTATTTGGGTTTTTTATTAAAATGCCACAGTGGTAGCTTTAGCCATGAGCGACATACGTGATACGACGACGTGTGTAAGGTTTACCTTGAGACACGGGATAGTAGTCCTCTCCTGAGATAGCTGACCCGTCTTTGGTGTGAACACGAACCACTGACACTTTTGATGTGTCACCCACTCGCACCACAGGGATCCTCACAGTTGCCACGGCGCCAGCTTCCTTCGGTTCACTAACACTGAACTTGGTTTCCAAAAAACGAATGATGGGTTCTGAGTTGCACAGAAAGGGAGAAAATGATAATAAAATGCTAACACATCAATGGATTATGGACATAAACCTTTAATTATCACTGCCTTAATTATTACTGCTGATCACAATTAGAATTTAAAACCAGATGTGCTCAGGCATTTACCATGTTTTATATTCATCAGCCTAAACCTCTCAACTATTCAGATGAATAAAAAACTTGATCAACTGCTTTTACTTTTTACTTTATCATACATTTCATTCCCCCCCCCACACACACACATCTCACTTACTGTCAGCCGTGTCTTTGATTTTCACCAGGGTCTCTTTCAGAGCTCCCACTGATGCGCCAAACTGTGAGTCGCTCTTCGGGTTCCCTAAGACCAACCGCAGCTCTTCTACTTCCTCATACAGCGTGTCATCAGCCAGTGACAGAATACATGGCTTCTCCACCTCGCCTAGAGTGCACAGCGAGATGGTGATGACAGCAAATGTCATGAAAAATTTGAGGTGGAAGAAAAGGACAGAATAAGTTTAGAAAAATAATTTTTATTTTCTTTTTACAGCATAACCATCTTATTTATATAACTTGAACCCAAATGACCCTATGTTCAGTTCCTGCAGAGTTTTGGAAGCTGTTTATACATATTTTGTAAAAAAAAAAAAAAAAAGAAGAAAGAAATACAGATAATGACAGCGCAGTAGGTAATGTAGGAACATAGCTAAACTTGCAAACCCTTGCGACATCTGCTCCGGCACTGTTGATTTAGCAAAAACACTTGTGATGAAAAAAAGTGTTTCTTGTTTAGAGCTGTTTATTAAATTTAAGGGGTGTCAACTCTCAAGACTCAAGATAAATAAATAGAATGAAAGAAAATGTCTGATGTACTTGTGGGATTAACAAAATACCTGGCAAGAAAGTGATGATAGATGTTTCTGTGTTGGGTCGCTCGTCAAAGTCAGAGGCGACCTGTGCAGAGCCCTGACGGGTGTAACAGCGGACAGTGGATGTGTGTCTGATGTCACCACTGCGGTACACTGCTGCTGTGATCTGACCATCACTCTCCTCTCCCGTGTACACCGGCTCGCGGAACTGGACCTTTGGCACTGTCAGTCAAAAGGATAGTTCAATCATCCCGTATGAGAAAGCGAGTAATAATGTCTCCCACGCTGTATGGGATTCATTTAACTGACTGGACTGATTTTAAGATGCAAATAAAATAACACAACTGTCACAACAACATCTTTTTCTACGTGAACAGTTGTATAACTATGAATACACAGCAAAATAAAAGTGACAAATTGATTGTTGAATTGTGTTTAGTAAAGCAGCTAAATTGAAGCGTAAAGACGTCATCCTGACAGTCTGGGGAAAATAAACAGACAAAAAGACATTAGTTCTTTGTAGGGCTTTCATATAGTTTTTCAATGCTTGAGGCAGTTATATTCACTAATAACAATAAACTTATATATTCATATAGCACATTTGACACAGAAAGATCCAATTAAACATGCAGATTATACAAAGAAAAACAAGAATCTACAGCTCCCAATGACAATGCTAACATGCTGAGCACTTTAGTTTAGTGTCTTAGCATGCTAACATTTGCTAATTAGCACTAAACAGAAAGTGCAGCTGAGGCTGATGGGAATATCTTAAACCATAAACCACCAAAGTGTCGGACAAATTTACATTTTCACCTAATAATGGTGCTAAATGAAAAGACGAAAATCACCAAAGTTATGACAATTCATCCTGAAGGGGACATGATTTTTGTACCAATATATCAAGTAAATGTTGATACATTTCACAGGATAGGTCACTTGGATTCATGTCCTCAGCATCATGGATGTCTTTACGTAATATTTGACAAGACATTTCACTAAAGAAAAATAGTGAACCATGGCATTCAACCTCTAGGCCCATGAATGTCTGTTAAAACCATCAGAACCGACCGACTGATGGTGAGAAAAGAATCAGTAAAAGACTAAAGGTAAATCAAGTCACTCACAGTCAGACACCGAGTCATTGATGAAGACTGTAGCCTTCCCAGGTTCCCCCAGGATGCCGTTCACTGGCATACGTAGGACAAGGTCAAAGCTTTCAGACCCCTCCAGCTCTGGCTGTCCCAGGTCATCCAGAATGGTGACCCTGAACGTCTGCATGCTGACGCCCGGGGCAAAGTCCAGGTTAAGACTGATGCCCACGTAGTCAATACCGGCTAGAGGGAGGAGAGAGTGGGACAGAAGGTCGGAAATAATGACAATTGTAAGACGTCGAGTTGAAGTACAGAATGCAGGTAGATAATCTTATTGGTAAATTCCAAATTTCAAATGAATCAAAAGGAACATTTGACTCTATGGGTGGGCGCTTACCTTCCGCAGAGACAGGCTCGTCCTTGCGCGAGCGGACGGTGGCGGTGGCGGTCTTGGACAGATCGGTCCCTGTCCTCCACACTTTGACCTCCACGTATCCATCACTCTCATCCACATGATACTCAACCTCTCCAAAGTAAAACACTGGAGCTGGAGACAAAGAAAGCGAAGGGGAAGCAATTCAATTTGCAGTATTTGTTTTTTCTTTTTATATGCTTGTATATTCTAACATGCATTTCCAGACTGATCAGTGTACATTTGGGCGCAGGTCATTTAGATTTCTTAGTGCTCTATTAGTTCTTTCGTGTTGTTCTGAGACGTAATTCAAACTCACATTTTTGGACCTGACAAATTCTATTTAATGGCATTCAACCTCATATGAGCCACCTTTGTAGTAGGGTTCACATTTGAAACTTACATATATAAATTTGATATTTACATTTTTGTTTAGTGTTAATGCTACTTGTCTCCTCTCCTTATGTGTGCACCTGTGGCAACATTAGGCCTGTTAGCAGCCACCCGCAGTCTGAAAGGATTCATTAGTTAAGCCAGCAGCCGGCCACAGAGGTCAAACAGCGACAGCCCATTAGTCTGAAGTTTAACTGCAGGGAAGCGTGACCTTTCAACCTTTCCTGGCCTCTTATCCCACCTCATTACCATTCTTCTGACGGAAACCACTGAGTACTTTCAACAAAAAAAGACCAAGTTAGCACTAAAAAAACAAGGCCTCTATATTTTTTTTTGTGTATGTGCGTGTGTGTGTGTGGTGTGTCTTTCTCTGAATGTGGTATAGTGAGATGGTGAGAGAGAGAGAAAGCGGCCCCCTAGGCTGCTCAAAGGTTTGTTTGAACTAGCATTGTTTCCTGAGGCAGCAAAGTGGAGGCAGTCCAATGTGTATTTGACAGCTTCATCTCTCACAAACCCCCCTGTCAAGTCCAAAAAAACTGTCAGAATAAAAGTTCTTCTGTCTCTATTTTTTCCACTCTCTCTCTCACTTGGGCTCCTTTCTTGTATTCTGGCATGTAATCCAAAAATAGAATATGTATTATCATTTTTTTTGTGTCATGATCAAACGCTTCAGCAGTCCAGAGATTTTTTTTTTTTTTTCCTGAATATTACTTTACTGATTTATGATCTTTCCTATTTCGTATATACCTTAACTGGGCCAGATAATAACAGCTAAGCATAGTGTACATAACTAAGGGAATGAGAAACATTTACTGAAGTTACATTTTGACTCTCAATTGAACTGAATAAGTGACAGCCCAGGGCAACAATACCCAATATCCTCTCTCTCTATCTAAAGACTCGGTTCCTCAATGCAACTGTCTCTTTCTCATACCTTTTCCTCCTACACACTCGGTTTCACCTAACAGATGTCGCAATGGTTTGTAATGCAAATAGAATTTGTGTATTTGCACAGTGGTGGAGTTAAAAAGCAAATTACAGATTGTGTAGGTGGGAAAAACAGATGGATAAAAACATCTAACCAAATACTCTGAGAAGCAGTATGGGGGCTGGTAAGTGTTTTATTTATTTTTTTTAATGATTATTATTACGTTAATGCGTGCCTTTGTAGCAGAAACATGAAACATATCTGTAAACACTACGTAAGCAATCTGGCACACATTCCTTTTATGCCTAGAGAGGAAACTTCTGCTTGAGTGCTAATATATACATGCATTCACACATGACCCGATGCCCGGGGACGACACATTCTTGACACCACAAGAGGGAGTTGAGTGATGACTGATGAGTGATAACTGCATCCTCTCTGCCCTCTGGGGCCACGTCTGTGGTTTAGCACTCTGAAGTGTGTGTGAGGGCTGGGGAAGGTGTAGATCCACATTGTGATAATTACGATGCGAGGGTGTCTATAGCCATTTGTGTGTCACTGCGCCTTTAAATACAGTTTATGGAGCATTCTCAGCTGTCCTCTGAAGAAGGGCCCCTGCTTTTGGAAGGAGTTGACTAATAAGATCTTTCAAAATTGTCTGCAAATATTATCCTGGAGCATAGGGTGTTTTTTCTTTAGGTTATGAACTTATAAGTGGTGCTTGGGGTATTGTATTTTCTGCTACATACGTCATGTTTTGTCTCATTTGTCACACATGTTTGATTTTTATTGTGAAATATTGGACAGTTTTACTTCTTCAGGCCTTTAAAAAACATTCACCATCTCTCCTTGGCTTGACTGATTTAAAAAGGAAACCGGCTGTCGCAAGGAGTCACTGCTTCACTTCTAAGATTCACAGGCCAAAGAGGTTTGGCAATCTAAGATGTGGTGATAAGTCAACCATTTGCACATCAGCATCTATTGAAACAAGAAACGCTCATTTGTTTCTTTTGTTTCTTATGAAACAGGAGGCAAAATGAAGGAAAAGAAGAGACCATTTTGAGGATATATGGTGGACGTTGGAGGATGGCATGTATGTATAAGAAACACATTTATAATTTCAATCATTTGTTTTTTAATTGAATGTGTTGCCATATAATGATTATAGGTGAAGAATAATTCCTTCCGTTCTGAATCTGCTCCAATCTACCTCCTGAAGTGATTGATAAAAAATAAAAAAAACACTTTTTTTTATCTACAGCGGAGGCATAATGTTCAATAGAGCAATGAGTGAGCGATTCTGCTGCTTTGGGAGTGTGACCAACAGTAAGGCTGCCCTAATATTGAAATAAAAGACTGGGTTTACAAGAAATACTCTAATCTACAATTTTACAAACTCAGCTGTGGCCATGTGCACCCGACGGAGAGAGACTGAGTGTCCTCTCTCCTTGGCAGGGTGCAAGGAGATGACAACGCTCACTTTGAGTCAGAGTGTGCAGCCATGCGGAGCGCAACACTCAGGGAGACAGGTACTGTAGAGTTTAATCTGATAAAGTACTAAATCTAGCAGACACCCCTGGGGTTTTTTTTTTTTTTTTTTTCCAGCTAAAGTGAGAGAGAGGGGGGGGGGGGGGGGG
>CALSCE010009834.1:1743701-1800410 GCA_943593645.1 Bovichtus variegatus
CACACACACACACACACACACACACACACACACACACACACACACACACAGAGCCTTGCACACAAGTAAACACAGAGCGTCGTAACTCTTGTTTTTTCCTTGGCTGTTGGCGGCTGTATTAAAGTGAAGGAGGGTGCAGTTTGACTGCCTGGGTGCAGGTATTAGAGCACTGTCAGACAGTGTATTATCCTCTGGGAGGGTAAAAATGACACATCATCTCTCGCTGGAGTTGGGCTTTCACAAACACATTTTCCATTCCTTTGAACTCAGCACCACGACTGAAGTCTTCTGACAATATACTAACAATCAGACAGTGTGTCATGTTTCTTGTTAACTAGCCCCCAGATGCCTCCATGCACACACACACACACACACACACACTCACACACTGTACACACATTCAATTTGGCACAATTGTTTGTATTCCTAAATGAGTTCTCAGTTGTCTGCAGCCTGGCAATGGCATGACAAGTTCTCTCTGACACTGTTCTTTCTGATATAAAAAAAAAATGAAAGGAAAACTTTGAGAAAAATAGCCTATGAAAGCAGTCTTCATTCTTCTAAGATTTACAGTAATCTTGACCTGGACATATTCCCTGGCCTACATACCACAAAAATACCTTACTATGCGATGCAATATTCTTTATTTCAGCTGTATTGTCTATGTAATACCCGATGCAATCAATTTAGTTTTTTACGATTTCCACCCAATTGAAAACCAGTCGCAATTGTACCCAATATGCCCAACTAAATACAGGCATTTAATATAACTCCTCTCCTTATTCTGCGTAACAGTGCCTGAAGAACATTTTCTCCCGTGTTGTTATTTTGGATGTCAGCTAAATGTAGACACCTATTTCCCACTACAGAATGTGACTAATAATAACTTGAATTTCTACATAACAAGGTAAAAGAGCAATAGGAAAGATGAAAAAATGAATTCAGGGCACAGCCATATATTTATACATGTAGAGCACTGTAGCCTAAGAAGTCATTTAGACTCAGTTGGACTAGATGTAGGTCAATTAAATCGTATTCCTTTGTGGCAATGTTTTCCTCAGAACTGATTTTAAATATTGGTTTACTAGGATTTTACAAACAAAACCAGGGACATCTTTAAAGTTTGCATTTCTCTAGTGTGATACCAGATGGAGCGGATGAGCCTAAAAAACGAGAGCCACAGAGTACATAAGGAAAGAAAAGATTTTCATTTTATGAATTATCTATAAGGTCTTCATGTAAAGTCAACTCCTTTTTTTTACATTGCAGGAATTCAGCCCAAATGTACTACACCAGTACTCCCTTTTACTGTAACAATGGAATTCAACAAAACACCGGGAGCAGAGACACTCAATCGTTCTTACTCCATTAAGTAAATCAATGCAAAATAGAGAAATGGTGGAGAACGCCTGTAGATTAAAATGAGTATTTCCCAGCAGGTTTGTCCCTCCCCAGATAAAAACCTCTACGCATTCCTCTGCCCGTTGTAAGTTGCAATTTACTTTGGCCATACGATGTAGTAACAAGATGAAAACAGACCAGGGACATATCTACATAATGTAGTCCCAATGGATTCCCGCGTGAATCTCGACATTAATTAAAATTTTTATCTGAACGACAGCGAGACAGGAGTTTGATTTCACGTGTCTGCTGCGGGTGAAGAGTCTATGTCAGGGCGTTCGCAACATGCCTCGACAGCCTGCCAGTCTGCGAACAAGCTTAATTAAGCAAACTTCTGTCATATAAAGGCTCTGATGGTACACGCTGTGCTTACATGCTCCTGTACGTGTCCATATGCACGTGTTGTTTAACTCATACGCACACCGAATGAAAATAAAGTGAATCTTTTTCAGCCTGGCTTAGAAAAAAACAACAACTTGTGCATCGTCACAATCTTTCATCCGTTTGATTTGGGTACATCGCATTGAAAGGGAAATTGTTTGACCAGATCATTTTTTTCTATAGAGATTATAACTTGTATAGAAAGATGATTGTAAATAGAAACATGGGGTACAGCATCAGCATGCCTTACCATCATCCATGTCTTCCAAGATGTTGACTTTGGTGGTGGGGTAGTGCATTCCCAGACGGCCCCCGACGGGCAGTGACAGAGTGACGTTGAAGTTCTCTTCTTGCTCGTACAGAGAGTCGTCGATAATAATCACGCGACACTGCTTCTCCCTCTCACCCTTGTCGAAGCGAAGGACGCTGCCGTGCTCCTCCGGACGGGAGATGAAGTCCGAGTAAGACAGGACGGTGGTGGGAATCGTCCCCGAGGCCGAACCTTCAGAGGGACCAGCAAAAGAACAGGTGACAGTGAGAGGAGTTTAGAAAAAAAAAGGAAAGATACCCCACGTTAGTGCGAAGCTTTAGGTTTTTTTTTTTTTTTTTTTTCCCTATATCCACTATCCCTATATTCCCTATCCACTGCATTTGAAGTAGTAATTAACATATACGTATTCATATTTCGCTGAATTTGATGTGAAAAGCAGTGTGATGAACTTAAAAAAAATTCAAAGGGAGCTGAGCTCATCAGGAATAATGTAATAGATACATTTTACCTTTCAGTTTCATAACATTCACACTGTAGCCATCATTGCTTGGGAACGTTTGACCTTTAATTGCAGCCCATCATGTCAGCCAGTGTATTTGTTTTAATGCTAGAATACGACGGGAACAGACCAAACCCACAGGTTTTCAAAACACAATACTATTTATGATAATAATAACAACAATAGTACCTTCATTAAGATATTCAGTGCATGCATTATCCATATTATCATGGGACAATCTAACATCTGTCCCTTTTCATACAAAGTCACACTCACCAGCTGCAAATAAGTCATTTAAATGAATTAAAATAACCACAAAGAGAGCGGAGATGTTGTGGAGGTTGTATGAAAGCATGTTATTGATTTGAATAAACTACAAAAAAATGGAGAAGGCACCGGCTCACAGCTTATTGTAATATTACTGGACTCATTCTGCTACTTGTGATGCAAATGTAAACGAGATTGAAGCTATCATTCTCCAATTGACTTAAGCAACAAATGAATTGAAGTTATTAGAGTTGTTTGATGCTGTTATGATTTTGTGTGCAAGTATGGTAATCTGGGTAAACAAAAAATACATCTATATCTCAAACGCTTTAATATGTGAATACAGGATATGTGGTCAAAAATGTGTTATCGAGCCGTAAATAATACACATTTAACATGTAATGTGGTCTGACCAGCAAGCCGGCACACAGGTGAGCTACACTAAAAAAGGTAAAGGAGTTAGATGAGGGGAAAAAAAGCCTGGTTTATACCCTGCTGTGTGTAGCAGACCACCATGAGCTCCTGGCTGATGTCTCCACTGCGGTGTACCGGGATGAAAAGCTCTCCAATATCTTCCTCCACTGAGTGGATCTGTGCAGGGAAGAACACAGTCGACTCTGTTTGGAGGAGAAAAGAGAACGAGTGAAGGGAGTCAGAGGAAAGTAGAAAAGGGTAATGATATGTATAACAATCTACAAAAAATCCACAGTACATTAGGCCATCAATACTGATAGGGGCTTTTGTTCTGGCTCTGCATTAGTGAGCCGCAGCTGACATTTTTTTTTATTCAGATCTATTGCAGTGGTGGTCCTGCGGTGTGCTTATTCATATTCAAAAATAACTCTCCATCACGGTTTTCGGTTTGATGCAACCAGAGGTGCTCTTCAAAGAGACCCCTCTGGAAGTTTTTCTCACTGCCTGGTGTGTCGCAGACAATTATGCATGCAAGCCTCTCAGTCCATCCCACAGAGGGGAATCAGCTGGGAGTTTTGACACATGGACTTCTCTACACACAGAGGGGTCAGCGAAACCATCTTTCTCATTGTTTTTCTCTCGTTCTCAACTACACCCTCTGAGTGGACTTTGTGATTGAGAGAGAGAATTAGAGTCAGTGAAAGCATCATCTATCAAAGCACAGAACTTACTTTCATTATAGAAAGTTGGAGTTATTTTCCACAGACGCACAGGGACCAATAAAAATACTATCATAGTGGGCTGAGCTTCAGCCTTTCCCAGATCTTCTACTTTGTTCCACCTCCCCCCTCTCTCTGTGAGCGCGTGAATGTGTGAGTGAATGAAGGATGGGGGCTTCAAGACACTTGTGGCTTTCTTGTACAACAGAAACTGACATTAAAATGGCAAGCGCTGGAGTGTGAAAAAACTGCAAAAATAAACAGATTTGGATGTTTGGTTCAACACCCAGCGTAAAAAGAGATCAACACCTGAGATTACTCTTTGGGATGAAGTCATCAACATAAGACAATCTTACGCACTGCAGGGGGTCAAACATTTCTCTTCTCTTACGATAACTCTCCCTAAATCGTTCTCTCTCCTCTATATCTTCTCCCCTCTCCTTCATTTCTCCTTTCTGTCGCTGCCCACAATCTGTCACTCCCCAGGGGATACAGGGACTCATAGCAGGGGATTAGGGTCCACTGCTTACCTATCACACACACACACACACACACACACACACACACACACACATATCGCTATAGCCTGATTTTTTTCTACTCTCTCTCCACACATACTGTATACTGCACACCTCCCCTCACAGTCCTTTCACATTGCACCTCACACTTTGCACTTCTACTGCCTCTAAATCCACCCAAGAATTAGAAAAGCAAAGTGGGTCAAGTTCACCTTGTAGAGGAAAAAAACACAGTCGTTTTAAAACATTCATGGGAAGAAAAAAAAAAAAAAAAAAAACGCTTTTACAGAAGGTGTTAAAATAGTGAACACTTGCACCTGATCTTGCTATTGTCTTGCCAATTTTTTATTTTTTTTATTTCTATGCCTAGAACTTTTCCATTATTGATAATTTCATAGTTTAATTTCTTTCACAGCCAACACAGCAAACACACAAAAGGCAGGCCCTCGTTTAACGTGTATATTAGTTCGATTTTACATCCTAACTGAGACAAAGCTCTCATAATTACTTAAGAATGTGCTTGACTGCAGCTGGCCTTGCAATATCAGACGACAAATGACAAAGCAGAAAACAGTTCTTCATCATTTAGTGGAATGACCTTGGAGCAAAATGCACCAGAGTAAGCTCTACTGATATATATAGTGCCCCCGCTGTAAAGGAAGCAAGAAAGATATAAGCGAAAGTAGCAAGATGCTGGTACTGCTTGCAGAAAACAGTCAAACAGCAGGCTGTCTGCCACCTTCATCTTCAGTCAGCACTGTGCATGGATTATATATGAAGAAAGTAACAAAGTTTTGCAGAAGGAAAGATAGGCTATCACACCCTGTAATTAAACCGAGTTTGTGTCTGCTGCAGCACTGAAAGTGGGTTCACCACAGGCAATTGGGCTACAGGACAAGCCCACTCCTCGTTATTAATTAAAGTAGCAACAGGCTAATACAGAAGGGTGGTGGAGGATACACATTCTTACAACTAAAGCAAAAAAGAAAAACAATAAAAATAAAATAAAAAAAGAGCTCCAGGCATGTGTGCAGATGAACAGAGACTCTCGTGCTGTTAGAACACATTCAGCTTGTTACGCTCTCCTTAATTTTGGAACACTTTTGGTTAAAGCTTAGCGATCCTCTCTGCTTCTCTAAAGCTATTAGCCTAGCTGACATATGCTCTGGGGACGGGATCTCCATGCTAACCAGAAGACCAGACAAAGCCAGTTTTCATCATTAGAGAAAGAAGCTGGAGTACAGCTAACGCCACAGGCATAGCTAAAGCTTCACTGGCCCATTAGAGTACAGAGTGGCACATCTCTGTCACATTAGACAATCCCGGGAGATGACAGAAAACAAACCAGCCCCTGCCCTCCACACACACCATAATTAACCCACAGGGGAGAATAGATGGAGGAGGGAGAATGTGAGAGGGAGAGGGGGAGAGATAACGACATGGTGAAAGAGAGAGAACGATAAGACAAATGAAAGAGAGAGAGAGGGATGAGAGCAGCTGTTGTGCGTCACTATAATGGAGGCTTCAGTGTTTCCATCTTTGTTGCACAACTATAATTATTTAAAAGGTGTTTCGAGAAGGGGAGCAATGCATACAAAAAACTGAATGTAAAAGCTGCAGAAGAGTAAGTCTGGTCTTGAGGGAGCAAAGCAGCCAGTTTGTCGCACTACTCAGTATTCTATTAACATTTCAATTTGCAGGCAAAGACACAAAGACAGACGAGAGTGAAAATGGCAGATTGCAAACTATTTAAGGGAGAAAGCAAAAGACTGAAGTTGTGTGTGTGTGTGTGTGTGTGCCTGAGAAGCTTTCGCTACTTAGCCATTAAGGTTTGACCAATGTTCACAGCGAAACAGCAATATCTAATTTGGCTAGCAGCCTTCGATTTGGCCTGATAGTAATGGACATATAAATAAACAAGTAGCTCTACTGCTTTTTTCTTTTTGTATCATTGGGTTTTAGATAATAAGCATTCTACTCAGTGTTTTTGGTGAGTGTGGAACACAATCATCATCCCAACAACGAATCTCCACTGGCTGTCATGTCATAGTTCTCCTCCTCTAGGACAGATTTGACATGACTCTATATCTACAGTAGACAGTGTTTATCTTGACAAATCTTCATTCTGTGTGTAGACTGATGCCTCACACAACAAATGCGATATACACTAAAGGGTTGTGTATTTTTCATTGCTTTGTAACAGGAATACTTGAGTGGCGGTTGGGGTTTGGTGTGGTGTGCATTATAGACGTCACTGAGTCTGTTATATTTGTCTGGTCAGGTGTGCAAAGCGAACACCTCTGGTTCTGGATATACTCCATTAACTCGTATTTCCAATCCTACTGTCTGTCCGTATTGGCAGTTAAAGTTAGATTATTTTTTTTTTTCTAGTGGATATCACATGGAATAGGGACACTAAACTTGAATAATAACACCATTTATGATGGAAAATATAAAATGAATCAATAAAAAATATATGGTGGTCTATATGCAATACAATTCTTTATAATTTGTTTGAGTTATGAGTTGCATATATGAACCCAAGACAGAAACTGGGCATCCATATTTTATATATATATATATATATATATACATTGAATGCTGCCAACACTTATATTCTGCATCTGTATTCAGTATCTGGAAATTGAAAAAACTCTGAGAGTATTCAGAATAAATGTGCAAAAATGAATAAATGCATTTCAGCTTTTATGGTCTATTGCGATTTAAATGTGGAGAAAAATACCTCCACAATATTGTCACCATAAAAAAATATTCCATGGTCTAAATCTAAAGGTATCTGCGTGTGCTGATAGCAGCATAAATAAAGGACTGACCATCACCAGGATCCAGGATCTCAACTGTTGCTGTGGCGGGGAACTCCATCACCCCCATCACCGGCTCCGATAGCAAAATCTGGAAGGTCTCCACTTGCTCATACTTCCCATCAGTCAGTATTCGAACCCGCCACGTGGCTCTGAACTGTCCCGGGTTGAACTGGACCTGCCTCTGAGACTTGCCCTTGAAATCCTCGTCCTTCTTCGCACTACCATCCTGGGTGCCAATGCCTGAAAGACACAGAGAGTAATAGTTGTAAAAAGGAAAAGGAAAGAAGAGCAGGCCAGATGGGTAAAAAAAAAAAAAAAAATGAAAGAAGACAGTCAGAAAGAAGTGAAGACAAAACAAAGAAAGCGACCATTAAAGGGTGACAGTGAGAAGAGAGAAACAGATGAAAAACAGATTAGATATTCACACTCTTTAATGTTGTTCAGAGAGTGGTGTGAAAAAGAGCGTTGCGTCTATTTTTCTTCCCTGATCACTTACAGAGCCTCAGGAAATGTGTGAAATGAATTTGTGACTGAAGCGTTTAAATAAGCATATTCCACCTTACTGAGATAGATTAGCTACCACGATGGTCAGGTATGCATGCAAGTGTGTGTGTGTGTGTGCGCGCGTCTCTTTTTCTCTTCGAATGTCTCTTATTTCATTTATAATAGGGCTTTCATGTGAATCCACTTTACAACGATCCATCTAACATTCATGCTCATCAATACACCTTCTTCAAAGTAGCGGAGCTTACTTACACCACTGGGTTTCACATCAAACACACATCAAGGAAAGCCAGGTGGCAGAAGCCATACAATAATGTATTATATTTTGAAATGAGTTGTTCCCATTCCTTTGTCTACATTCGCAGGGCCTCACGAGAACAAGGCGTGCAGAGCCATGCCAGGCTGATGCATGTGACTGTAAATAAAAAAGGATTTGTTTTCCTTTTTCAGATACAAAGGGGGGAAAAAAAAGAAGGCGACAAACACATGCAGATGAGACTGGATACATTAGATCACACACACAGCAAGATCTGAGCGGCGAGTATTTTATGCAAAAAATCAGCATACAGGAATACACACTTTTATGTTACTGTACCTGTGAGCACTTTCAGTGATTATATTCATTCACAAACCTCCAACAATGAGAAGAAATTGTAATATACATTTTTATGAATGGTTTTTTTGGTGTTAGGCCTTACATTTCTGAGTTTGTTGTTGTTCTCACGGTCGGTCACCACAGCCAAGGATAATGAAATACTGCACAAACACAATTGATATGATCTGTTGCCAGCAGCACATGAAAAATATAACACCCTCATTCACTTCGTTTTTTTTTGGCAAGGCATTGTTATCTTTCAACTGTCTTAACTTTTTTGTCAAGAAGACAATCTAACAATGCTGCTATTGCTCACCTCAGCTGCACTATTACAACATAAAAAAAAATCTACTTCTCCGGTGCCTGTTGGAAGTCTTTCTGGGAAACCTTAGCGATGACTAACAGGAGTTCAGTGGCTGAGTGGACCTATCAGCTTAACCTTAACGTTTAACCTATAAACCGTAGAGCTCATCTTCATAATAGCTAGATATGATCTTTATAATTTCAGTCCCAGTTGATTCAGTGACACCTGTTGTTGCTAGTGAAAACGGCATACACATTTAAATAATGCAGATCCCAGAATTTAATTCAACATGACGTGCGTATTGACCACTCGTGGCAGCGAAACTCGTCTTGAGCATCCACTCAGAATCAGTCACGCAACAAGTGTATCTGTCTCTAACAGAGAACAAACTGAGAGAATTCACTCTATGTCACGGACTCTGCCACTAACAATGAACACTGCTGTACAGTGTAGAGAGGCAATTACAGTCGACTCGAAAAGTGTCATGACAGAAGATTTCTATATATCTTTTCTTTCTCATACTTCTATCCTGATGATCAATTGATCCACATCTAATAGCACAAACAAAGACAAAAAGAAAGAAAAAGGAGGTGTTGATCCTAGAAGAAAGGGTGGAGCCTCATTGAGCCACCTTTGCTGGACTCCCCGGAGCGAAGGGACACGCATTGCCTGGGGTCGCACTGGGGTTCCTTCACAGCAAGCGGAGGTACTTCCACCCAAGGGCTTTTGATCTCTATGATGCTGTTCCTCAACACAGTCCCCTGTGTTGTGTCTCCATAATGCACAAACACACACAAACACACACACACACACACACACAGAGCACTTGAACTAAACAAGTTTTTTTTTTACGGTGCTCACAAACACACACGCACACAGTCTGTTTATAGGCACAAACTTTCTTTTCTTTTTCTCTGTGTTGTAGTTTGTTTCACTATTGAACGCAACTACTGCAACGAGCTGAGTTTGGCTGAATGTATATTATACAATTCATTGTGAAATGTATGATTGCAGGTACATTGTACAATAAAGGTCATTTCACATCAAGGCAGCTGAGTTTGAGATCTGTAGAAAAGAGGTTCAGGGGGGCAAGACTTTCTATTCTCACATGAAATTGTCTCTCCATCCATGTCAAGATAATGAGGAATACATCCCACGGGAGATGATTAACCCGGGAAATGTACACCTTGTTAATAATCCTCCATTTATATCTCAGAGCCAGGACAGACCAGAAAAGGATAGACCAGAAAAGGACAGACCAGAAAAGGACAGACCAGAAAGGGGCAAAAACCTGTCTTCAAGGAGTGAGCTTTGATTTATGCAAGGAATAAAAAAGATGAATGAGAATTCAATTTCATCTTGTTTCCCCATAGGGTTCCTCATAATACTTGAAGAAGATAGGAAGAAGAGAGGACAGGACAGGAAAGAAAAGATGCTGAGAGGATGAGGACTTTGAGTGTGGAGGGTGGAGGGTTTCTTGAAGGGAACAGAGCAAGAAGATGTGACAAATCAAAGAGAAGAACCAACAGAAATGCACTGCAATGTGTAAAAACCACATACGGAACGCACACGAGGAAGTGGGAAAATAAATGACAGAGCAAGAACAGACAGCGAACAAGTGCTGCGCCGGAGTGAGAAAGACAGGAGAGAAGAAGGTAGATATAAGACGAATGACAAAGGGAGAGTGGGCGGAAGAAGAATATAAAACAGCCTATGGCGTAGACCCGGAGCTGTAAGGCGGGGAGGGAGGAGGAATAGGTGACATGGTGTCTTTGATGAGGAAAAGCAGGTTGGAAGCAGAAGAACCAAATACTCTCCACGGTGGGATGAGGTGAAGAGAGATTAGGGATGAAAAGGAAAGAAGGTAAACCAGGTGAAGTGGGTGAACAAGTCAGTGGGACGGCAAGGCCAATGACATCTGGGGCTGTGATCCCATGATGACGACTGCACAAAACCAAACAGAAATAAACCAAACTGAAAACAAAAGGGAAAAACACAGCAAATCAATGGTAATAATCTGAGTGAAAAAGAAAGATGAATGGAGTATGACACCTATCATCCTCACATTCACACACCTCACCATTGACGCTATTAAACAAGAATGACCTACCCTAGCTGTGGTGTCACTTTAAACAGCATTAGCTGTCAGACACACATGGATTATTCCTCCTACAACACTTGATTCTTATTCCTAGAAATGTAAGCAAACATATAAAAAATATGCTACTTGAGTTTGCACATAGCTGGTTGTGAGCTACAGTAACTACGGTGCACAGTTTAATTCTTAACTGACAGAACAAAACAATTAACTTTAATCACAGGAGACAAAGTCAAAGGACACAGCAGGTAATGAAGAAGGCACACCCCCATAACAAATTAAGCTGAAGGTCGGTATTTTAAGTGAGAGTGAGGTATAAGATAGAAAACAGTGGGAGAAGAATCCAATCTGATCCCCATGCTCTTATCCAGCCACTTTCTGCCTCATCTCTGAACTTTGATCATATCTCTGCTTTCCTCCTTCACGGATCTCTCCGTCCTCCTGTTGTGATGGAGCATGTGTAATGGCTCTTCTCCACCATTGCCTGGCACAACAAAAAAGCTTTCATCAGCTAACCCTTGCAATTAAGGGAGCAAGCTTCAGACAACATCGCTGGGTGTTTTCTCCCCTGCGTTTTTACCCCTGACACATGGCCTGTCTAATCTAATGTAATCTGTCCATCTACCTGTACGCCCAGTGTCTGCTTTTGCCAGGAATTCCAACAGTATGTGCCTTTTTATTTTTTTTCTTTCCTTTCCTTTCCTTTCCTTTTCTTTCATTTTATTTCCTTTTCTTTCCTTTCTATTTCTACTTACAGGATTTTAATTATCTTTTAATTTACAGCTCTTGGTTTTGGTAGTGATCTTATGATCTTTGTGACTACCATCCCATTTCCCCAATTAGTACACTTCACACAAACTTGCTCATAAATTGAGAAAGTGTTATCATAATGGATTTGGTACGGCTTCAGCACATAGGATTTGAAATAAAACAATGGCTCTGAGGTTAAAGTGCTGACTTTTAGCTTTGAGCGCGTTTGAGCGTGTTCATAACCATATTGGCTGAATAAATATTGTAGCACTATTGTAGCCCTCGTTACAGCTGAAACAATTAAGCGGATTTAGATGGTTAGTAAATCGACAAGAAAATTAATTGGCAAGCAATCTTTAGAGTCATCTTTTAAGTAAAAATGCCAAACCTCTGCCTCTGGCTTCTGGATTTGCTGATTTTCTCTGTTTTATAAAATTGTAAATTGAATATCTTTGGATTTTAAACAGTTGGTGGGACAAAACAAGCAACTGAATTACGTATGTCATCTTGGGCTCTGGGAAATTGTGATGGCCATTCTTTTACTATTTTATGACATTGATTGACCATTTTTCAGACAATGTGACAGGATCCTTATAATACCAACAAGATAACCAAGGAGGTTTTATAGTACCTATGCTGTTTATCTGACGTGGGTGTATAAAAACCCTTAAATAAAGCTGAGCGTTGACATTATAACCTCATAATTATTGTTTATTTTAAACCCAATGTGCTGGGAAAACATGTCTCTGTTCATAATACTTTCTGACTGCACTGTATCGTCAACATAATTCCTGTTTTGTTTGTTTTTCTGCATTTTACAGTGGTGACATATGAATATGTTGGTCTCATGACAATGAATTTTAAAGGGTTTTAAAGGATAAAGATACATTTACATAAAATATGCAGGTGTTTTTCTGTTAGGCATATGATTTTTATAGTTGCCTTTGTAGCTTTGATTCTGCTCTTAAAAAGTTCACATCTTGCCTCAAAATGTGTTTTTGTTGTTTTGTCCATTGCCTGTAAATTACAAAGGCGATGACACAAGTGATATGACAACTTCCCATCAGCGTACCATCAGCAGTAGAGCTATTATTGGGCCCAAAAAATCAGTCCCAACCCCGCATGAACCCGCATAGTTTTTTGTTCAAGCCCGAATTGAGCCCGATTAAAAACTTGAATTTTCACTGTAAAAATAAACAATATTTAAAACAAAAGTTATATTACCAGCTAAAGTGAACTAAAGCATTTTCAGAGTGGTAACGATGATGACACGATCTTCAACATGCACCTTCTCCAACAACAAAGCCCAAAAACATATGCCATATATATTAAATAGAGATTGTAGAAAGAAAAAACACCGGAACATTAGCGTAAAGCCCGACCTGATTCAAGCTCGAGTCGGGCCCAAATCAGTTCAGGGAGAGAATTAAAGCTCCAATCAATCATTGTAGTATGTGTAAGCTAACTGAGAATCAACAATATCAAGGCAAAATGAGACAGCTTGTGAAGAGGCCATTCTAGCACATCCTTCACGCACACGACGAAATTATGCACTGTGGCGAGAAGAAAACAAAAAAAAATCATTAAGACTCGAGCCAAACACATGAAAGCTAATTCAGCAAAAAGAAACACAAGGAGAGCCTCAACAACACTGACTCTAAACAAGATATTTGCGTAACAGTGACACCAACTGCAGCCTTATCAATCGACGCCAAACATCAATCAAGGGTACCATTTCCCATTACTGCGGCGCTATTGGATGATATTGGATTGTACTGTATGGTGTTCCTGCTATTTTGTCCACCTTGAGCATATCGCCACTCTGTTATTGGTTCATTTGCTCCATTCTTCTGTTCACCAGCCCAGCAAATTGAAATCTATGAAAGTTATTAGACTTCGATCACTTTCTGTTTTTCATTCTGTGTTGCCCTAAACTAGATTGTATTTCATCATCAGTGCCTGAACAGGTCCACACTGAGCATATAGACAGTGAAATACGTAGCGATACAAGCAAGCATACATACAAATTGTATTTAAAACACTGTTGTCAGTGTGACTTGTGGTGGGTACATGGATTCCACTTACAAGTAAACATCCCCTCTCTTTAATTTCTCCATTCAAGCCAGGCATTTATGCATAAATATGCCTCAGCTCAACATGTTGTAGCTGGGAAAGCACTTTCACACCGATGCATTTTTGCACCGTGTTTGCTAGTTCACTAGTTTATTCAAAAGGAGGTCTTGAAAGGGGATGTGTGTGCATGTGTTGCCGGAGATAACAAGGTGCTCACACACCAAACGTGCAAAGAGATGAGAGTCAGAATGCAAGCTTTCATGTGTGTCCAAGAGATACACCCAAAACCTTCCAGAAAGGAACCACATACATTACACACACACACACACACACACACACACACACACACAGGTAGATAAGTCTTGAAGCTTACATAAACTGCGACACTGTGATGCTACCTGACCCAACGATTAAAAGGGATCAGAATGATGATGAGAAGTGGGAGAGAGTAAAAGCTGCTTACAGCTGCACCTCGCAGAGCGAACGAGCTGCAGCATGACAAAGTCAGGGTTGAGAGGAGCGTTCAGGGACGACAGCATCATCATCCTTTTAACCTTTGGATGTGCGCAAACACTCAGACATAAGCACAAAAACATGCTGGGCTGTTATTTCCAACATAAAATCGCCTCCATCTGCTGGTCAAAAAGCTTATTAAGAAGTGTGGCGTCCATGTTTGTGTAGCTGGCTGGATTGGAGATTTGAGCAGCACAGAGCTCTGTGTTTTGTACAGTGGTGATGCTCACTTTAAATTTAAGTTTGATGATTCACTTATTGTTCTGACAATGTCTCATTCATTTGACATCCTAAGATGGCTAAGGGTAGGCATTTATACGCTACCTAAGGCAGAAGAACAACTTAAGATCGATGATAAGCTGAATTTTAAGAGCAAATCAGATCTAAATAGGAACAAAATGTAACAGCAGCTTCGTTTCTTCTTAAAAAAATGGACACATTTATCCAAGAAAAAGACTCAAATAAAGTGAACAGTACACTTCACTACAAGTTGCTTTTTTTAAGCAAAATTGTGCGAGTAGCTTTGCATTCGGTCTGCTCTTAATTGTATCTAAATCTGTCCCCACTGCAGTTTAGGGCCCTGAATCATCAAACCCACCTACACAAAACAGCTACACAAAGATCGACTGATGCCTCGACTCGCGTCGCCTACCCTCTATTGTCATACATTGTGCCGCACACTGCAAAACGCAGTTGTGAAGACGACAACCAACAACTGGCTGGTGCATGAGAGAAAATAAAATGTACAGTGCCAGTTAAACTGTAAGGCGGCAGTTATTCATACACCGCTGGATGTCAGTCGGTCAGCTTGTGTGTCAGAGCCTTTAGAAACCACCAAGTAAAACTCATGTAACAGATTAATATTCATTCATACCTACAGCTTTGCTTTACATGGAGACAAGGAGATGAGGGGGTGACAGTTCTGTTAATGGTGATGCTAATGATGTTATTTTATCAATGACTTGATCTAACCTCAGTAATCTCACCGCTATTTATGCTCTCAGAGTTTTTTTTTTGTGGATTCTGTTGTATCCACCGTGTCAATGCATTTTTATTGCTTTATGAAAAACGATTCCTTTTGATGCCTATTTCATGTCCTCACTACGACGAATCCCTTGCCTATCTGTAACAAATACATCTTAACTTTTAAGATCAAGGGAAAAGGGCCTGTTAGATTGAAACAGTCTTTTAGCAAAAATATTATCCTTTTGTTTTCTTGTATGGGCAAGTAAAAAAAGAGTCACCTCCCTGCACAGAGCATCACACTGACCTTACAGCTATCTCATCGAGCCTCCTCAAACTCATAACAAAAAAAATGTTTTTTTTGCAAATGGCCCAAGGCCAAAGGAAATAGAGGACTTAGAGGATAAATCTGGTTACAAGTGCGTGTTGAAAGGAGAAGTTGCAATTGCTTTTTGGCTTCAATAGTCGGATTTTATGTTTGGACTGAATGTGTGTATTGGAGAGCAGCCCTCCAGGTGAATGGATGGCTGCATAAAACTCTGCAGTGAAGCAAATGACAAGATTGTGTACACCATCCACCATCATACTTACAATTGCAACGTCATCTGCACACTTTTATTTGTATGCTTGTTACACACAGAATGAGCAACATAGAGCCAACAAAAACCCTGACATTACCAGCAAAGTACTGGATGTTTAAATGAACGCTACAGAAAAAGAAAACCGTAAGAGATAGTCAATCTGATATTTCAGTGTGGACCAAAGTGGTGATTGACCAACAGACAGACAGACAGACAGACAGACAGACAGACAGACAGACAGACAGACAGACAACCCACTCGCGTGCCTAAAAACAAAAAGCATGTCCTCTTGGATCAGAGAGTAGGAGAGTGAGAGAGACAGAAAGAAAAACATAACTAACCAATGAAAGATGTCTCTCCCAGGTACCCTCTCCTCCTGAGCACCACCTCCAGGAACGTGTCCTCCTCGTCCACCACGTAGTACTCTTTCTCCAGAGAGATCCAGGCCCAGTCCAGACGGAACTGCTGTCCCTTGAGTTTGTTCCCACCTGGACAAAGAACATAAGAACATAAATAAAAGTTGTTGCTCCTGATTGGAAACATTCTAAAGCTTTTTTTTTTTTGGGTTAATGTTTCACTTAAACAAAACGCTTATACCGACCTGAATTCGCTCGGTTTGTTGCTTCTAAAATTACTATTCAAGTGTGAACACACCGTCTCTGAGGAAATAGTGTATGTATGTAATGTACTAAATAATATTCTGGAAAAACTGGAAAAGAAACTATGAGTGGGAAATGATGTGACCAAAGGGGGCGATTACTGTAAAACTGTAATGAAGAAGAAGTGTTTTAATTATTCCAATGTGCAGTATGTTCCCAACACATCTTCTGCTGAAAATTTACAGATTCATAAAAAATAAAACAAAACACCACACAATAGTATACCTTTCTAAATCTAGCAGCTAATATTTTTCACATGCTCTACAATTACGTTCAAATTTCCCTTTGTTGAACTGTATTTTCTTCTGAATTTGTGCGCATCTTCCAGGCAATCGGGGTTGTTAAGGAGGGGTTTGCAGAGTAAATGATCATGTTAGTGCATGGCTAGAACTCCTCAAAAGCTGCCACTTCAACAAGCGGACAGGAAGGATGCTCCTTTGTGTGGCTAATTTACCCACCTCCGGGTGAAAAGGACTGGGTTCTGCGACAATGAAAGGAAATAATGAGATAGCATTGTAAAACATTGTTTGGAGTGATAAACAATGCCTAAGTATGTGTGGCATTCCTGTGAGTGCTAAACTAAATGTCTGAGAGTGTGTGTTTTACTGGCAGCGGGAAATGCAGAGGTGGAGAACAGTTTGCACAGACATAATGTGTAGGGTGTTAGGAAAGAAATCTCATTTAGTTCTAGTTAGGAAAATTTAAAAGCCGTTTGTTCTATCGTGTCATTTATGCGCCTTAAATGCTGTAAGGTTGTTAAAAGCACACAGCAGCAGAGAACTTCGCCTCCATCATTGTATAGGTCATAAATGGCAGGTTGTTCAAACCTTGTGCAACTCTGATACTAATTCTGCACTCTGACAGTCTAATAAAAGAACTGCTTCTATATAACGCTTTACCAACCTCAGTGATCACTCAAAGCACTTTACAACACATGTCAGCATTCACACAGACTCACAGGCTGCCATATAAGGGTCAACATTCACACACTGTTGGCCATCGGGAGCAATTTGGGGTTCAGTATCTTGTCCAAGGACACTTTGACATCTTGACCACAGAGAGGGGTTGAACCACTGACCCTCTGACTAGTGGACGACCTCCTGAGCCACAGCCACCCATCCTAAGAGCAGATAAAATAAGACTATTTTTTTAATAAAACATCATAGATACCATCATAAAGAGTGGAGATGATACCCTTCCACCTCCATAAATAAGTACACATACTATACAGGTCCAGCTCTGTTAGAATATAACTCTAACATAGTATGACGACACGGTGCTAAAACGCCACAGAGGTGAAAAGTTCAACACTTCAACAACATGTTGAGGTGAGGAGACATAACATTATCAGAGCTCATGTATCCTCCAAAAAGCCTGTAGGCCAAGTTGAGGGTTCACTCAGCGGGTGCAAATACAGAATCGCACATATACACCAACACAAACAACTTTATAATCCCAACTTCACTGCAACCTTCAGTTTCATCCCTGATAGTAAATGCAGCATAAGCTGCCTGAAATCTTAGAGTGTGCGTGTGTTTGTGTGTGCATGTTTGTGTGCGTGTACCAGTCCTTCTGTGTGACCTTCCACTAAGGGAGCGGTGCACAGACAATAAGGATCTGAGTCCTCATTCCTCCAGCTTTTCAGAAGGATAAAAGACCTCTCACATGTGCTGACCATACAAAAAAAGAAGCAGCTTTGAAATCATCTTCAATAGAGCTAAATTCACTTTACACCCTCTTTCAAAGGCTTTCCTAACAAAAACTCACCACAAGGTTTTTTGTTTTTTTTTTACCAATTTGGGATCATAGCTTCTGCACAAAAAAAAAAAAATCAAGGATCAGGGCACTGTGAGAAATCTGCAGAGGAAAACTTTGATGCTACAGTTTTTTTCATGCTGGCTTGTGATGTATGATCTACTTTACAGCATAATCACTGACAGCAGTCCAGTCAGAAGAGACTTTTTTTTTTTGATTATCAGCAAGGGATCAAATCAAAAGGCATGTCCCCTTATATGATCACCACTGTGAATATAAGTGTGCTGCACATCGTCACATCTTTTTAGACTCTTGTAACTTTTTGTTTTGGTTTTATGGCCAGCAAATTAATGTATGGTTCAGTCTTAATCCTCTCATTTACTTCACTTTCAGCTAAAAAGCTCTGATAAATCTGCCCAGCACTGTGTGGTTGTTTACCAATTACCTGGTGAACAAATTTGAACAAAGGAGTAGGCTAAACATCCAAATCTATTACCCAGAAGTTAGTGAAAACCTAACCAGAGCTATGAGGAAAGTGAATATTAGATTATTCCTTATCTGGCTAGAAACACAACACAAAATGAATTCTAATGTTGCTGCTTTCCTGGCAGTTTGTTTATTAATACGTTAGCCTTGACAGAGACACTTTGGTGTAAGAGGAAGTGCCACTTCTATTTCCTGTTAAATAAAAAAAAGCGCGAAGGAGTGCGAACTCTCCTCTCTCAGTAACCCACACCTTATTTTTCTCTCCAACCTTCTCTTTCTAAAGATATGTAGATCCTTGACCCCTAAAATAAACCTTCCACAAAGGTACAATCATTGATTCAAATGCACAGCAAAACAAGTGCTACTGACCTTCACATATTGTAGGCCTGAGTATCTGTACTGTGTCTGAATATCCTGCCAGGCACCAGCCAAGACTCTCAGCCAAGAGTCTTTCAAACCGTTCAAGTCATAACAATTGAGGCTATGTAAAGTGAAGAGACGATAATGAGTATTTAAGTCAAAGTGAAGTTGAGAGTTATTTCAATTGGTTTTGTGAAGCCAAATCTGTTAACAAATTCTTGATCTGATGCTGACTCGAGTCAAAATCATGTGATTTGAGACCACAGGCCTGCCACGCATGTTCTGTTTGAGTCTTCATGAGAGCAAACGTAAAAGCCTAGAAAGCTGTTATGCTTTTAGCACGTAGCAATAACCACTAGTATTACACCAACCAACCGAATCCCCATTACAACTACTTTACTGGTATTTGCAGCTCTGCTATTTACTTACACTTTAACTGTGTAAACAATATATTGCAACTTGTTTTATGCTGTATGTCATAGCCACACAATTTATTTCGTTCTTGTGATGATGAACATTTTTTAAGGCAATACATACGTTAGAGTCTGTCAATGGCCGCTGCTAGGCACAACAAATATAGACAGAGCACTCATTCTGCAACCTGAGAGCGAATTTCAAAATGGCCACATTAAATCTTCAGGTAAGATGCTTTTATAGCTCTTTAACAACACTGACTCCCGCTTGTCCAATAAACATAACTCAAATGTATGTGTAGCATAGCACACACTCATATATAGGTGGAACTATCATTCTCTGGTTTGTGTGAAGTGAGTGTTAAAGTGTGTGTGGTAAGTGTGAAGGGAGGGGGCCTATCCTGCATGAGGTGACTTTTGGGCTTTTGATAGCAGAGACTGCTGCATGTACTGTAACAGCCAACACTGCACATTAAAATTAAATTAGAAACATCACCAACAGATGAATAAGTAAAGATTTATTTTTTACTGACTTCATTTGATTCTAAGCAAATGTGAGATTATGTGAGAATGTGAGAATGTCTCAAGAAATCAGGACCGTCTTGCCTTTCTTGAGGTTCAACTGTCTCAGAACTGTGTGTCTGAGACTTCACACCCAAAATCAAAGGATCTCCATCTGCCTTCTGTACTCCTTTGTATACACGTCCTCAACTCCCACTGCAACTGGCAACCATCAAACCCGATGATCTCTCCCACAATGGATATCTTTCGAGAAACATTGGCTGGAAAGTAATAACTAAATTTGCTATTTATTCAGTTGGCCACATTTTTACACAGCACATAGCATGTGAAGCGCTGTGACACTATTTCTTCTGAAATATACAAGCAGTCATATTTTTGTAGTGATAGGAGCCCAAGCACCATTCATCTGACAGGAGTACCTCTCTGCATAAATTGTGATGGTTGACAAAATACAAATATCTCATTTTTCAATACCTTTGATCATATCCTGTGGCAGCCACTGAACAAACGTTAGGAGTCTTGGTGAGAGTGCAACTAGTGGCAAAGAGGATATCAAAGATTGTGATGGGTTCTGCACTCAGCTGTTTCTTTCCCATACAAGGTGTGTGTGTGTGTGTGTGTGTGTGTGTGTGTGTGTGTGTGTGTGCATGGCCATGCTTGAATTACACTGAAAGCAGGTCATTTTACAGGTCTTTTAGCAGCGCCCTAAGCCAGTGAGTGTGTCTGTGTGTGTGTGTGTGTGTGTGTGTGTGTGAGTGTGTGTGTGTGTGTGTGTGTCCCACTACATTTACACTTCGCCCAAGGCAATCAGCTTGATAGTAGAAGCTCCTGAGGTGTGATGAGATATCAGTAGGCTGACCAGGAATTCATGGCCCTGGGCAAACACAAGTATTTAAAATGCTGCTCAAATCAAGGCTAAGTTGAAGCCAACGTGTGTGAGCTTTTTTTTGTTGTTAATTTACCACGATCAAGGACATTTCGATCGTCTTTAGATGTGTGTAGGTATTTGTCTCCGCTAGTCGCCGCATTTGATCTATCACTTCACAGGATGTCAAAGTAAACCAAATGGAAAGACAAATCTGGTGTAAGAGTATTATACACTGTATATGTGCGCGCGTGTCAGTGTGTGCCTTTGGGCGACACAGGAAGTGAAGGGCACATACATTACCCCCCTCGCCCACCTTAAAGAGATAAAAGTTGCGTGGAACAGAATAATGTTTCCTCCTTACATTCAATAGCCACGAGCCATGACTAGAAACACCTTAAGCGACCTTGCACATGAAACCATGAGAAACTGACATCTGAGGCAGAGAATCCTCACTCCTTTGAAGTTCTTGTGATGCACTTAATAACCGTGAGGTTTTTTCACTGACGCCTAATACTACCCTGGGCATAGCTTAAAGGGAAAAGGCTTGGGGACAAAGAAACGGTGGATCCTCGGGGTGTATGCGTGCGTCTGCAGTTGTGCATGTGCGTGCATAGATACGGCCTTGTATCAGTGTGCAAACGCCTGCATGTCTGTGTGCGCACAGAGTGTCAGATGAACGATAACAACTAAAAGCAATTGTTCTCCCGCGTGATTTTTTTTCTGTGCTCATCACAGAGACAGAACTCCAGCACGCCTATCACTCCAGCTTCAGCACACGTCTCCCTATGCCACCAATATAATATTTAATTTAACAGAGGGATGAGTTCAATGTATCTCAGGATGGTTACTGGCACTCCTAAGAGCAAACTAAGTCTGAGCACAGAGATACTGTGATACTAGATACTGAAATCTCTGGTTTCGCCTGCCTACTTTCCCCCCACTGCTCTCATTCTCTCCATTATCTCCTCCAACTCCTTGAAACTACATTTTGTTTTGCCAGAAATATTTTATTTTTGCAACAAATGTTACTTTAAAGGTTCAATGTGTAATTCCGAGCCACCTACTCCAAAGAAATAGTATTATAGTAATAGTAGCAGTATTTCACCTCTACTACTGGGTCTATACGATCTAAATTCATCAATCATCAAAACCATCAGTTATTAAAAAAAGATAACAATGGTATGTTAACCTGTTTATATTATAGTTGTAGCAGTTTGTCATATTAATTGCATTCTACATTTTAAAGTATTATAGTTTATTCTTTATATTGTGTATTGTATTCTTTAACAATATTTCTCTCTCTTCTAGTGTTGATTTTTTTACTGTGTATTTCTTCACTCCTGTGTCGGTCAGTTCATTAGGCCAGACCGCAGAAACTCTAAATAACACTGCTATTTTATAATCTTCACGTGGGGCTTGGATATGTGTGTGTTCACTGTGCTCCATGTAACGTTATGTTTTGATAGTTTGTGTGAAAACGCGCAGAGATCATGGATATAGTCTATAGATACTGTACATAGATACGAGTCCGCCCGAGTCAGGCAGCTGCACTTCTTCTCCCTCTGTACTGAGGGCAGACTGGAGCTACAGTGACTCACTATCACCTCTAGAGGAAGACGTGGTATTACATACTGGACGGAGCGGAACTAGTTAATTAGACTGCTGATTTCAGTAGATATCTCTGTAACACAACACATAGACGTCTTTGACTCAACGTCAACACTGTTACCTCTTCACACTCTGTTGATAATGTTAGTTCAGTGTTTTAATGTTTTAAATTACAATTCTGGAATATCTTACACATTGAACCTTTAAGATATATGTTTTTCATTATAGGGTTTCAAATTACAAATAATAAAGCAGAGCTCACAACAGCTCAAAAAATGCAAATGAAGTCACTTCACATTGTTGTGGTGATATGACTTAAATATAAATTAAAGGTCAATTAAGATCCATTAAAAATGAAATAGAAAGAAACAGATGACGTGCTAAGGATGACTTCAGACTTGATGCGAGCTTTTCAACAGTTTCATTTTGTAAAGAGAAAATCATACACCATATAGGAAGAAGTAAGGACAGGGTGAAAATTAGATGAAAAAAACTAACTGCTGTAAAAAAAAAGAGTAAAGTAACTGTGTGAAAAAATCTGTTAATTGGGTTCGATGTATTTATATACTAAATGTAAATCCGAACATTTCGGTGGCAAAATAGATGTGGAAAAGATCCAGCTTTCTGTTGATTCTTGAGATTAGAGGGTGTTTGGTCATGCTTGTGTGTTTACACGTCGAGCGTCGGCTGTCAAGCATAGAGAGAGACAGAATCAAAGATGATTAACATGATGAAAAATCTCTTCAACAAGTCTCACATCTCACATCTCAGCGCTCTAATGAGATGCTGATCATCGCGCGCGCGACATTCGCAACTGCAGAATGTGCTGTAATCCTACAACAGAGAGACCCATCAGTGCCAACGCTGACAGACAAACACGGCAGGCGGGTACAGGCAGCAGGAAAAGACAGCGAGGGTGTGACAGTAAAACCAAATCCTGATGCCTGAGACAGAGTCGACACTCTGCACAATAAACTGAAGCATACTTTGAGATTAAACTCAGCGAGACAGGAGGGCAAAATACTGTACCTCGAGAGGAAAAGAGGACATTGATAGGCGGTAAGACGGACAAAAATAACACTAAAGAATGAAATATATAATGTACATGGGAGCTGAGAGGAGTAAAATAATAGAATGATAAAACACGTCCAACAAGATCTAAGCCTGAGAGTGTGAGAAGGGAGAGATGAAGAGGATGAAGAAGGGAGAGTTTGGCCCTTGGAGAAGTGAGTGACAGTAAATTCCTGAACGCAGACAGATAAAGAGAATCCTCTCCTAAAGCCAGGGGATGTGTTAGTGTGTGTCAGTCTGAGCTGCATGCTGATGTATTACCTTGCATTGCTGCCCTGATCAGTAAACTTTGCTGGACATGTTGACAACAAAAAAAAAGGTCAAGGGATTAACCTCCAGGTTTAGCCATGGTGACAGTCGGTTTAAGCCTGTGAGTGTTTGTGTTTTAGGTTTTTTCACATCACCTTCCAAAGCAGGTGAGATGCATTAAAAGAGGATTGGGAAAAGTTATAGTACAATGAGTTTCAACTTTGGAAACAGATTAAATACAGCTTTTCAAATTCCAGGAAATCCAGCAATCTAAAAGCAGATTATCCAATTTACATTCAGTGTGTTCATGGATGACTTCAAACTTCTGAGCCAAGACTTAATCAGACTCTGTCATTCTACTATTGAGTTAAAGAGTTTAGAAGTTATTAAAGAAGCAGTTTGAAATGGACTTCTTTATTTCTTTTTCACCGACTGATTTCTTTCATCCATTAGAAAAGAAAGTCTGCATGCTTATAAATAATTTCTTACGCTTATCATTCAACAGAGAAGAGGGCAGCACGAGGAGGTCATGTCATCGGAAGTGTTGACACTGCTCTCATGGGGGGAAAAAAAAGTCCCTTTTGAAGAAAGGAGAAATAAGTCACAGTGGCCACCACAGATCCACAACCAATCACACATCATGCACAAACAAAAGTGATGATAAAGAACTGGTGCCCTTGCAGCGTAATCTGCGGTTCTACTTATTCTTCCAACTCTAACAAGTGTGTGACGTTTCACATAAAGTATTTTGTTGTATTCAAGAGATATCTGTAAGTCCAAAAAGCGCATGTACTGTAATGTACGTGAAATTGTACGTGTGTGAGCATTGTGCTCAGTAAAACGTGGAAAAAAATAGGGATGTAAAAGCTGCAGGAGATGTTTTAAGGCGATGTATTGTAACTTTAGACAAAGCAGGGGTATACCAGGGCTGCTCATGTGCAAGAGGAAGGGTGAGGAGGGATGAAAGGATTCTATTGTAACAATCAACCTCGTTTGTAGTGGGAGGAGGAACATACAGAGAAAACGACAGGATGAGCAGAGGTTGAGACGAAACACCTGTGTCTTATTCGGCAGGTACTTCCTTCTCAGAAAGGCGCTTTCTGTGTGTGAATATGTAAAACAGCTCTTGTTTTGTGACTACATGAATCATTTCTATGATATATTGTATTTTTCCATAGCAGGGTTATATATAGATATCTTGGACAAAAGCAGAACTGAACAATTTGGTAATTAATCGATCGGTCAATCGAAAAAACAATAATCGGCAACTATTGTGTTAACTATTGTGATAATTGATGGATTGTTTCATTTGCTTTTTTCAGCAAAAATACCAAACGTTCTGCTGTTCTAGCTTCTCTAATCTGATGATTTGCTTTTCTTGGTTCGCTTTCTTTGTTGATGTGATGGTAAACAGAATATATGTGGCTTTTCGACAAAATAAGAAGACATTTTTGACACGTTGGACATATAGACAAAATGATTAATCAATTATTTGAGAACATTGTTGGCCGACCCATCTATAGAGAAATGTGTCATTAGTTGCAGACCTACTTTTTGTATTGCAAGTATTTTCTTTTCATGATCGTCAAATTTGCCTAAATGTAATTTGTGTTGTTTTTTCTGCTGCTCCATTATAACTGGCATCTGAACCTCCCACTGCCAAAGAGAAGCCTGGGAAACAAGCCATGTTGTAGCCCATTACAGTTAACAATAGTGATCCTGGCGAGTCTTAACCTGTGACAGAAGGTGCTTCCTGGTGAAGATGAGCCTGTAATAGGGCCATGTAATTACCAGGGGCTGCCTTGGAGCTCTGCCCAGCTCAGACGCCCAGGGCTCTCATTACCCACAATGCTGCCTGGGCTCTTAAATATCAAACACCTCTTTGTGCTATGTGCTGGAGGCACGACCACCCTTTAGCCTACGGCTACCCCTCTGTGCTCTGCTGTGTGGGATTATTTGAGTGTGTACCATCACACATCTGGATTTATGTTTTAACACGTCTTCATCATATATCTATCTATATATATATATATAGAAAATAAAAATAATAAAAATATATATATAAATAAATATATTTAGATATATCTATATGTATATATATATATATATATATATATAGAGAGAGAGAGAGAGCGAGACAGAGGCTTGTAGATTCGAAGGAGTATATTTGGGGGATATTTTGGGGGAGGAAGACACTGAGAAGGATGCTTTGCATTTTGTTGTACCTGCCGCTGTGATTTACTGCAGAGCTGCCTTTCAACAACATGTTAACAGTGTGTTATTTAAACCTTCCTCTGCAAATTCTATATCTGGAATCCGTAAAAAAAAAAAAACTCTTCTGAGTGGGAAGGAAGTCCAAGTGGATCCAGTAAACCCATGGATTGATAATATAAACTCCCGTACTTCAATTAAAGCGTTAATTTTAAAAGCTGTGGGCCTTTTTATTTAAACCAGACTGTTGCCAAGAGCAGAGGACAAAAAAGGAATTGAAGAACTTTTTTACAGGAGCATAGTCAATCAATTTGTCAATGTTTCTCCTTTCAAGTGCAGAGCGGAACTGTAATTCTTGTACCATTAGCACTTTCTTCTAAGTGCATAAGGACTACATTTCTGAAAATTTAGACTTGACTATCATATCTGATCATAGAGAAGGAAAATGGACTGAGAGAACTGATTCTGTTGCAATTTATTCCAAATGCATTCTGTAACTTAACACGTGGTATTATAAAACAAGTGCACATCGTCGTTTGAGAGTATTTAAAGGAGGATTGCAGAAAAAATGGTGGCGTATGTGTAATTTAGGCACTTTCACACAATACAAAGTAGGCACACATTTGCACACGTACAGTAAGGTTGTGGTGAGAAAATGTAATTAAGGGTGAGCACCACTCAATAATTAAAAAATAAGAAAGAGAAAGAGAGGAGAAGCCAATAACAACTAAGCCCATAAACCCCTGTGATCTGACTGCTTAACAATATAATATGTATGGACTGGGAGTTGTGGCTCTGTGGTCATGACACTAAAAAGCCTGAACCACAATTTCAAGGTTTTATGAAAGGATTCATTGTGGGTTTTTTAATTCTTTTAATGTGAAATCTAGACATTTGTATCTTTAAATGTCATTCCATGTGCTTGTTTATCTAAGAATTTCTACCGCATTGCTTGACAACCCTTTTTATTAATTCTTACTATTCAATATGGTAGCCCCTCCCATAGGACAAAACACATAAGAAAACAATAAGGAATATTATACAACAAGACAAAGACCACCAACCTTTCGTTAATGTTTTAGTATTGGCAACATGTCCCGCTTGTTTGTGCCTCCACTCTTGTATGTTTTTGCAGCAATTATTAATTGTGAGTGCATTTCCCTTATTATTGTGCATGTTTTTCCTCTTGTATATGGTTTGTTCTTATGGGGCCCACTGATAAATACACAAATAATTGCCAATCTTAAGCAAATTAACCACCTCTTAAGCTATCCTTCAATGTCAGACATTTCCTATACAAGACTCCCAGTTGCTGATTGCTTAATAAGCTGTTGCCTTAGCAAATTCACTCTATCATGAACATATAGAACGCAATGTACAGAATTTAAAGAGGCCATTTCATGTGAATTGATTAGGAGGTGATTCACGGTCATAATGCAATGCAAATGAGTTTTTCACATAAAAATTAAAGTGTGTTGCTATTTTCTCCAAACTGAAAGCGCTCTTTGCTCTACGTATGAGAGTTGTCCTTGCACTGTATAACATGTATTGTGTAGCTTATATTTTAAATAGATGATGTTCAAATGTTTCTCTATGCTGAGAAATCAGCCTTGGATCAAGATAGAATATCCAGTAATACTAATTGACATATCCTGAAGCCATATTTACAAATGACCCAGGCAGTCGCTTTAAATGAAGAAACGGTGAAAGTGATGTGTTAATCTCGACACCTCAAAAAATTACTTTTCTATCTTTGATGAACCTGTGAGCCTCATCAGTTCATCAGTAAGTTAATACGATGCAGCATCATTTGCAGTGTGCAGTTACAGACAAAGGGCTTCTGTCACCCTATGCAGATTTGTCACAGATTGATATTCTGACCCCCAACTGCTCTGAATGGCAGATCACTTTATAAGCAAATCCTGAATGAAATGAAGTCAGTGGCCTCATGCATCTGAAGCTGACGGAGAAAAGGCTCCCAGTGATTATAAAATAAAAACAGAATATCAAAAATATTCTTTACTGAACTGTTTGTAAAATGCCAGGAACAATAAAAAAAATTAAACTCACTAAGAGTTGGAATACGATGCGAGTGTGTTTCTCTGAACGCTGACAACTAGCGTAGAAACTCGGAGAGGAGCGAAGAGGAGCGAAGAGGAGAGTTACAGATTCACCCGAAGAGATGAGTGTAAAGGTTAGAGAGACCATACCATATGCAAAACGTGACAGGTTTGATCTTCACCTGAGCCAATTCGTATCTTTCAACATTTTGTTGAAATGTCATTTGGCAAAAATATTCAGGACCTTTCTGCTCGTGGCGTGTTATGTCAAAAAAGTGGCTAAAATTTAAATGCAAATACAAAGATAAAAAAAGGGCAAAATCTTACCGTTATCCTCAACGGAGAAATGGAAGACGTCAGATGTGACATTTTCTTCATTCCGTAACACGTAGCAGATGTTCAGGTCATCGATATCAGCTGTAACAGGAAAGTAACTTTAGTTTTTTGGAGGTTATGAAACAGGTATAAGAGTCAAGGCTGCAAGAAGCATAAAAAAAAAGACATTTGTGCAAATGTGGTAAAACCCTGTCAACCTCAAAACCTAACAAAGGAAAACAAACAAAACATCGAAATAACAAGCAAACAAAAAAATGTTTTTGTGTAATTAATGACATGCAAATGAAGGCCTGTGTACTCTGCATTTTAAACTGCAGGGTTACACTGTCGTGTCAATGATGCATGATGGAAAGTTTAACCTTGCCCCAACTTAGAGCAAAGTAAATGGCTAAATTATAAATTGTATATCGAAAAGACTTGCCCTTGTCAAGATTAAAAATAAATATTTATGAAACAATTTGCATTTTAAGATAAAAAAATAAAAACTTTGATGTGAAGTTTCATGCTGGCTACACAGAAATAGCCTCAAACACACTTTGAAGTTGTATTGTGGCTTTGTGGCTTGTTCAAATACTCTCACTGTCGAATAATTGTTCAAAGATGGAAGCTACACCATACCAGCTACAGTAACAGCATGTCTCTAGTATCACACTGATTCTGTTCCTTATCAGCACTCAGCATGAACAATTTTCTAACAGAGAAAGCATTCTTAAAGTCATGCATCCGTAATCCAGGACGATAAGGCCGCAACCTCAAACTTGAGACAGCTCGAGCTAAACCAACAGAAAACGTTTAAATCCTGAACCTGCCAGCTCTCTGTCAACAGCCCCGAAAACCAGGTGACAGTGAATCTTTTAATGACAGACAAGAGTAAGAATGTTAAAAGCAGGACTGTGGCGGGCACCTACACTTCCACACCTGTTTTCTTGGCTTATATGAATTACAGGGTTTCTGTATGCCTTTTTTTTTTTTTTTTCTCCAGAAATCCTCAATTACTGTGCAGAAAAATCATCAACACTGTGAAAGGGCTTGGCCTCTGCAAACCACCTTCTTCAATAATACATTTCAGAGGAAGGAGGTTCATAAAAGTATAAACCCCTGACTCCTTGCTGAGACGCATCTTAAACCTCTTAGTGGCTTCTTGTCATTTCTGCTTTTCCTTCTGTCCTTCCGACACGGAGACACGGAGAAAGAAACTGCATAGCCATTTTACATTTAAACTCTATATGATTTTTTTTCTTTTTTTTCTTGGAGAGTATGTTTTCAGATTAGTGTTCATCTTTTCACATTCGCGAGTATCGATCCGATCGCACAAGAAAGGAGGCGAGTGAAACGTCTTCTCTGGAGTTTTGTGACACAGCCTTGAACCCGAGGACCTTGCAAATGTAAAGTCAACACTGTGAACCGGGGGCACATTGTTCATCAAATATTTAAAGAGAAAGCCTCATGGGATGTGCCCTGGAAATAGGAAGAGTAAATAAAGAGCGAGGGATTGTCTCTTTCACCTGACTGATTCCTCTGACGAGCCTGTTTGCTCTGGCGCACTCACTCTCTCACGCCCCTTGCCTCATTCTTTATTTCTCTCATGCCACCTACACCTCCCCCTTCCCCCCTTTCCTCCTGCCTCCTTTGCACTCTCTTCCACTTTACTTGCTCCCTCTGCCCTCTCTTCTACCCCTTTGCCTCTCCTTCTCGCCGCACTCTTGTCTCATGTGGGCAGCCGCACAGTGGTTTGCAGAAGTGTCCATCTCCTGCACACTGAAGAGCTCTTTTCCACTCTGAGTTCTCAGCCTCTGTCTGTGCTTATGCCAGGCTGTGGCACAAGCAGGTGAATTTTCTTACTTGTTTGTATAATTGCCTCAGCAAGAGATACTGCATTGATTGCGTTGCTTAAAACCTCAATCAGCGGCATTGTTGTCTTGATTCTGTCTACATTATCAATAAACAGAAAGAAATGTTTTACAAATTCATAGCTGGGGTAGCATATCTCGCTCTATGAATGTACTGTATGTTGCTGGTGCACGGATATGATTTTTGATGAGAAGTTTCAGGTTTCTTTATGAATTTTTAAGATGCACAAACTGCTGGAAATTATTTCAAATTTGAATTGACCTGGTCAAACCGTGAGAATGTGCCACAACTCAAATGTCATCCTGTCACTAAAAGATGTGCTCTGACCTTTTCACATGGTCTTCTACTTCTGTCCTGCTTCATTTAACAAACCACTGTAGAGAACATCAGATGTGAACATTTCCCCAGAGATGCAAAAATAATAAATTATTCATCTCTAACCGTCTACAAGACATTTTCGTGAAACATCAGCCTCTAACTTTGCTAATTATGATTTGATGAGGAAGGCACATCTAAATCAGGCCCACAAATTAACTATTGAAAATCCCAAGCCTGCACTGTCACACATATGAATAATTATTACCCCATAAATTAAAATCTTTGGTAGGCAGTGTGAAACATTAATCAAAACTTACATATTTGCAGGGATTTTTTACTTTTACCTTTCTTTCTGAAGTTTAATATCACATGAGTATCACATCACACATTAGGGGAATGTGATTATTTAATTACAATAAAAAATGAATAAAACCACTTTCATTTGCCAAATAAGCACAATAATGATACTAAACTAAGATGTTTGAGTGGGGAAAGGCATTTTTTAAATGTCAGAATGACATTTATTCAATTGTTTTTGCTAATAATAATTGTAATATATCTTGTACTATTAGAGAGTTGAATGGCCTTTAAGGTTTTGTTTACCAAAACTGACAATTACATTTAAAATCCCTTTTTTCTGGGGCCCAACATCACTCACGGTACATATGCACGGTACTTAACAAAAACATTGTCATTTGATAATGCCATCCACATGCAATATTCATGCGAGGTCGTACATTATAATAGTGGTGGGTGTTTGTTTACCTTGACTAAAAGTGTTGATGGAGTTGTTCCCTTGTCCCAGGTTAACGATGTAACCATGTTTGGGCTGCGTGGTGACGTGGAACACCAGGGAGGCCGGGGTGCTGTCTCTGTCCTCTACTCTCAGCACTTTGGAGCTGAAGGGGAACCCAAGGTGACCCGTGGCCAAAATCTTCAAAGCGGGGGCCCCTTTATTCACCACGATCTGGGGGACGCCGTTGTCAATCGCTACAATGGTGATCTTTATGGTTTGAGGACGCCAAGTCTCGAACACAGTGTCGGGGAAAACGTAAAAGTCAGTGTGCGTACCATCGGTGACTGTAAAGGAGAAGGAGTCCTCCGGGGATTCAGTTCCGTCGTGTTTGTAGCTGATGAGATTTTCATTGAGGTCTTGTTTGGTGAAGCTGGTGACGGGCATGGACTGGTTGTACAAGAGTTTGCCATGAACAGGCAGCTGGGTGACGGTGAATTTCAGCAGCTTCTCAGCTGTGTCCTGGTCCTCAGCGGTGAGCTCAAATGGTGTAATTAGCTTAATCTGACCTTCTGTGACAACTAAATTATTGACAGTAACAACAGGTTTCTTATTATCAACATCCACGATAGAGACTCTGAATGTTCTGAAAATAGGATTATAGCCGTCAGTGACTTCAAACTCAAAACTGTCCATTTTTACTTCATCGTCTGAGGTGTGGATGTAGTAAATCTTACTGCCGGCCAGCTGGAGCTGAGTAAAAGACACAATTGGCATCCCGGGAGTATTTGTACACTCCAGGTGGCCTCGGACTGGGGCCCTTGTGATGGTGAAGACTAAGTTCTCATCAGGGCTGTTGAGGTCAGTGGTGCTGAGAAGATCTGTGGTTAAAGTCACTCTGCCACCTTCTCTCAGAGACACGCCTTTACTGACCACATCAGGGAACACCATGTCAATACTGCCAACAGTGATGTAGAAGTAACGATCAATAAGTGGGTTCATTCCATCTGTGACATCAAATTTAAGCAAGTCTCGGATGCCCTCCTGACCGTTGTGTGTGTAAAGGATAAGCCCTGCGTCGATTTCAGCTTGTGTAAAATTCATGCCTAGCGTGATGTTCTCCAGAGACCCGGATGGAGTTTTCCTCTGCAGGAGACCCTGACTAGGCGCGAACCGGATGATATATGTGAGCGTACTGTCATCTGAATCTAAATCTGTTGCTTTGAGCACTTTGTCGTTGATCTCTTTGGTCTCCCCAATGTTCACCTCCAGGCCGTCGTTGATGATCATTCTGGGGGTCTCGTCATCGACGGCAATGATCATAACCACCGCTGTTTTCTGCACAGAGTACTTTCCATCAGTCAGGGTGACATCAAAGCTGTCCTCTGTTGTCTCTGAGTCATCATGCTCATAAATAATACTTGATGCCTCCCTAATCTGCTCTAAAGTGAAATTAGTCACCAAAACTGAGCCTGTGGATAGCTGGTTTAAAAGGGCACCATGTTTAGGAGGTTTGGAAATGATGAACATCAGCTCCGCAGGTGGAATATCGGCATCGGCCCCGTTCAGAATAGGAGTGTCGATGACAATGTTCATACCCTCCATTACAACTATCTCCCTCAAATAAATCTCCGGCTTTTCATCATTTGCCGGGATGATGACGATTGGTAAGAAATGGTTCTCAGAGAAATTGATGCCATCAGAGCACCTAAACGTGAATCTGTCTTCCACTGGCTCTACCCCTTTGTGAATGCTCTGCACATATAAGATATTCCTCTCCCTGATGTCTCTGATTGTAAAAGCACTGATAGCTGTTCCTGACCTGGACTTTTCTGAGCCTGGGGCGGGTGAAATATTTTCCACATAGCCGGCAGTGGGCTGGACAATGATAGTGCAAAGGATATCATCCGTTGGAGTGTCATTATCATCAGCATTCAAGTGCTCAGGGCCGATGGCATATTTCTCCCCTTCAATGACACTGAATTGAATCCCGACTCCGACCTCGGGGGCCTGGCTGTCAACAGGAAGGATAGTGACTCGAACGTGGACTCCGTTGACCTTATTGCCACCCACTGTCCAATCATCGGACATGTCTGTGAGAGTCAAATTGAAGCCATCCTGCTGGGAGGAGAGACCTATCTCACCACTGGTGTGTGCATACACAACCACACCATTAATAATATCAGCCTGTGTAAACCTAATGGCAGGCACTCCTTTAACCAATATTTCGCCCATATCTGGAGGATCTTCCACGATAAAGGTCAGCTGGAGGTCGTCGGTGTCATCATCATGGCCTTGAATGACATTAGTAGTGATTTCTGTGGCTCTGTTTTCCAGCACATCAATATGAGAGCCGATTGTTCCCGCAGGCAGGCTGATGGTGGGAGTTTCATCATCGACAGGCTTTACATTAACTTTGACCGTCACAGTTACAACATGAATCCCATCACTGACATCCAGCTGAAATTCATCGCTCATTGTCTCCTCTCCACCATGAATATATGATATCTTCCCCTCTGAGATATCATCAAGTCTGAAAAGCCCTTTTTTCTCTAGATCAGTGAATGCAACCTGGACCTGGCCATGTTTAGGGGGCTGGCTTAGAGTAAAAGTAATCAGTTTACTGTCTGTGTCGAGGTCTGTGGTGTCCAGCTCCGCAATGCTGATGATGTGCATGCCGCGTTCAAACACGGTGAAGCCTGTGTTTGTAATCTCAGGGGGTTTGTTGTTGACAGGCTGGAGATAGATAGTGAAAGCTCCTTCGATGCTGTTCCCAGCCGTGTCTTCCACAGTATAACGAAACTGCACGACATGGGCTGTAATTCCAAGCTCAACATCAGGTGGGCCGTATGAGATCTTATGGTGGTTAATTTGAGCTTGTGTGAACTCAGTGACTCCGGTGTCAGGGCTGTCTGTCAGAACCAAGGAACCGAACACAACTGGGTTATTTTCATCGGTATCTATCGGGGGCTGGATAACTGTGTATTTAAGGTCACGGTCCTCGGAGTCCAAATCGGTGTAGCGCAGAACATCTTTGCTAAAATGAGTTAGCTTGTACTCCTGAACGGTCATCTGCAAGGTGGTGCCAGGGAACAGCTCAGGGGGTACGTCGTCGATGGGTAAAACCCGGATTATAAACACACTCTCTCCTGACTCATTAGGGGGGTCATTGTCATCCTGAACTGTGAACACAAACTGATCCACGATGGTATCTGTGTTGTGAGGGCCTGTGTGCTTGTAAAACAACTTCCCGTCAGTGATATCTTTCTGAAGCCACTCTGTCACCTCTTTCTCATACACTTCATCCTCAGCGTTGAATTTCCAAGAGGAGGGGTCCTCTGGAGCATCTGATTGCCTTAAGAGCACTGTGCCAATGGTGGAAAAAGGAGGAACGATGGTGAATTTAATAGTTGAGTCCTCAGAGTCAATATCGGCAGCACTGAGCATGAGGGGAGATATAGGCATCATCTGGTTTTTGAATAGCACCAGGCCGGTGTTGGCATTTATAATCGGTGGCTCATCATCAGTGGGAACAATTGTAATGGGGAAAAGGAACTCGACTTCGTTTTTTCCATCCGACATCTTGAAGACAATGTTGTCGCTGTATGTGTCGCTCCCATCGTGCTGGTACACAACGACCCCTGTTGTAAGGTCAGAAGGTGTGAAGAGTTGCCTGTGAGAGCCCAGCACCATGAGGTCCCCGTGGCGCAGCCCATCCGCCACTGTGATGGTGACAGCGTCCAGGTTGTCTTCATCGCTGATCTCCAAGTTGTGGCCGCTGAAGAGAGGCCGAGACTGCCCCTCGTACAGCAGCTGACCCGTGTTGCGCGTCACAACAGGGGCCAAAGAGTTCATCGGTTTAACAACTATCATAAAAGCGAAGGGGTCTGAGACGGCCCCGTCTGTGTCTACCACCTCAAACTCAAGCTGAAAAATCCTCTCAGTGTCTGCGTCCAGGGAGGGGGGCTTGTAAGCTATTTTCAGATCACGCAAGTCTCTCTGATAAAAAGATGTGATGGGGAGGTTTCTGTCATCAGTGCTGACGATGTAGCCCTCCTCATAAGATAAGGGAGAGGTGATGTTGAAAATAAGCTCATCTGGGTCTGACTCTGCATCTTCAGCTGCGAGCATATCAGGGGTGAGGGCGGTCATCACAAACTGGCTGATCTCCACCATCATCATGGACACAAAGCTGGGTTTGGGGGGAGTGTTTTCTTCTCCCTCTTTGATGCGAATCATAAGATGGAAATACTCCTGTTTCACTAGGTTGCCTTCCTTATCATGCAGCTCCACAACCATGGGAACATAGTCCCTGTTCGTAGACTTGCGGTCAAACGTGTGCTCATAGCGGATGTCAGCTTGTGTGAATTCATCACAGTCCATCATTTTGGAAAGTTTCCCTCCATCAACGAGTCTTCCATATCTAGGCAGAGCACTGCCACTAGACAGGGCTGTCACCTCACATTTATGAGAGTCTCTGTCATAAGTAAACTCTAAAATCTTCTTATCAATGGGGTTACTGATCGCTTTGAAATTATCAACAGTGAGAGGCATGTTTTTGGTGAGTAACTCTAGCTGCGTAAAAACTACTTCAACCTCCATCATGAACGGGATAATAACGGTTTCGGTTTGCGCATCATACCTGAGCTGCAGCCTCACTCTGTCTTTAGCCGGGCTTCTCGACCCGTAGTGGTAGTATGTCACCTCATTGGGACCGAAATCACACGGAAACTTTTTGGGAGAGAGATGCCCCGGTCTCTGAGAGAGCGGATCGTTATCCAGCACGGTGATGCTGCACCGGTCTCCCGGCTGCGTCTGAATCACCAAATCATTGATGGGATCAATGAAGACCGATCTCCCGAAAGGCACGCGTATTCCGTTGTTGGCTACCAAGATCGCATCTTCTGACAGTTCAGATCTCAGCGCGTAAAATAATCCAGAGCTGTCGGGCTGCGCGAAAACAATACCTGTTACTGAAAAACACAGGAGAAGTCCGTGGAACAGCATCGTGGCGACTGATCCGAAAACAGTCGCTCTGCCAAAGGTGATGTTGAGAAACGTTAAGGTTATTTTACTCGAAAAGGTAAAAATCCCCAAAGTGTTGGGAGTCAGCTGGATGCCTACACGGTGACTCCCGTGCATCTATCCGTCCGGACCCTGGACATACTCCGCGAGAATAGCGCGCAGGAGTTTTAACTTCAGACACTTGAGAGCCTGCGTAAAAGTGCTGCCGCCCATCTCTGCACATATTGGAGGATTTTGAGGGCTTGTTACCTCAACCCTGTCGCCAATGGGCAGTACAGCTGACATTCACAGGAGGGCGGGGACTAGAAAATAAGATAAATTACACAGATTCATTAAATTACTCAATTTGTTCTATCAGGACTATTCTTTGCAAGATATAACAATGGTGTTTAAAGATAATATTGCCCTGGAGAAAAATAGCATATGTAAGTATTGATCACAACTGCTCTCAAACACAGATCATATAATCATGTCATCTGTCGAAATTCAGACACACTGATGAAATTGGGAGAAATGTCCAAATTGTAACCTAAGGGGTTGCAGATATTGTCAATGTTTTCCATGCTATGTCAGAAAGAGAAAGTTTAATAACTCCACTAACTTTGTTCTAGAAATGATATACAGTAAATATATATATACATATATATATTCTTATATAGTCAAACTGTTCAACTGACGCCCTCGTGACTACAGCTGTTTTTTCATATCATGGTATTTGTTGAACTCTTGAGATTCTTGAGTGCAGCAAAAATCGAATTCTTTTGCAGAAAAATGCAAAATGTAAAGTTTTAGAAGTGAAACAGGGATCCATATTCAATGTAGGGCTAAAGTATGGATGTGATGCATTACTAAGGAGATAAACATCAGGCTGTATTCCCTAAATAAAGGAACACTGTCATTAGTCTGCTAATCGTTACTTTATTAGTCCTCTCTAATGTCCCACCTCATTTAATCTAACCCCCCAATTCCTGCAGAAAGCGTAAGTGTAAATAATTGATAGAAGTAACAGACTGGGTCGTTTATTTTTTTTTCATTCATGCAGGTATTCATGCAGGCATTCATCCATTTATTTAATTTGCTGTTTAGTTGGTGGTGAATAAGCAGTTGAATGTGAGCCTCTGAAATATTTTGACCTTCCCTTGAGCAAGAAAAAGACACTGTACACCTCTCTTTGCATTAAGCCAGAGAATGAATGACCCTGTCCTTGTCAGTGAAGATTAGTAAATGATGATGCAAAAAATACAAACATCAAAAAATACTGTCATACACAAAAGCTCAGGGATGTGAAATATACATTTGGCTGACAGGGTCCAAAAAATGCTACAAACTGCTTCATAAGACTGGAGAAAATCTATCCGGCTAGACCTTGGAAGTCCTCGGGGGAAATTTGAACAGCAAGTTGGAACGTTGTCAAGGCTAAGTCATGAGAGAATAAATCCTCTTCTCTCCCCATGCTCTGTAAACTGGATTTTAGATGTGATCAATTCTCTTCCATTAAAATTGTCGCCGAATTATTTTTTTAATTGATATTTAGGATTTATGGATATGGAGATTTGCAGTGGCTTTGGCAACTGCTGCGGTCAAATAAAAAGCATGGCTGCCATTAATGAAATACACAGTAAGTAAGTCATAAGTTTATGCAACAATAATTGTAAGATTACTGAGAAACATTCAGGAATTTACACAAGTTCATCAAAGACGGGCAGAGCATCATCCCTGGGAATATGTAACAATTCATACCGACACCATTATGAGGCACATTTTATACATTTGCTATAATCCTATTAAAGGATCTTTCAATTGGCATGAAACTGTTTACAAGATACAAACATGAATATTTGAAAAAGTTCTACACTGTTCTTGCAAACCTGCCAGCCTTGAATCTTTAAAATCCCCATACAGGCTGAACCTTAGAAGTAATACCTGTGACTGCATTTTGTTCTCAACACCACCCACGTTTAAAATGCCAGGTGATTAGAGGGTTCCGAGTGCCTTGTTATTTCGAAGTAGTTCAAGTACGTGGCACCCCCCGGCTTCTCCAGCTGTCGTACTTTTTATATGTGCCAGAACATTCTTCTTATGACTTTACATGAGAGTAACCATTCAGAAACGTGCATGTTAGATCTGCACTGTGAGAAGTGATGTGGACTGACTGGATACTGGATTCTGATGAGAGACAGAGGGAGTGATGAGGAACAAAGGAGGGACGTAAAGATCATTATTAAGTCAACAAAATGACAGACTAGTGAACATTTTCACCTGGAACTTGAAGCTACAAGGTTTTCCTTTCCCACAAAATTATTTTGCATAGGAAAACATATAAAGGAGTCCATGTGATGGCATGATGAGCACTTGTGTATTCCCATTATTTTGACTCCCTGGATGTTTCTGATCCCACGTGAATAATTAGAACTGAGACTCTGGCTCACCCCTGCAGCCCTTCTCTATCACCTGCCAAGCACACCGAGACTTTTTAAAAGTCCAGCGTCAGCTTTATGACATATTCATACGGAGGTGGATGTGGGGTTCCCACTGCACAGCAGCTGATCTGCTGTGATGTGGCCACACATGGAGATTCTGGAGTTTGAGTTTATATGGGAATGAGACTAAAATCGGTCAGGTAATGAGGCAGTGTGAGGGTTAGGCACCCATCAGATTGTTGCATTTGCATATCATCTTGGCGTGCATGCCTCAAATGACGAAAAACATTCCCATCATAACAGCTAATTTATTTGAATAGACAATTTGTGATGAGCTGGACCACATTCATCAATAAAAGCCAAATGAGTATTCGTCAATGCAGTGTGCAATTGTAGTTCAGCAGCAGGAGCAGATTCTTCTCTTCAATCAATTCTACACATTTGTGATCTTCTTGTGGTGAAATAAGAGTAGTGTTGTTCGGCCTGTGAACGTGTGAAGCTGTAAATGGTTTGTCTCGTAACAAAGCCGTCAAAAAGTCCCAAAATAACTGCTAACTGAACAATGCAGATTCTCACTGCTGGGATGTAAAAAGAACGTGACTTTACTCGGCTGAGAAAACTTGGTTTGTTTGTAGACACACACCACCCACACACCTCTGTCCCAATAGAATCAAGAAGTAGGTGCTTTAATCTGTGATGCTTTGACAACGCTGTGACAGTGGCAGTATACAGGAGTCTTTTTCTGAGGGAATTTTCTGCTTCTGATGTGTCTCCTACTTGACAATAAGCTCTGGCAGATGTCCATCAGGGTTCATGCAAACAGTTCATTGTCCAAGAAGAAACATCAGTCCTGGTCACACTTTTTAATAAAAAAAAACAAAAAAAAAACACAACTCCAATGAATAATTTATTTATACCGTGAATACATTCAAGGCACACAAAATAACTTCCTATACATACACACAGTGGTGGAAGTACATTTTGGGTTACTTGCACTTGAGTATTGTCATTTTATGCTACTATGGTTTTTTGTAATTTATTTTTGCCTTCTGTATTTGTATACGTGTTCTCTGTTTATAACTGTATATGTATGTCTCTACCTGGGAAGTGCTTTGTAACTTTGTTTCAAAAGGTGCTATATAAATAAAATCTTACTTACTTACTTAATCATTTTCCCACCTTTTAGATGGAAATAACATATTTGTACTCACCATATTTTAAGAGCTATAGTCGTTTCACATATTTTACACATCTTTCTAAAAGTTTAAACGACGCACAAGTGTAATGTGGTTATAACTAGCTTCAACTTGACCAGCTATAACAACAAAATGCAGCTTACACAATAATACATCATAAATAATGATCCCGTAAAGTAATATGACATCCTGAAATGGACCAATATGCATAATGAGTATACTTGTATTTTTAATGGTAAAGTTCTACTGATAAACCCGTACTTTCACTGAAATTAAAATGTTATTTGTAAAGTCTTCATACATTTGGATTTGTGCTATCAGTACTTTTACTTAGGTACAGGATCTGAACACTTATCCCAACACTTCCTCCTGCATATACATCACACAGCTGTTACTCTCATGCTTTCAACACTCAACATCAATGAAAGGAGCCAGCCTCCTGTCACTCTCCGCTCTGTCCTCAATATCTCCACAACTGCAAAGAACCTGTTGCTTCTTGAGGAAGCCCACACATAAAAGCAATAGCTCGACATGCAAAACCACTGATTTAACCTCACTGCAGAATCAACCTGCAATTACTTTTTGTCTGGGTCAGCTGAAAGTGTAATGGGAACCCCCCCCCCCCCTTCACCACTGCACAAACACCTTCACACAAGGACATACATACCGTACACAGATTCACATCTGGTCCGTCTTTGTTCCCATATTACAGTCGTGAAAGAGTAGGCATTCAGAGGACACACCAGTAACTCTTTTCTCCAAACAGGCATCTCAGTGCCGGCGCTGCTCTGTAATCATCAACACAATGACCGTGTGAGTTTACACAAAGTGCCATTCCGGTAAATGTTTACCGTCTGGTGAAACTGCCAGTTTGCTCCTGCGTCTCACACACTCATTTACATTGTAGATGACAATGCTCCTGTTGGCGTTTGCTTTTCAGTTAGAGGAACGAAGTTGTTATTATTATGAATTGGAGGAGAATTGGGTAACTATCTGTTGTATCTGAATCTGTTTCCACATTAATTGCCTGGAAAATTTGTGAGAAAAAACAGACTTTCAATGGACCACTTTGCCCATTTCTGGCTTTTGAAAAGCACTCTAGTTTGAGTCCATTTATTTCAGGTCTATTGCTGTACTCTTGAAAAACCCTGTGCTTCCCAGGTTGAAATTCACAAGTGGGACTTTTACCTTAAATGCAGAGTATCCTCTATGCTGAACCTTCAGGCATTAATGACGTGTTTACAGCTGCCATGCCTCTCACAGAGCATATTCTCTCTATTTCATGTGATTTCACAGAAGTGATGAGTCTAATAAGGAACAAGTCTGCCACACTCCATCACACATCAGACAAAGCACTCAGCCCTGCAGGCAGTGTCAATCTGCAGCGGTTGTTGTGCGCTCTTGTGGCTTGTTGTAGGTGAACATTTGTTACAGTACTTTTACAGCTTTTTCTTGTTACTGTGAAATATGGACCGAAGATAAGCAAGAGAAGAGGAGAAGAGAGGAGAGGAGACGAGAAGAGAGGAGAGAAGTAAAGAGAAGAGGAGATGAGAAGAGAGGAGACGAGAGGAGAGGAGACAAGACGAGATAGGAGAATTAAAGAGAGGAGATGAGAAGAGAGAAGAAGTAAAGAGAAGAGAAGAGGAGACAAGAGAGGAGACGAGAACAGAGGAGACAAGACGAGATAGGAGAATTAAAGAGAAGAGAAGAGAAGAAGTAAAGAGAAGATAAGAGGAGACGAGAAAAGAGGAGATGAGACGAGATAGGAGAAGTAAAGAGAAGAGAAGAGAGAAGAAGAGAAGAGGAGAAGAGAAGAGAACTAACACAGTTAGTACACAGTTGCAACTAATGCTCCATAAACGCTATTAGTTTCTTGGTGATTATTTGCTGCCTTACAGAATAACAAAATGATTTCAGCAGTGGGAGAAAAAGAAAAGAAACACTTCCATCCCTCTGAATTTGAACAAGGTAGATCAATCATTTAAATGCAGTCAGGATTTCCATCTAAATGATGAGGGAAAGAAAATATCATTTGTTAATAGGCTACTGCTCTCTGGTGGTGAAGAGTGGCAGCAGCATTCCAGGAATCTGCTCGAGTCAAGTGCTAAAGGTTATCAGATGTTGTTGACATCAAGTCGCTTTGACAGTTAAATAAACCATGGGTTCAACATCACAAATGAAAAAGGCCTCTGCTAATGCTAGTGTTGTGTTGCGGTGATACGAGAAGATCACGAGATAGCTGTTAACGTTTTTTTTTTGCTGGCTCAAGGCTGAGAGCTGTAAACAGAATCGGAGGAGTTACCACATTTTTCTGCATGTAAGTTATGAAGAAACATATAGCGCGGAAACAAATCAGAGACTTCAGACGGGGAAACAAAATCAATGTTCAATCTGCAAGCTAACTTCAGTGAGAGTTTCCACATAATACGTAGGTAGAGAGAGAGAGAGAGAGAGAGACAGACACAGAGAGAGAGAGAGAGAGACAGAGAGAGAGAGACAGAGAGAGAGAGAGAGAGAGAGAGAGAGAGAGAGAGAGCGAGAGAGAGACAGACACAGAGAGAGAGAGAGAGAGAGAGAGAGAGAGAGAGAGAGAGACAGAGAGAGAGAGAGAGAGAGAGAGAGAGAGAGAGAGAGAGAGACAGAGACAGAGAGAGCGAGAGAGAGACAGACAGACACAGAGACAGAGACAGAGAGACAGAGAGAGAGAGACAGAGAGACAGAGAGACAGAGAGACAGAGAGAGAGAGAGACAGACAGACAGACAGACACAGAGACAGAGAGAGAGAGAGAGAGAGAGAGACTCAGTGCATAAAAGAGTTCAGCCTTCACAGCTGAACTCTTGGATGAGGAAGAATGAGGATTGCTTTGAAGGTTAGAACAGCCTTCTGTATGACAGCCTTTGCTCTGTTTCAATGGGCTGTTCATTGTCCACTAACACCTGCTGAACACACACACGCACACGCACACGTGAGATTTCCGTTAAAGAAGGAAGACTTGTCAAGGAAGCTTTAATGATTTTGAGCTTATCAGTAGAGTTTCGCTGTGAGAAACAGACTCCCCTTTTTGAAAGTTGTACTAGTGTTCATGTTCTGGGATGAACGCGCACTTCAGTGTGAGAAGAAGTGTAAGATGGGGAAGGGCTTCCAAAAAACGTTTAAATAGAAATGTCAGAAAGATACAATCAATAGAACGAGTTGTTTTCTTTATACAATACTGCTTAAAAGGTGCTCTAAAATATATTTTAATTTGATCTTGACAAATCCCACCTGTGTAAATCTAACCAGTCTACACTTACAAAGCAAAGCTGTGCCTTACCTACAGAAACAAAGCTATCCTACCACTATCCTACCTCCAACCACTAACTTCATGCTATGATAATGAAGGAAAAAAGACGAACGTTTTTAGCCATTTGCACTCCAAAAGTTGGGAGACTCACAGGAGACAGATTTGAAAAATAATGGTGAAAATTGAAACTGCAGAGGCCGATATATTCTGACTTTTCAGTCTCTATGGAGATTGATACTGAATTATGTCTTTCATTAGACCCTCCCTACCGCCTAAAAACCCATTTCTTTCAAACCCCACACCTCCAGTTTGTAATGCAGACTGACTGTTAAAAATGTAAAATTTCGATTCCAAGCCGAGATAACCCTGATAACACCATCAGGTTTTCTTCTCAGACTTTAGAGCTCCCCCCAGAACCACATAAGACACAATACAACTGTTTTAAGAGGCTGAATAAAATTCTCTGCGAGTAAAAATAAACTTCGCGTGTAAAATTGGTGCGGTGCCACTGCCTTATACGGACCCAGTCGTGTATATTGATGATAGCCAAAAAAATGATCAAAGTTTTAAGAGAATAATTTGTAACATTTGCTACTTTGGGATAGAAACCATGGCTCCCACAAGAGGAACACAAATTTAATCCTTGGATAGGTTCCTGCAGACACAGAGTCCCAAAATACTTAAAGCTGTAGGTTACAGAAGATAGCATTTCAATTTGGATATGATTTCCTGAATCTGTCAGCTCAAGGCCACATAATGATACATGTTTCGAAGAGCTCTATGAAGCCTTATCTAAATAGTATTAGCCTACCATGTAGCCTATATTTTCCTATTAATTGTTGGTCGTATTTTATTTAACATCTGGCTACTTTAATCCGTTTATTCCATGGCTAATTGTGCACCAAATTTTATGGCAATCCACCAAATAGTGTCCACCTCATGGTTACGCTATAGGAAAAGTCAGAGCACCACCAAAGTCAATAGGATTCATCATCTGGGGACCATTATTGTCAAACCATCCAGTAGTTGTTGAGATATTTCAGTCTGGACCAAAGTGGTGGGCTGACAGACTGACATTGCAATCCATAAAGCCACACGGCCAGCGTGGCTTAAAACAGCAAAAGAAGACAGAGATAGAGAGTTGTGAAGCTCTACAGTCCCTGCACTCTGGGTGCTCACACACAGCATGCTGTCACTGAGGCAAAATGAGCTGCTGCTGAAAAAGTAGACTGGCTAATACTTTGCTCTCTCTGTTTTGACCAAGCTTCATGGATAAAGCACAAACAAGCTAAACTCTGCCTGTGGCTGTTGTGTCCTTAGAATACACTCTCCAAGTGGTTTATTAATACTCCCACAAGCCCCTTAAACACATTGGTACAGAAAGTTGGTGCAGAGAGAGAAGCGATACAAAGAACGAGGGGATTATAAAAGATTAGCTCTAGGACTGCCTCAACAGATTTAGGAGACCACTTAACTCAAAAGAGAAAAACAGTTTAGTGAGGCAACTTTCTTAAAAGTTTCTCTTTTGCAGTTGAAAAACAGTAGCGATGTTGTAAAATCCCCGATCCTATAAAACGCCATTTCATAAGTCAAGTCAATAAATTAGCAGTTTATTTGAATGTAAACTGAGCTATTGTGGTGGGGCATAATGACTCCACCTCTAACATGAATAATACAATAAGCCTATAGCAAGTTAGTTTAGAAAAATGTATACACAACATTGCCCGTACAACATGTCAATGCTGCTTATTGCTAAATAAATTCACAGGTTACATTAATGTGGAAAGGTTTGTGCTTTTGAATCCAGGCTTACTAAGGAGAATATGTTCTTGTGAAGGTGAACCGTTTCATAACTGAAAGAAGGTATGCACACTTACAAAAAGTAGAAGGCTTTTCAGATGCGAAGGATTTATTCATTTCATATTTTAATTCTAAAAACTTGATTAAGCCAGACAGATAAATAGCGATGGCCAAGAAGGAGAGAGGTGGTGAGAGGCAGAAGGTATTTTCCATGAACTCATCAAATAGCAGGTTGACGAGTCACCTTTTGGAGATGAAGGAGCCTAAATGGATCATTTTGCATCTGAACAGTGTGTGGGTTTTTTTTGTGTGATAAAAGTCGACTATTAAAAAACATTTTGATTGATATCAAAATTGACATCAGTCTCAAATTAATTCTTATTTGAAAAGGAAACCACTAAGTCAAAATTGCGATTTATATCAAAGTATAGATTATTGCGTGCCTTTCATTTCAAAAGATCCACGGAAAAGGGGAAAATGCACAGCATCTGTACACAAATATGTACCAAAGAGAAAGATAAAATGCTGGATTTTGGTGTATTTTAATACTTGAAAACCAAGACATGCTCTAAAATGCTGCTCTGAAGCCACATTATCTATCTCAATTCAGCTTGAAGGATATCAGAGGCTCGGATCTATGATAAAGAAAAATCTTCCTCTTGGCAGAGTGTTCCCCCTCATTTCTGAATTATAGAAAATTGCACCGTGTCTAAATATCCTGGGTGCCTAAATATCTATACTCCATCTAGATGAATTAGTTGACGTTCTGCAGAGGAAGAGATACAAGAACATGAATCAGACAACAGTATCTGCTCTTCCATGGGGTTTCCCTCCAGCTGCCATACTTATTTTAAGACAGAAGGGGGCAGAATTAGGTCACTCATATAATTAAATAATCGGAATCCGGAATCGGAAAGCCTGAAATGGCTTTTGCACATTTATCAATTTCCTTGAGGCGTCATTCCACCTAGCTTTGTGCATGTGGATGATTTGGGTTCCAGCTTATTTGGGGCATGTGCACACACACACTTGAGTATACACATGTGCTGCATGTGTTTGAGTGACACATGTGTGAGAATTAAGTGAAAATGAGCAGGATGGGCTGTTTCCGTTCCCTGGTTCCCTATTTCTTTATCTGGCTGACTGACCTGTTGCTAAAGCGCTGGTTTTATCTGCTCTGCGTCTGTGGAAGACCAGCAGATCTCATTTTAGATTGGCTGCCTTTAAAAGGAGGCCGAAGAGCACGCGCAACATGTCATTCATAAAGCATTTTATAGCAAGTGGGTCTTGAATCCTATCTGTTCCCTGCACGCACGCACACTAAACAAGTTTTTCACAGTGCTCCAAAGACATAAAAACAGAAAATACACAGCACGATGGCCAATTATAATTACTACTCTCATCCCTGGGTCAGCATCGTGTTCCCTGTTTCTCTGCACGTCCGCCATGTTCACACTGAGAGACATAAAAACAATGGTGGGGACTTCAAACCATTCTCTGACTCAGATCATGAGCCGTGTATGCTCCAACGTTGATCGCAAGACAAATCAACCAACGTGACAAGTTTTCTCATTGCGAATTTGAATGAGGCCACAAATCGAGTGTTTCCCAGTGGTTTACACTGCAATAACAGGAGAGCGGTTCAAACTGCGTCGCTTAACAGCCGTAGTATGTCGTTTTCTTACCTTTATATGTGTCTGTCTGAATTCACACAGGTGCAAGGACACATCCGATCCTACCACCCACTCTGCCGCACTTTGAGGAGAAACTGGTGCCTGAATATGAACACAAATACTAAAGTCAAGTAAAAGTTTATTTGTAGAGCACATTTGAAAACCACCAAAGCGGACCAAAGTGCTGAACTGGCACAAAAGCAAACAACAGTGAGAAAACGAGGAAAACATTAAAGGTAATAATAGTGAAAGAATTGCAGAACAGGAGATGAAGTGTCAAGCTTAACTCAATCCAAGGGCATTGAGAAGAGGTCTGAGCAGTAGGGCTCTGCAGGTCTGCAGGTCTGCAGGTCTGTAGACCCACAGATACACACACATTCCCCCCTCACTTTCTCTTCGCATCGCCTCCTCTCAACTGAAGGATTCTCACAGTTAAGCAAGACCATGATGTGAATTCAGCCTCCAGGATCTGTACCACAGCCATGCAAATGGACCGCGTGTTGTCATTTTGTCAGTCTGCAGGCTGCCTGAAAACATGTTTCCTGGAAGCCATGTTGGACATGCTGACGCCTGGAATGGTATTGCTGCTGATCAAAAGAAATTCTCCTCTTGTGCGAGTCCCAGTCAGGACCTCATCCAGGCGACATTGTGGGCCAGCTCTGTGAGCAGTTCATCCCGAACTCGGCTCAGGACAGACGGCTCAACCTGAAATGTGATTACAGAGCATCTTTCTACCTCGTTGCTCGTGAAAATTAAAAGTGCAGCATCCATTATGTTTTAGTGTGAAACTTTAATTTCATGCCTAAAAGAGCAGCGAATCAGAGGACGTGATGAAATGAGCTGATGCCTTACTTTTGAAATAATCCATGTTATCTTTTTTTCTTGTATTTAGTCAGTATGTAAAACATGTCAAATTTACTCTGGCCTTAAAACAACCATCTTTGTTTTTTTTTGTTTTTTTAAAGGAAAGAACAGATGAACTTTTAGGATTGAAATTCTTATTTTAACCAGGTAAATATAAGGCTTGTAAATTCCTATTATTTTTCAAACAACTGCTATAATTAAGCTTTTTTTTTTTTTTTAGGCCAAGACTGTAAAAAATGACATCTGATGCGTCCAGGGCTCTCTGTGGTCTTTTCCCATTTCAGAAGTAAATTCCTGGTGAATGTGCCAAGCAGTGACTTTGATTAAAACAAATGAGAAAATCCATTTGTGATGGCAGTCCGGCAACTCCCACCCCCATCCAAGTCTGCACCCTAATGGATGGTGATACAAAACGGTGTTCTTTCTCTTGTGCATTACCGCACGAACGCTCCATTGTTCTCTTGCGCATTCCTCTTTAAAAGTATGCATTTTTTGTTTTCCCGGGGGGGAAGAAAACCAATTCAGAAACAAATGACTCAGATAAAACTGATTAATGTAAAGAGGATGATAAACTGCTTTCCATCCTTAATTAATCCGAGAAACTACCGTCTTAGTCGCGATTTCCTTTTGTTTTGCTTGAGATCTGGAGACTTAATATGAAGGTATAGTTTCAATTCACTGATATTTAAAATTGCCAGCAGATCCGGACAAAAGCAAAGACACAGGAGCAAAGACTGCAATCAAGCACGGAATTTATTTCCAACATGAAAAACAACATTTGTTGGTGTTGAGTGAACCTTCCCTCAGTGATAGCTATTGTGACAAACTCTTTGAGCTCTACATTATAATCGAAGCTTTTTGGACGCCTGCCTCGTATTCTCACCACCTGCTCCTCTGCTCCCAATTAAGCTCGCAGTGCATATTAAATACTTCATATTACTCAATGTCATCTTTTTATATCTATTGTGAAAATATGGGGCATAATACATGGCGTGAAATACAGAGGGAGGCATCTGGCTTTGTACAAACTGATGTTAAAATGCAACCTGACAGAGGGCAGCAAAGATCCACGTGCCTGCACCGTACGACAGATGAACAATCACATGTCCTTACATTAGCTAATGTGGAAACATGTTCTTCTATTTTTAGAAGGAGCTGGTCCCCGACACAAGCTCACTACAGATCCACGATGTAAGTTTATTCATCTTGTGTTTGAGGAATACCTTTCTGACAATAGCCGGACATTAAAAAAAGAATATCTAATGCGAACAGACAATTTACCTGCATATCAACAGCCACTTAATGTAACGACACTGGTCCTTAAAAGTACATATACTGTATTTAAAAAAAAAAGGTTCACCTCCCACATTATCATATTCACAACGTTGATGAAGACAAAAGTAAACATGGCAAAAAAAGGCATGTGTTGTAGTTAGTCGTACGGATTTATTGTCATTTACAAAGATACAAAAAGCTACAACTGTTGACTCAGTTGTTTAATCGTCGCTAAAATATTTCCCATGATGCAGCCGCTGTTTGTGTATATCAATTACTCAGTACTTCTACAAACTCTTGATGTCAATGTCAATCTTTTAATGCAACTACACTTACAGAAAGAAAATCCCGACTGAGAATGAAGAAGCAGGGAGCATGCAAGTGTGTGTGCATGTCATCATCGAGTTTAAATATATATACTGTATATTCTCATGTGAGTCACTGTCAGTTGTGGGCCAGAAAATAAATATGACACACGCTGAGGTGTTTCCTGTGTCTCAAGTGTTATATGATTCTGCCGGGTGAGTCATTATGCCGTCAACGAGGAAAAGCAGCATCAGTCTCCTTGTCCTCCCACTCGGTCTCTGGGAATGATGCGAAGCTCTGAGCCGTGTTTAAGAAACACGTTCCCTGAAACACAGGACAGAGCACCACACATAGATCACAGTTTAGAATCTGTGCTCTTCAATGGATTTTACTGTCACTGAAGCCGACACGTTGCAAACCACACTTCAAATCACAAGCTGGGAGAGAAACGTTCACTTTTCTACTCTCGGAAATGATGGTTTGTCCAAAATAGTGATTCAAAATACTGACAACTTTTTGACTTAGTGAGTATAACTGTATCTGATTAGCTTGAACCTTAAATCGGAAGATAACATATAATGCAGTCTCTTAACTAAAATTCATAGATTCATTAAGAAATGTGGGTAGATACACAGACATGAGGATTTAATGAAGAGGTTTCAAAACAAAGTCAGAGTGATGTCTAAACTGAAGGAGAAAATAATGCCCCGACACCTATTATTTTCCGCCTATTTGACCGTCTACGGTAGCCAGTTTTTCAGAAATCAGGTGGATTTCAGCGAGTACACACAGCGTGGTTCATTTCAATAATGTATAACTCTGCATTATGGAAGCATTGATGGCAATTGCATTCATTAATTCGTTAATTCAACCAGCAATCATGCTGAGATCATACATATACGTTTGACTTTTCCCCCAATATGCCACAGGAAATGTATGATACTGGTTTTCTAAAAGACGTGAGAAAAAAAAAAAAAAAAAAGAGATTGTAGAATTAAAATCGGATCAATTTCCACCCTTTCCTCAATCCTGTGAACAAGAGGCAGAGTGGCTGCAGTGGGTGAAAAAAGGCAACCGAGGTGTCTGAACTGAGGCTATTCTTGGCAGCACACAGCAAAATGTTGCTCAGATAAAAAGCTGTTGTGAATGCCCACCACTCTCTCCTCTCTTAACAGAAAAGACCCAATGCTGCCTTCGGTCAAAGCAGCCATTACCTTATCCTACTCTATCCACAAAACCCAGTCATCCATTACCCAGCTACACAATACGTATGAACCTCAGGGAAACGGCAAGGAGGCTGACACGGAGAAAAAGTGTGACTCACCGGGGGTTTGGTAATAATGTGGGAATCTAAAGTCAAGTGAATTCTGACTAAACAGCTTGGTAAATGTTGTTCGCCTCCAGTCAGAGGTCACTTTTCAAATTTAATTCAACAATAAATACTGCCTCTCGAGGCACTGCATGTATATTCATGAATCAGTAAACACCATTTCCATGCAAACAAGCATGAGGCCTGCTCCAACACAGAGATGTCACAATGTTAGGATCAAGCATATTTAACCCTAATAGAAATGTGGCTAGATAAGTCAGCGCAACATGGCACTATTACATAACCTTTGGGTTAGGCACGGTTACTCTACAAAATAAAGATTTTCAGGACAGGATCATGCACCTGGACTCCCCTGCCCTTCTAAAAAAAAAAGAAATCAATGTGTTCTTTTGGCAATTCAAGGCATAGAGAGAGAAGAGATGAGAGACTGGGCAACAGTTATGGGGCTGAGTCCAACTCAGGATGTCACAGTTACACAAGGTAAACGTCTTAGCAGACAAACCCTTTAGGAGGTTTTCACTGCTGCCTATGTCGGAGCCACTGCATATTACTGATCAGCAATATCTTGCTAAGCTGGTAAGGTTAGTGGCTACAGTTTTTAGCTTTTTCTTTAGAATATTCTGCATCTGTATTTATCATATATTTCTCTCCTTTACAATCTGTCTGGTCAATTGTCTCCGTCTTTTACATCCATTAATACTAATTTACTGTTACTCTAGGAAACCTGATTTGTATAACCCAGGATTATATTTGGTGGAACAGCTTGATGCCAGATTGATTTGTAACGTTACCTCAAGTAAGGCTTTTCATATTAAGCCTTTCATTTCTTTCCTTATTTGTGGAACAACCCACATACTGTAAGTCATTGCCTATGGGGGCTTTATCAAATGAATCTTAGACTATTAACACAATACCACCAGCGTTAACAAAAGTGCATCACGAAATATGTTTCTGTCAAGTTCTGCTTTGATGAAAGCACATTGACAAGTGTGAAAGGGCTTAAAATAAAGCCCTGAGGTTGATAATGCTTCCAAGTAGCTTAATATATTTGAATGGAAGGAAGAACAACCTCTTACCGTACCCTTTGTGGAGGTAAAAGAACCAAAATGTTGTTGGTTTTTTTTTTTTTTTATCTGTGAAAAAAAGATTATCTGAGGCTTCGAAAACAACAACTCACCTGCTGTCTGGGCAGGGTTGATTCCTATTCCATCTGCAATGCAACCATGAAAGACACAAATATAAACCGAAAAGATTGGCAGGCAAATGACATGAGCACAGAAATAAAAAAAATAAAAAAGGACAATTTACAATATTGCCAGTATATCTATAATGATGTTGCACTTGGCAATACAAAAATATAATAAATGAGAGTGCCTCAGCAGCAGGCAATTCCATCAGGAATAATAACAGACCGGCCATTAACTCTGCACTGATAAAACTAAAGCTCGCATTTAACATGGCAGACATATCTCAACCATTCTAAACACAAACATCTCATCTCAGTCTTATTTGGCAACAGTCATGCGTCCAGTTTTTTTCCCACAGCCCCCTAAATGTCTTCTTTCTATGACAAAATACATCAGGCACACGTGTTCTAAATCTTTCTCAATTGCCTTGGACTGTCAGTACAGAACAGAGATAAACAGAAACATAATGAGTTTTTATGTGGCGCCGCACAGTTTAATTGTTGGGAAACAATTTTTTTTCCCCCGACAGCCTCAAACACCTTTTACTGTAATTTGTTCTGCTGATTACTAGTGGGAGGAAGAATCTACCTGAATAGGTTTACATTTCACTGGCTCGGGTTATTATACACATGCATCTGTTGTTAGGTAGTTGATGGAAACTCTTTCCATTATTTTGACAGCCAGAGTTCAAACTGCTTGAAAGTTGTTTAAGTTTAGCCTCAACACTTATGTTGCAAGTGAAATAATCGAGTCAAATAATCATTTTTCAACTGAATGATGTAGTAATACTAGTAGCAGTATATCAAGTAAGATGGCAGCTTTTTGCAATTGCAATATCTTACATCTTTAATAACCATTTCTGCTTTATGTAGGCTCTAATTAGCTAGCTTACTTGTATACAAACATACAAAAGTGTAAGTTATAGGCCGATGTGTGTTAGTTGGGTTCTGGGGGCTGATATCTTGCAATCCCTGCTGGTAGCAAACGCATATTATAATATATAATATATATATATATATATACAGTATAATAAAAGGTCATAGATTACTTAATACAGCTTCAACAGAATCTCTGTGGATTGATGGTCAACATTGCTGCTCCCTCTGAGAGTTTGAATTGACAGAAACACAGCAATGTTCTCCTTTGAAACCTCAGGACTCCTATGAGAACATCAATACATTAGCCAAGTGTTCTACATGGTGCTCATTAGTGTTACGGAGAATACTTCCTATCCTCTCTTTGAGACTGTATAAAAAAGGAACCTTTGGTTTGACAATGTCCTGTAATTCAAAGACATTTTTGGTTTATTTCTCAAATATCAATTTCAAAAAGAGGTGAATAGTGAGGCAACAATGATTTTTCTCCTGGCTGAATATATCTTAGAAATGTAAAGACAGTAAATCCTATTGACTTTCAGTTGTAATGTAGTACAACCATGCCAAACAGGAAGATGGCAATGTTTTCACTGATCATTATAATACATCATTATCTTATCTGACAGCATTTCATTCAGCAGCATCCCACTGCAGTGCAAAGATTGATTTTCTCCCTAAAATCCTCCCAGCTGTTGAAACTCAGCTGACTTCCTCTGTCAAAACACAAGATTTCTAAAGAATGACTGTAATACCTGTCAAACTGCTGAACATGTCACTTTTGCTAAAGAGAAAAGAAAAAAAAATATTAGTTGAAAGACTTTCGCCTGAAACTCACCATTTGTTATTATTGCACTGGTTGCTGATGGCACTTTGAACTGGAAGATAAAACGAAGCAGAGAAACATCCCCATTAGTGAGTTTCACATCCTTGACATTTCAGAACATTTTCGCAGCACTAAAATACTTTGGTTAAATAACCAGGGACATGTTGCAACCCAATTCCACTTGGCCTGAAGACATAGTGTGAATAAATCATCAAAAAGAAAAGCTTCATCCACCGAGTCAGCGCACTGAGATTCACTGACTTTGTTGGGGGACAGCTTCAAAATCGGAGCTGCAGTTACGATGTCTTCAGAAACAAAACTGGTGATACAAGCAGAAAGAAAGTGCTGTGTCGTGCGTTTTGTTGTCTTTTGTCTACCAACTAACTTTTACAGTTGACAGACACACGTGTGTGTTTGTGTTTGTGTGTGTGTGTGTGTGCGCACATATTCAGCCGTGCACCAACACACACACACAGACAAACACTCATACAAACAGTTAGGAGAGAGCCTGAGGGAAAATATATCCACGCTTGAATTTCTGGAAGAAAATCACTCAGCATGGTCACAATACATGTCCTACTTCAGTGTTGGACCGCGGAGGATGTGGGCTGGTGAGATTTGCAGTGAAAGGATAGAGGGGGCAGGCTGTCACCGAGAAAGATAGGGTTAGCTGAATGCTGCTCACCAAACTGCTGCCAGGTAGCGCACGCAGTTCGCATGAAATACAATTTAGGTTAGGAACGAATCGGTGTTGAGCTTTGTTTCATGTAACAGAAAAAAATTGGTGAGTAAGATAGAGTTTACATCACCCACTGTTGGGTAGTTTTTAAATAAAATCCATTTTTAGTTATCGTCTGTCTTTGAGGAATAGTTTTTTTTTTAATCATTTCTAAGTGTTTCTTGTGCTTTCTCCGCCTCTCTCTCTCCAACACATCCACCACTGTTATATTGCTCCCTGACAGTAAGGCTTAAAATACACCCCTGCTAATAACCACAGGTAAATATTGCCGCTGGCTAATTAAATAACACTTTATTTTACAAAGCACTTTGTAAGCTTTTGACAAAACAACAGTATTCCCAAACTGATTCTGTTTAAAACAGTCTATTTTGTAATCGGAGAAAATAAACTCCCTATGGTATCAACACATTGTAAAAGCAGCTCAGCAGCAGCTCAGGTCCTGAGCACGGCTTCAGACACAGTACTGGCTTCGGTCACGGTTAGCAGTGTAAGGAGTGTGTGACACGTGTACATACATACATATATATATATATATATATATATATCTTGTTGTGAATGTATGTCAATGTTAATGCGTTTTGCGTTTCTATAAATCTGCACTGAATAATAAATAAGTGGTCTCTGGGGGACAAACTGAGTAATTATGGGACAGTTTATAAATTGTCTCAACTATATTTACACATATACCATATCTCCACATGCATCTACAGGACGTTAAGGCAAAATGCACCTCGTGAAGTGCAGACCGACATGAACACTCCCCGTAGTTGAAAACATATTTATAGTACAGCAGAAACCGTAAGCTTACCTCCTCAGCAGCAAACTTCAAAACTGCTGTGAATGGTGTGCTGTCTGGGACATTCAATCTGTAACAAAACAATGCATTGAACAGGATTAAAAAAAAAAATTAAAACATTATATATTCATCCTTTACTTTATCCGCCATGTTTAACTTTTTCATTTTCAAGGCATGAATTTCACACGATTAAATATAATCTCTCAACCTATTGGCCTGAGCTTCTTTAACGTTGTAGAGCAAGTCAATTACACCTTAACAGCTCCAGAAGTGCAATTCTGTGGCTTCCACGGAGAAGAGGAAAACATAAGGAACATTTTCTAAACAGGACTAAATTGAGTGTAACATTACTCCTGTCACAATCATTTCTGTCAGACGGTATAAGACCATTTATGGCATAAATAGTTACACACTTTCAGTTGGATGCTTCTGCAAATTAATCATGCAGTGCAGCCCAAAGGGGTATACAAACTAACAAAATAAATAGTTTTTAAATGACAAGGTTTAAGATGCAATAGCCAAGTAAGGTGATAGAGAAGGAGCTGAGGTGGCGGAGGGCAACATTAATTGACAGTCAGTACAGCAGCAAATAGGCGAGAGAGGAGCAAAGCATAAGCCGCAGTTTGAGCATAATGAATGAGAGGGAAAGCTTGTCACATTAAAGAGCACCACGCTGCCTTAACTGAGAGTGAGTGCTAACTTCTTTGAATGCGACTGTTGATAATAAAAAAATAATCTGAAATGGACTGATGGTGTGCTCAAGTTCAGTCCTCTGCCAGAATTAATACGATGCCTCATATACTATTATCATCATCCCTTTATTCATGTTAAGACTTTAAAAGCTGCAGCGGGACCTTGTCTGACCTCATTAGAGAATCAACTCCCGTCAACACTTTAGGGCTAGAATAGTCTGCATGTCCTCAGTATTTGGCAGCTACTTATTTTCAAGCACAAAAGCCAAAATTCAGCATGAAGCTCTGTTGGGAAATATTTAAGAAAAGCTAAACCAGTTGACATTTTGTGCCCGATTTTCATCTCTCGTCAATATCTGTTTGACCTAAAGCAGATATGTATTATATAAAGGAATATTACATTTCACAACTGTACAACCACCATGTAAAATGTACTTAGAGCAATACTGTGTTTCAATATGGCCATGTCAATAAAGCCTCTGAATTCCAAAATATATAATTTCAAACACAATGCAGAACTAGTTTTTTTATGTGAGCCTATTGCTGTCATTTAGCATCCTGCTGTTTGGTAACGTCAAGAGAGGTTTGGTTCTTTTCAACAAAAAAATCATACCCCTCTAAAGTAAAATAGTGGCTATAGCTGTACACACACACACACACACACACACACACACACACACACACACACACAGTAAGCCACCTATAACAACTTATCTATAAAAATCTACATTTGGAATTAGTTCATTCCCACAATCATCCTCCGCCAAAATACACAATGGAAAATAGTAACGACAGTAAAGACAGTTAACTGCACAAAACGTTGGCACTTAATAGGAGCTCCACTTCCTAGGATCCTATACACACTGCCCTAACTAGCAGTACATTGTAGTGAATCAAATATTTTATTATATGCACTTCAAAGTAAAATGACTTAATCTGGAGTGGCAGGATAATCAATGCTTTTCATTTATTTTACAGTAACTGCATACATTTCACATCTATTTAAAAATGTTTTGTGGTACATGTGCAGAGTTCGACTCTTAAAAGGCAGTTTTTAAATTAATCTACTGAATGGAAAGCTTTTCTATGCTCACTTTAAATCTGAGTTGAAGACATGTACGTATGAACGAGACTTTGTGACGGCACACATAGTTTGGAAGCATTACATACATGTAATGTGGAAACCTAAAGCCTTTATTACACACACACACACACACACACACACACACACACACACACACACACACA